>CM039672.1:19229588-19669588 GCA_022496015.1 Hordeum marinum
AGGATTCGCCCTATTTTTGCCTTTTTCCACTTTTTCTCTTTGGATTTTCTTCTCTAGCCTCATGGGCCTTGTGTCGAAGTTTCCACTAGCACACTAAGGGCTGGTATTCACTCTCTCACAGACCATGAAGCCTCTTGGGTCGAAATACCCCTCCCGGAGGTCTCCCGGTACACTACCGGCACTCCCGGTACACTACCGATGAGCCCGAAACTTTTCTGGCGACCAAAACAGGACTTCCTATATATGAATCTTTACCTCCGGACCATTCCGGAGCTCTTCGTGACATCCGGGATCTCATACGGGACTCCGAACAACCTTCGGTCACCACCATACATAACTCTATACTACCGAAACGTCACCAAACCTTAAGTGTGCAGACCCTGCGGGTTCGAGAACTATGTAGACATGACAGAGACACCTCTACGGTCAATAACCAATAGTGGGACCTGGATGCCCATATTGGTTCCTACATATTCTACGAAGATCTTTATCGGTTGAACCTCTATGTCAAGGATTCAGTTAATCCCGTATGATGTTCCCTTTGTTCTTCGGTATGTTACTTGTCCGAGATTCGATCGTCAGTATCTCCATACCTAGTTCAACCTATTTACCGACAAGTCTCTTTACTCGTTATGTAATACAAGATCCCGCAACTAACACTTAGTCACATTGCTTGCAAGGCTTATTGTGATGTTGTATTACCGAGTGGGCCCTAAGATACCTCTCCGTCACACGGAATACCAAATCCCAGTCTTGATTCATGCCAACTAAACAGACATCCTCGGAGATACCTGTAGACCACCTTTATAGTCACCCTGTTACGTTGCGATGTTTGATACACACAAGGCACTCCTTCGATGTTCGTGAGTTGCATGATCTCATGGTCATAGGAACACATACTTGACATGCAGAAAACAGTAGCAATAAACTGACACGATCATATGCTACGTTTATAGTTTGAGTCTTGTCCATCACATCATTTTCCTAATGATGTGATCCCGTTATCAAATGACATCACATGTCAATGGCTAGGAAACCTTGACCATCTTTGATCAACGAGCTAGTTCACTAGAGGCATACTAGGACAGAGTGTTGTCTATTACCCACACATGTAATGTGTTTCCAATCAATACAATTATAGCATGGATAATAAACGATTATCATGAACAAGGAAATATAATAATAAACACTTTATTTATTGCCTCTAGGGCATATTTCCAACAGTCTCCCACTTGCACTAGAGTCAATAATCTAGTTCACATCACTATGTGATTTACATTGTAATGAATCGAACACCCATGCAGTTCTGCTGTTGATCATGTTTAGCCCTTGGAAGAGGCTTAGTTAACGGGTATGCAACATTTAGATCCGTGTGCACTTTGCAAATATTTATGTCCTTCTCCTTGATGTAATCGCGGATGGAGTTGAAGCGTCGCTTTATGTGTCTGGTCCTCTTGTGAAACCTTGGTTCCTTGGCCAGAGCAATGGCACCAGGGTTGTCACAGAGCAGGTTCATTGGATTCAGTGCACCAGGCACTACTCCAAGATCTGTCATGAACTGCTTCATCCAGACACCTTCCTTCGCCGCCTCCGAGGCTGCGATGTACTCCGCTTCGCACGTAGAATCGGCTACCATGCTTTGCTTGGAACTGCACCAGCTTACCGCTCCCCCATTGAGAATAAATATGTATCCGGTTTGTGACTTAGAGTCATCCGGATCAGTGTCAAAGCTTGCATCGACATAACCCTTTACGACGAGCTCTTCATCACCTCCATAAACGAGAAATATTTCCTTAGTCCTTTTCAGGTACTTAAGGATATTCTTGACCGCTGCCCAGTGCTCCATTCCAGGATCACTTTGAAACCTTACGGCCATACTTATGGCAAGATTCACATCGGGTCTTGTGCACAACATTGCATACAAGATAGTGTTGGAAATATGCCCTAGAGGCAATAATAAATTAGTTATTATCATATTTCCTTGTTCATGATAATCGTTTATTATTCATGCTATAATTGTATTGATCGGAGACTTAAATGCATGTGTGGATACATAGACAAAACCATGTCCCTAGTATGCCTCTAATCGACTAGCTCGTTGATCAAAAGATGGTTAAGGTTTCCTAGCCATGGACATGAGATGTCATTTGATAACGGGATCACATCATTAGGAGAATGATGTGATGGACAAGACCCAAACTACAAACGTAGCATATAATCGTGTAAGTTTATTGCTACTGTTTTTTGCATGTCAAGTATGTGTTCCTATGACCATGAGATCATGCAACTCACGGACATCGAAGGAGTGCCTTGTGTGTATCAAACGTCGCAACGTAACTGGGTGACTATAAAGGTGCTCTACAGGTATCTCCAAGGGTGTCTGTTGAGTTGGCATGGATCAAGACTGGGATTTGTTACTCCGTGTGACGGAGAGGTATCTCAGGGCCCACTCGGTAATACAACATCACAATGAGCCTTGCAAGCAATGTGACTAAGTGTTAGTTGCGGGATCTTGTATTACGGAACGAGTAAAGAGACTTGCCGGTAACGAGGTTGAACTAGGTATGGAGATACCGACGATCGAATCTCGAGCAAGTAACATACCGAAGAACAAAGGGAACATCATACGAGATTAACTGAATCCTTGACATAGAGGTTCGAACGATAAAGATCTTCGTAAAATATGTAGGAAACGATGTGGAAATCTAGGTCCCGCCATTGGTTATTGACCGTAGAACTGTCTCGGTCATGTCTACATAGTTCTCGAACCCGCAGGGTCTGCACACTTAAGGTTTGGTGACGTTTCGGTAGTATAGAGTTATGTATGGTGGTGACCAAAGTTTGTTCAGAGTCCCGGATGAGATCCTAGACGTCATGAGGAGCTCCGGAATGGTCCGAAAGTAAAGATTTATATATAGGAAGTCCTGTTTTGGTCGCCGGAAAAGTTTCGGGCTCATCGGTAGTGTACCGAGAGTGTCGGTAGTGTACCAGGAGACCACCGGGAGGGGTATTTCGACTCAAGAGGCTTTATGGGCTGTGGGAGGATGAATACCATCCCTTGATGGGCTGATGGAAGTCCTACACAAGGCTCATGAGGCTGGGAAGAAAATACCAAAAGGAAAAAGGTGGAAAAAGGCAAAAAGGGCTATATATGGAAGGAGTCCTAATCCCACTAGGAGTGGGAAGAGGAGGACTCCTCCCTAGCCGGCCGAACCAGGTGGGTTTTGGCCCTTGCGCCAGCCCCTCCTCCTCCTCCTCTCCTCCTATATATAATAGAGGGATTTGAGGGTTTTGGCACAAGTTATTCTGCCACGTGTTGTCCTCTTCTCCAGTGCATAGTTTCTCCTCTAGATCGGATTTCTGCAGCGCTTAGGCGAAGCCCTGCTGGAATAGCTCCACCACCATCTCCGGAGCACCATCACGCTGCCGGAGAACTCTTCCTCCCCTCCACTTCCTCTTGCTGGATCAAGATGGTGGAGATCGTCATCAAGCTGCACGTGTGCTGAATGCGGAGGTGCCGTCCGTTCGGTACTAGATCGGAAGGATCGTGATCAACGCCACGAGACGATTCGTGATGAGTTCGCGGGACGGATCATGATGAGTTCGCGAGACGGATCGTGATTGGATCGCGGGACGGATCGTGATGAGATCGCGGGACGCTTGGCGATTTGGATCGCGAAGACGTTCGACTACACCAACCACGTTTCTTAACGCTTCCGCTTAGCGATCTACAAGGATACGTAGATCCACTCTCCCTCTTGTAGATACTAATCACCATGGATAGGTTTGCGTGTGCATAGGAAAATTTTTGTTTCCCACGCGACGTTCCCCAACAGTGGTATCAGAGCTAGGTTGATGGTTCGATGAGATCTGGAGTAGAACATAAAAGGTTTGTGGGTGTTGATGCTTAGATTGCTTCCTCCCTTGGTCGTGTTTTGGTTCAGCGGTATTGTGGGATGAAGCAACCCGACCAACCTTACTCGTACGCTTACGAGAGACCGGTTCCCTCAACTGCACTTGTTGCAAAAGATGGCTAGCGGGTGTCAGTTTCTCCTACTTTAGTTGGATCAGATTCGACAAAGGCGGTCCTTGAGAAGGTTGAAAAGCAACTTATGTATCACCGTTGTGGTTTATGCGTAGGTGAGAATTGTTCTTTCTAGATACCCGTAGCAGCCACGTAAAACTTGCAACAACAATTAGAGGACGTCTAACTTGTTTTTGCAGGGTATGTTGTGATATGATATGGCCAATTACATGATGTGATATATGTGATGTATGAGATGATCATGTGATGTATAGATTATCACGACTTGCATGTCGATGAGTACGGCAACCGGCAGAAGCCATAGGGTTGTCTTTAATTATTGTATGACCTGCGTGTCAATCGTTAAGCGCTATGTAATGCTTTACTTTATCGCTAAACGGTAGCAATAGTAGTAGAAGCATACAGGGCGTGACAACCCCGATGGCGACATGTTGATAGAGATCAAGATGATGGCGATCATGGTGTCATGTCGGTGACGATGGAGATCATGTCGGTGCTTTCTAGATGGAGATCAAAAGCACAAGTTCATGGCCATATCATGTCACTTATGATTTGCATGTGATGTTAATCCTTTTTATGCACCTTGTTTTGCTTAGGACGACGGTAGCATTATAAGGTGATCCCTCACTAAATTTCAAGATAAATTGTGTTCTCCCCGAGTGTGCACCGTTGCGAAAGTTCGTCGTGTTGAGACACCACGTGATGATCGGGTGTGATAGACTCTACGTTCACATACAACGGGTGCAAGCCAGTGTTGCACATGCAGAACACTCGGGTTAAACTTGACGAGCCTAGCATGTACAGACATGGCCTCGGAACACAAGAGACCGAAAGGTCGAACATGAGTCATATAGTAGATATGATCAACATGATGATGTTCACCATTGAAACCACCTCAACTCACGTGATGATCGGACTTGAGTTGGTGAATTTGGATCATGTATCACTCGAATGACCGGAGGGATGTCAATTTGAGTGGGAGTTCTTAAGTAATATGAATAATTGAACTCATTATCATGAACATAGTCAATAGTGTCTTTGCAAATTATGTTGTAGATTACTAGCTCGCGCTGTAGCTCCCTTATTTTTATATGTTCCTAGAGAAATAGAGTTGAAAGATGATGGTAGCAATATTGCGGACTGGGTCCGTGATCTGAGGATTGTCCTCGTTGCTGCACAGAAGGCTTATGTCCTTAATGCACCGCTCGGTGCGCCACCCCCTCTAGCATCGTCTATAGATGTTGTGAACATGTGACAGGCACGTTTCGATGACTACTTGATAGTTTAGTGAGTCATGCATTACGTCTTAGAATTCAGGCTCCGAAACGTTTTGAACGTCACAGAACATATGAGATGTTCTAGGAGCTGAGATTGTGACTCAAGCTCATGCCCGTGTTGCGAGATATGAGATCTCCAACAAGATTCTTTGCTTGTAAGATGAAGGAGAATAGCTCAATCTTTGAGCATGTACTCAGATTGTCTGGATACTACAATCGCTTGAATCAAGTGGGAGTTGATCTTCCAGATAAGATAGTGATTGATATAGTTCTCCAAGTCACCGTAACTAAAGCTACTAGAACTTAGTGATGAACTATAAAACGCTAGGGATAGAAATATTGATCGCTGAGCTGTTCGCGATGTTTGACACCGCGAAGGTAGAAATCAAGAAAGAGCGTCAAGTGTTGATGGTTAATAAAACCACTAGTTTGAAGAAGGGCAAGAGCAAGGAGGGAAACTTCATGGATAGCAAGTCAGTTGCTGCTCCAGTGAAGCAACCCAAAGTTGAACTCAAACCCGAGACTAAGTGCTTCTATTATGAGGTGAGCGGTCGCTGAAGCGGAACAACCCTAGATACTTGGTAGATAAGAAGGCTGGCAACATCGACAGAAGTATATTTGATATACGAGTTATTGATGTGCACCTTGCTAGTACTCCTAGTAGTACTTGGGTATTGGATACCGGTTCGGTTGCTAAATGTTAGTAACTCGAAATAAAAGCTACGGAATAAACGGAGAACTAGCTAAGGGTGAGGTGACGATGTGTGCTAGAAATGTTTCCAAGGTTGATGTGATCAACATCGCACGCTCTCTCTACCTTCAGGATTAGTGACGAACCTAAATAAATGTTATTTGGTGTTTTACGTTGAGCATGAACATGATTAGATCATGTTTATTGCAATACGGTTATTCATTTAAGTTAGAGAATAATGGTTATTCTGTTTACATGAATAATACCTTCAATGGTCATGCACCCAGTTAGAATGGTTTGTTGAAATCTTGATCGTAGTAATACACATGTTCATAACATTGATGTCAAAAGATACAAAGTTAATAATGATAGTACCACATACTTGTGGCACTGCCGCTAAATGTCATATTGGTATAAAGCGCATGAAGATACTCCATGCTGATGGATCTTTGGACTCATTCAATTTCGAATCGGTTGAGACATGCCAACCATGCCCCTTGGGCAAGATGACTAAAGGACCCCGTTGGATGGAGCGGGCAAGTGATTCATTGGAAATGATACATGTTGATGTATGCAATCCAGTGAGTCTTGTAGCGTGCAGTGGATATCGTTATTTTCTTACCTTCACTGATGATTTGAGTAGATATAATGTATATTTACTTAATGAAACACAAGTCTGAATCGTTTGAAAGGTTCAAGCAAATTCAGTGTGAAGTTTAAGATCATCGTGACAAGAAGATAAAAATGACTGCGATATGATTGTGGAGGTGAATATCTGAGTTACGAGTTTGGCATACAACTTAAGACAATGTGAAAGTTGTTTCACAACTAAACGCCACCTGGAACACCATAGTGTAATGGTGTGTCCGAACGTCATAGTCATGCTCTATTGGATATGGTGCGTGCTATTATGTCTCTTATCGATTTACTACTATAATTTTAGGGTTATGCATTAGAGACAACTACATTCACTTTAAATAGGGCACCATCTAAATCCGTTGAGGTGACACCGTGTGAATTATGGTTTGATAGAAACCTAAGCTGTCATTTCTTAATGTTTGGAGCTGCGACGTTTGTGTAAAAAATGTTTTTCACCTAATAAGCTCAAACCCAAAGTGGATAAAGGCATCTTCATAGAATACCCTAAGAACTGTTGGGTATACCTTCTATCTCAGATCCAAGTGCAAAGTGTTTGTTGCTAAAAATGGGTCCTTTCTCGAGAAAAGGTTTGTCTTGAAAGAATTGAGTGGGAGGAAGATAGAACTTGATGAGGTTATTAAACCGTTGTTTCAACCAGAGAGTAGCGCAGCGCAGAAAGATGTTTCTGTGAAGCCTACGTTAGTTGAAGAGGAAGTTAATGATGATGATCGTGAAGCTTCAGGATCAAGTTACTATCGAACCTCGTAGGTCGACAAGGATGTGTACTGCTCCTAAGCGGTACGACAACCCTGTCTTGGAGTTCATGTTGTTGGACAACGATGAACCTACGAGCTATGGAGAAGCGATGATGGGCCCGGATTCCGACAAATGGTTGGAGGCCATGAAATCCGAGATAGGATCCATGTATGAAAACCAAGTATAGATTTTGGTAGACTTGCTCATTGGACAGCAGGTCGTTGAGTACAAATGGATCTTTAAAATGAAGACATACACTAATGCTAATTGTCACCATTTGTAAAGCTCGACTTGTTGCAAAGTTGTTTGTGACAAGTTCAAGGAGTTGACTACGATGAGACTTTCTCACTCGTAGCGGTGCTAAAGTCTGTTGGAATTGTGTTAGCAGTTGCTGCATTTTTCAATTATGAAATCTGGCAGATGGATGTCAAAACATCGTTTCCTTAACGGTTTACTTGAGGAAAGGTTGTATGTGATACAACCAGGAGGTTTTGTCAGTCCTAAGGATGCTAAAAGGTATGCAAGCTTCAGTGATCCTTTTATAGACTGAAGCAAGCATCTCGAAGTTGGAATATACACTTTGATGAGGTGATCAAAGTTTTGTAGTTTATACAAACTTTACGAGAAACTTGTATTTACAATAAAGTGAGTGGGAGCACTATAGAATTTCTGATAAGTATATGTGGATGACATATTGTTGATCGGAAATAATGTAGAATTTTTGGAAGGCATAAACGGTTATTTGGAAAGTGATTTTCAAAGGAATACCTGGATAAAACTACCTAATTGTTGAGCACCAAGATCTATATGGATAGATCAAGATGCTCGATAAGACTTTCAATGAGTAAATACCTTGACAAGATTTTGAAAGAGTTCAAAATGGATCAGTCAGAGAAATAGGTTCTCGCCTGATTTGTAAGGTGTGAAGTTGAGTGAGACTCAAAGCTCGACCACGGCAGAAGAAAGAGAAAGGACGAACGTCGTCCCCTATGCCTTAGCCATAGGCTCTGTACAGTATGCCATGCTGTGTACCGCACATGTGTGTGCCTTGTCATGAGTCCGTCAGGGGGTACAAGAGTGACCCAGGAGTGGATCACTGGACAGCGATCAAGATTATCCTTAGTAACTAAAAGACTAAGGAGATGTTTCTCGATTATGGAGGTGATAAAGAGTTCGTCGTAAAGAGTTACGTCGATGCAAGCTTTGACACCAATCCGGATGACTAGTATTAGCAATCTGTATACGTATAGTGGAGCAGCCATTTGGAATAGTACCAAGTGGAGTGTGGTAGCAGTGTTTACAGTTAGACATAGAAATTTGCAAAGTACACACGGATCTGAATATCGCATACCCGTTGACTATAAGACCTCTCTCACATGCAAAGCATGATCGAGCCCCAGAACTAATTGGGTGTTAGATTCATAACAATGCGAATCACATGATGATGTGAACTAGATTATTGACTCTAGTGCAAGTGGGAGACTGTTGGAAATATGCCCTAGAGGCAATAATAAATTAGTTATTATCATATTTCCTTGTTCATGATAATTGTTTATTATCCATGCTATAATTGTATTGATCGGAGACTTAAATGCATGTGTGGATACATAGACAAAACCATGTCCCTAGTATGCCTCTAATAGACTAGCTCATTGATCAAAAGATGGTTAAGGTTTCCTAGCCATGGACATGAGATGTCATTTGATAACGGGATCACATCATTAGGAGAATGATGTGATGGACAAGACCCAAACTACAAACGTAGCATATGATCGTGTCAGTTTATTGCTACTATTTTTTGCATGTCAAGTATGTGTTCCTATGACCATGAGATCATGCAACTCACGGACATCGAAGGAGTGCCTTGTGTGTATCAAACGTCGCAACGTAACTGGGTGGCTATAAAGGTGCTCTACAGGTATCTCCGAGGGTGTTTGTTGAGTTGGCATGGATCAAGACTAGGATTTGTTACTCCGTGTGACGGAGAGGTATCTCAGGGCCCACTCGGTAATACAACATCACAATGAGCCTTGCAAGCAATGTGACTAAGTGTTAGTTGCGGGATCTTAGATTACGGAACGAGTAAAGAGACTTGCCGGTAACAAGGTTGAACTAGGTATGGAGATACCGACGATCGAATCTCGGGCAAGTAACATACCGAAGAACAAAGGGAACATCATACGGGATTAACTGAATCCGTGACATAGAGGTTCGACCGATAAAGATCTTCGTAGAATATGTAGGAACCAATGTGTACATCCAGGTCCCGCCATTGGTTATTGACCGTAGAAGTGTCTCGGTCATCTCTACATAGTTCTCGAACCCGCAGGGTCGGCACACTTAAGGTTTGTTGACGTTTCGGTACTATAGAGTTATGTATGGTGGTGACCGAAGTTTTTTCGGAGTCCCAGATGAGATCCTGGACGTCACGAGGAGCTCTGGAATGGTCCGGAGGTAAAGATTTATATATAGGAAGTCCTGTTTTGGTCGCCGAAAAAGTTTCGGGCTCATCGGTAGTGTACCGAGAGTGCCGGTAGTGTACCGGGAGACCACCGGGAGGGGTATTTCGACCCAAGAGGCTACATGGGCTGTGGGAGGATGAATACCAGCCCTTGGTGGGCTGATGGAAGTCCTACACAAGGCCCATGAGGCTGGGAAGAAAATACCAAAAGGAAAAAGGTGGAAAAAGGCAAAAAGGGCTATATATGGAAGGAGTCCTAATCCCACTAGGAGTGGGAAGAGGAGGACTCCTCCCTAGCCGGCCGAACCAGGTGGGTTTTGGCCCTTGCGCCAGCCTCTCCTCCTCCTCCTCTCCTCCTATATATATAATAGAGGTATTTGAGGGTTTTGGCACAAGTTATTTTGCCACGTGTTGCCCTCTTCTCCAGTGCATAGTTTCTCCTGTAGATCGGATTTCTGCAGCGCTTAGGCGAAGCCCTGCTGGAATAGCTCCACCACCATCTCCGGAGCGTCGTCACGCTGCCGGAGAACTCTTCCTCCCCTCCACTTCTTCTTGCTGGATCAAGACGGTGGAGATCGTCATCAAGCTGCACGTGTGCTGAACGCGGAGGTGCCGTCCGTTCGGTACTAGATCGAAAGGATCGTGAACAAGGCCACGAGACGATTCGTGATGAGTTCGTGGGGCGAATCGTGATGAGTTCGCGAGACGGATCGTGATTGGATCGCGGGACGGATCGTGATGAGATCGCGGGACGCTCGGCGATTTGGATCGCGAAGATGTTCGACTACACCAACCGCGTTTCTTAATGCTTCCGCTTAGCGATCTACAAGGGTACGTAGATCCACTCTCCCTCTCGTAGATGCTCATCACCATGGATAGGTGTGCGTGTGCGTAGGAAATTTTTTGTTTCTCATGCGACGTTCCCCAACAGATAGAGCCTATGGCTGAAGTATAGGGGATGACACTCATCTTTTCTCTATCTTCTGCAGTCACTGGGCATTGAGTCTTACTGAACTTCACTCCTTGTAACACAGGCAAGAACCCCTTCTTGGACTGATCCATTTTGAACTTCTTCAAAACTTTATCAAGGTATGTGCTCTGTGAAAATGCTATCAAGCGTGTCGATCTATCTCTATAGATCTTAATGCCTAATATGAAAGCAGCTTCTCCTAGGTCCTTCATTGAAAAACTCTTGTTCAAATATTCCTTCACGCTTTCCAGCATTTCTATATTGTTTCCAATCAGCAACATGCCATCCACATATAATATTGGAAACGCTATAGAGCTCCCACTCGCTTTCTTGTAAATACAAGCTTCTCCATAAACTTGTATAAACTCAAACGCTTTGATCACCTCATCAAAACACTTATTCCAACTCTGAGATGCTTGCACCAGTCCATAAATGGATCGCTGGAGTTTGCAAACTTTGTCAGCGTTCTCTGGATCGACAAAACCTTCTGGTTGCATCATATACAACTCTTCCTCAAGTAAACCATTGAGGAATGCTGTTTTGACATCCATCTGCCAAATTTCATCGTAGAAATAAGCAGCTATTGCCAACATGATCCTGACAGACTTAAGCATCGCTACGGGTGAGAATGTCTCATCGTAGTTAACTCCTTGAACTTGTGAAAAACCCTTTGCCACAAGTCGAGCTTTATAGACGGTGACATTACCGTTTGCGTCTGTCTTCTTCTTAAAGATCCATTTGTTCTGAATGACCTTTCGCCCTTCAGGTAATACTTCCAAAGTCCATACTTTGTTTTCATACATGGATCACATCTCGGATTGTTGGGGAACGTCTCATGGGAAACAAAATTTTCCTACGCACACGCAAACCTATCCATGGTGATGAGTATCTACGAGAGGGAGAGTGGATCCACATACCCTTGTAGATCGCTAAGCGGGAACCATTAAGAAACGCGGTTGGTGTAGTCGAACATCTTCGCGATCCAAATCGCCAAGCGTCCCGCGATCTCATCACGATCCGTCCCGCGATCCAATCACGATCCGTCCCGTGAACTCATCACGATCCGTCCCGCGATCTCATCACGATCCGTCTCACGATCTGTCCCGCGAACTCATCATGATCCGTTCCGCGATCTCATCACGAACCGTCTCGCGATCTCGATCACGGTCCTTCCGATCTAGCGCCGAACGGACGGCACCTCCGCATTCAGCACACGTGTAGCTTGATGACGATCTCCACCGTCTTGATCCAGCAAGAGGAGGTGGAGAGGAGAGAGAGTTCACCGGCAGCGTGACGGCGCTCCGGTGATGGTGGTGGAGCAATTCCGGCAGGGCTTCGCCTAAGCGCTGCAGAAAACCGATCTAGAGGAGAAACTATGCATCGGTGGAACGGGTAGCACGTGGCCGGAAATTCTGTCCAAAACCACCCAATCCACTAGTATATATAGGAGGAGAGGAGAGGAGAGGCAGCCAAGGCCTTTGGGTCGGCCGAAATAGGAGGTGGGAGCAATCCTACTTCACCTCCAATCCTAGTTGGAGTAGGATTGCCTCCTATTGGCTGATTTTCCACTTTTTGCTTTAGGACTTTCTCTCCTGCGCCATGGGCCTTTGTGGCTGTTTTCCCAGCCCACTAAGGGCTGGTTAATACTCTCCCACAGCCCATGGACCTCTTGGGGTCGAAGTACCCCTCCCGGAGGTCTCCCGGTACACTACCGGCACTCCCGGTACACTACCGGCACTCCCGGTACACTACCGATGAGCCCGAAACTTTTCCGGCGACCAAACTGGGACATCCTATATATGAATATTTACCTCCGGACCATTCCGGAGCTCCTCGTGACGTCCGGGATCTCATTCGGGACTCCGAACAACCTTCGGTCACCACCATACATAACTCTACACTACCGAAACGTCACCGAACCTTAAGTGTGCAGACCCTGCGGGTTCGAGAACTATGTAGACATGACCGAGACACCTCTACGGTCAATCACCAATGGCGGGACCTGGACGTCCACATTGGTTCCTACATATTCTACGAAGATCTTTATCGGTCGAACCTCTATGTCAAGGATTTAGTTAATCCCGTATAACGTTCCCTTTGTTCTTCGGTATGTTACTTGCCCGAGATTCGATCGTCGGTATCTCCATACCTAGTTCAACCTCGTTACCGGCAAGTCTCTTTACTCATTCTGTAATACAAGATCTCGCAACTAACAATTAGTCACATTGCTTGCAAGGCTTATTGTGATGTTGCATTACTGAGTGGGCCCCGAGATACCTCTCCGTCACACGGAGTAACAAATCCCAGTCTCGATCCATGCCAACTCAACAGACACCATCGGAGATACCTGTAGAGCACCTTTATAGTCACCCAGTTACGTTGCGACGTTTGATACACACAAGGCACTCCTCCGATATCCGTGAGTTGCATGATCTCATGGTCATAGGAACATATACTTGACATGCAGAAAACAGTAGCAATAAACTGACACGATCATATGCTATGTTTGTAGTTTGGGTCTTATCCATCACATCATTCTCCTAATGATGTGATCCCGTTATCAAATGACATCTCATGTCCATGGCTAGGAAACCTTAACCATCCTTTGATCAACGAGCTAGTCCATTAGAGGCATACTAGGGACATGGTTTTGTCTATGTATCCACACATGCATTTAAGTCTCCGATCAATACAATTATAGCATGGATAATAAACGATTATCATGAACAAGGAAATATGATAATAACTAATTTATTATTGCCTCTAGGGCATATTTCCAACAGTCTCCCACTTGCACTAGAGTCAATAATGTAGTTCACATCACCATGTGATTCGCATTGTTATGAATCTAACACCCAATGAGTTCTGGGGCTCGATCATGCTTTGCATGTGAGAGAGGTCTTATAGTCAATGGGTCTGTGATATTCAGATCCGTGTGTACTTTGCAAATCTCTATGTCAAACCGTAAACACTGGTACCACACTCCACTTGGTACTATTTCCAAATGGCTGCTCCACTATACGTATCCAGATTGCTACTACTAGTCATCCGGATAGGTGTTAAAGCTTGCATCGACGTAACTCTTTACGACGAACTCTTTGTCACCTCCATAATCAACAAACATTTCCTTAGTCCTCTGGTTACTAAGGATAATTCCGACCGCTGTCCAGTGATCCACTCCTGGACCACTTGTACCCCTTGACAAACTCATGGCAAGGCACACATAGGTGCGGTACATAGCATGGCATACTATACAGAGCCTATGGCTAAGGCATAGGGGACGACGTTCGTCCTTTCTCTTCCTTCTGCCGTGGTCGAGCTTTGAGTCTCACTCAACTTCACACCTTACAAATCAGGCGAGAACTCTTTCTCTGACTAATCCATTTTGAACTCTTTCAAAATCTTTGTCAAGGTATGTACTCATTGAAAGTCTCATCAAGTCATCTTGATCTATCTCTATAGATCTTGATGCTCAACAATTTGGTAGCTTTATCCAGGTCTTCCTTTGAAAATCACTTTCCAAATAACCGTTTTATGATTTCTAGAAACTCTACATTATTTCTGAACAACAATATGTCATCCACATATACTTATCAGAAATTCTATTGTGCTCCCACTCACTTTATTGCAAATACAAGTTTCTCGTAAACTTTGTATAAACATCAAAACTTTGATCACCTCATCAAAGCGTATATTCCAACTCCGAGATGCTTGCTTCAGTCCATGGAAGGATCACCGAAGCTTGCACACCTTTTAGCATCCTTAGGCCTGACAAAACCTTCTGGTTGTATCACATACAACCTTTCCTCAAGTAAACCGTTAAGGAAATGATGATTTGACATCCATCTGCCAGATTTCATAATTGAAAACACAGCAACTGCTAACATAATTCCAACAGACTTTAGCACCACTACGAGTGAGAAAGTCTCATCGTAGTCAACTCCTTGAACTTGTCACAAACATCTTTGCAACAAGTCGAGCTTTACAAATAGTGACATTCACCATCAATGTTTGTCTTCATTTTAAAGATCCATTTGTACTCAACGACCTGCCGTCCAACGAGCAAGTCTACCAAAGTCTACACTTGGTTTTCATACATGGATCCTATTTCGGATTTCATGGCCTCCAACCATTTGTCGGAATCCGGGCCGATCAACGCTTCTCCATAGCTCGTAGGTTCATCGTTGTCCAACAACATGATCTCCAAGACAGAGTTGTCGTGCCACTTAGGAGCAGTACACATCCTTGTCGACCTACGAAGTTTGATAGTAACTTGATCCTGAAGCTTCAAGATCATCATCATTAACTTCCTCTTCAACTAACGTAGGCTTCACAGAAACATCTTTCTGCGCTGCGCTACTCTCTGGTTGAACAAAGGTTTAACAACCTCATCAAGTTCTATCTTCCTCCCACTCAATTCTTTTGCGAGAAACATTTCCTCGAGAAAGGATCCGTTTAAGCAACAAACACTTTGCATTAGGATCTGAGATTGAAGGTTCACCCAACTGATCTTAGGGTATTCTATGAAGATGCATTTGTCCGCCTTGGGTTCGACCTCATTAGGTGAAAACATTTTCCACACAAGTGTCATAGCCCCAAATATTAAGAAATGACAGCTTAGGTTTCTATCAAACCATAATTCACACGGTGTCATCTCAACGGATTTAGATGATGCCCTATTTAAAGTGAATGTAGTTGTCTCTAATGCATAACCCCAAAAATTATAGTAGTAAAACGATAAGAGACATCACAGTATGCACTATATCAATAGAGCATGACTATGATGTTCGGACACACCATCACACCATGGTGTTCCAGGTAGTGTTAGTTGTGAAACAAATTTCACATTGTCTTAAGTTGTATGCCAAACTCGTAACTCAGATATTCACCTCCACGATCATATCGTGGTCATTTTTATCTTCTTGTCACGATGATCTTTAAACTTCACTCTGAATTTGTTTGAACCTTTCAAACGATTCAGACTTGTGTTTCATTAAGTAAATATACACTATATCTACTCAAATCATCAGTGAAGGTAAGAAAATAACGATATCCACTGCACGCTACAAGACTCACTAGATTGCATACATCAAGATGTATCATTTCCAATGAATCACTTGCCCGCTCCATCCAACGGGGTTTTTTAGTCATCTTGCCCAAGAGGCATGGTTCGCATGTCTCAACCGATTCGAAATCGGATGAGTCCAAATATCTATCAGCATGGAGTTTCTACATGCGCTTTATACCAATATGACATTTAGCGGCAGTGCCACAAGTATGTGGTACTATCATTATTAACTTTGTATCTTTTGACATCAATGTTATGAACATGTGTACCACTACGATCAAGATTTCAACAAACCATTCTCACTGGGTGCATGACCATTGAAGGTATTATTCATGTAAACAGAATAACCATTATTCTCTAACTTAAATGAATAACCGTATTGCAATAAACATGATCTAATCATGTTCAAGCTCAACGCAAAACACCAAATAACATTTAGGTTCGTCACTAATCCTGAAGGTAGAGAGAGCGTGCGATGTTGATCACATCAACCTTGGAAACATTTCCAACACATATCGTCACCTCACCCTTAGCTAGTTCTCCGTTTATTCCGTAGCTTTTATTTCGAGGTACTAACATTTAGCAACCGAACCGGTATCCAATACCCAGGTGCTACTAGGAGTACTAGCAAGGTACACATCAATAACTCGTATATCAAATATACTTCTGTCGATTTTGCCAGCCTTCTTATCTACCAAGTATCTAGGGTTGTTCCGCTTCAGCGACCGCTCACCTCATAACAGAAGCACTTAGTCTCGGGTTTGAGTTCAACTTCGGGTTGCTTCACTGGAGCAGCAACTGACTTGCTATCCATGAAGTTTCCCTCCTTGCTCTTGCCCTTCTCGAAACTAGTGGTTTGATTAACCATCAACACTTGACGCTCCTTCTTGATTTCTACCTTTGCGGTGTCAAACATCGCGAACAGCTCAGGAATCATTATTTCTATCCCTGGCAATTTATAGTTCATCACCAAGTTCTAGTAGCTTAGTGACAGTGACTTGGAGAACTATATCAATCACTATCTTATCTGGAAGATCAACTCCTACTTGATTCAAGCGATTGTAGTACCCAGACAATCTGAGTACATGCTCAACGGTTGAGCTATTCTCCTTCATCTTACAGGCAAAGAATCTTGTTGGAGATCTCATATCTCGCAACACGGGCACGACCCTGAGATGACAATCTCAGCTCCTAGAACATCTCATATGTTTCGTGACGTTCAAAACGTTTTGGAGCCTCAATTCTAAGCCGTAATGCATGACACACTAAACTATCAAGTAGTCATCGGATCATGCCTGTCAGATGTTCACAACATCTACAAACAACGCTAGAGGGGGTCGGCGCACCGAGCAGTGCATTAAGGACATAAGCCTTCTGTGCAGCAAAGAGGACAATCCTCAGATCACAGACCCAGTCCGCAATATTCCTACCATCATCTTTCAATACTATTTCTCTAGGAACATATAAAACTACAAGGGAGCTACAGCGTGAGCTAGTAATCTAAAACATAATTTGCGAAGACACTTTGACTATGTTCATGATAATGAGTTCAATTAATCATATTACCTAAGAACTCCCACTCAAATTGACATCCCTCCGATCATTCGAGTGATACATGATCCAAATTCACCAACTCAAGTCCGATCATCACGTGAGTTGAGGTGGATGCAATGGTGAACATCATTATGTTGATCATATCTACTATATGACTCATGTTCGACCTTTCGGTCTCTTGTGTTCCGAGGCCATGTCTGTACATGCTAGGCTCGTCAAGTTTAACCCGAGTGTTCTGCGCGTGCAAATCTGGCTTGCACCCGTTGTATGTGAACATAGAGTCTATCACACCCGATCATCACGTGGTGTCTCAACACGACGAACTTTCGCAACGGTGCACACTCGGGGAGAACACAATTTATCTTGAAATTAAGTGAGGGATCACCTTATAATGCTACCGTCGTCCTAAGCAAAACAAGGTGCATAAAAGGATTAACATCACATGCAAATCATAAGTGACATGATATGGCCATGATCTTGTGCTTTTGATCTCCATCATGAAAGCACCGGCATGATCTCCATCGTCACCGGCATGACACCATGATCTCCATCATCTTGATCTCCATCAATGTTTCACCATCGGGGTTGTCACGCCCTGCATGCTTCTACTACTATTGCTACCATAGCGATAAAGTAAAGCATTACATAGCGCTTAATGATTGACACGCAGGTCATACAATAATTAAAGACAACCCTATGGCTCCTGCCGGTTGCCGTATTCATCGACATGCAAGTCGTGATAATCTATACATCACATGATCATCTCATACATCACATATATCACATCATGTAATTGGCCATATCATATCACAACATACCCTGCAAAAACAAGTTAGACGTCCTCTAATTGTTGTTGCATGTTTTACGTGGCTGCTACGGGTATCTAGCAAGAACAATTCTCACCTACGCATAAACCACAACGGTGATACACTAGTTTGCTTTTCAACCTTCTCAAGGACCGCCTTTGTCGAATCCGATCCAACTAAAGTGAGAGAAACTGTCACCCGCAAGCCATCTAGGCAACAAGTTGCGTCGAGGGAACCGGTCTCTCGTAAGCGTACGAGTAATGTTGGTCCGGGCCGCTTCATCTCACAATCCCGCTGAACCAAAATACGACCAAGGGAGGAAGCAATCTAAGCATCAATGCCCACAAACCTTTTGTGTTCTACTCGAGATCTCATCGAACCATCAACCTAGCTCATGATGCCACTGTTGGGGAACGTCGCATGGGAAACAAAATTTTCCTACGCACGCGCAAACCTATCCATGGTGATGAGCATCTACGAGAGGGAGAGTGGATCCACATACCCTTGTAGATCACTAAGCGGGAAGCGTTAAGAAACGCGGTTGGTGTAGTCGAACATCTTCGCGATCCAAATCGCCAACCGTCCCGCGATCTCATCACGATCCGTCCCGCGATCCAATCACGATCCGTCCCGTGAACTCATCACGATCCGTCCCGCGATCTCATCACGATCCGTCTCACGATCTGTCCCGCGAACTCATCACGATCCGTTCCGCGATCTCATCACGAACCGTCTCGCGATCTCGATCACGGTCCTTCCGATCTAGCGCCGAACGGACGGCACCTCCGCGTTCAGCACACGTGCAGCTTGATGACGATCTCCACCGTCTTGATCCAGCAAGAGGAGGTGGAGAGGAGAGAGAGTTCACCGGCAGCGTGACGGCGCTCCGGTGATGGTGGTGGAGCAATTCCGGCAGGGCTTCGCCTAAGCGCTGCAGAAAACCGATCTAGAGGAGAAACTATGCACCGGTGGAACGGGTAGCACGTGGCCGGAAATTCTGTCCAAAAACCACCCAATCCACTAGTATATATAGGAGGAGAGGACAGGAGAGGCAGCCAAGGCCTTTGGGTCGGCCGAAATAGGAGGTGGGAGCAATCCTACTTCACCTCCAATCCTAGTTGGAGTAGGATTGCCTCCTATTGGCTGATTTTCCACTTTTTGCTTTAGGACTTTCTCTCCTGCGCCATGGGCCTTTGTGGCTGTTTTCCCAGCCCACTAAGGGCTGGTTAATACTTTCCCACAGCCCATGGACCTCTTGGGGTCGAAGTACCCCTCCCGGAGGTCTCCCGGTACACTACCGGCACTCCCGGTACACTACCGGCACTCCCGGTACACTACCGATGAGCCCGAAACTTTTCCGGCGACCAAACTGGGACATCCTATATATGAATCTTTACCTCCGGACCATTCCGGAGCTCCTCGTAACGTCCGGGATCTCATCCGGGACTCCGAACAACCTTCGGTCACCACCATACATAACTCTACACTACCGAAACGTCACCGAACCTTAAGTGTGCAGACCCTGCGGGTTCGAGAACTATGTAGACATGACCGAGACACCTCTACGGTCAATAACCAATGGCGGGACCTGGACGTCCACATTGGTTCCTACATATTCTACGAAGATCTTTATCGGTCGAACCTCTATGTCAAGGATTTAGTTAATCCCGTATAACGTTCCCTTTGTTCTTCGGTATGTTACTTGCCCGAGATTCGATCGTCGGTATCTCCATACCTAGTTCAACCTCGTTACCGGCAAGTCTCTTTACTCATTCTGTAATACAAGATCCCGCAACTAACAATTAGTCACATTGCTTGCAAGGCTTATTGTGATGTTGCATTACTGAGTGGGCCCCGAGATACCTCTCCGTCACACGGAGTAACAAATCCCAGTCTCGATCCATGCCAACTCAACAGACACCATCGGAGATACCTGTAGAGCACCTTTATAGTCACCCAGTTACGTTGCGACGTTTGATACACACAAGGCACTCCTCCGATATCCGTGAGTTGCATGATCTCATGGTCATAGGAACATATACTTGACATGCAGAAAACAGTAGCAATAAACTGACACGATCATATGCTATGTTTGTAGTTTGGGTCTTATCCATCACATCATTCTCCTAATGATGTGATCCCGTTATCAAATGGCATCTCATGTCCATGGCTAGGAAACCTTAACCATCCTTTGATCAACGAGCTAGTCCATTAGAGGCATACTAGGGACATGGTTTTGTCTATGTATCCACATATGCATTTAAGTCTCCGATCAATACAATTATAGCATGGATAATAAACGATTATCATGAACAAGGAAATATGATAATAACTAATTTATTATTGCCTCTAGGGCATATTTCCAACACGGATTTCATGGACTCTAACCATTTATTGGAATCCGGGCCCATCACTGCTCCTCCATAGCTCGTAGGTTCATTGTTGTCTAACAACATGACCTCCAGAACAGGGTTGCCGTACCACTCAAGAGTAGTACGCGCCCTTATCGACCTACGAGCTTCAATAGTAGCTTGATCCGAAGCTTCATGATCATCATCATTAACTTCCTCTTCTACCGTCGTAGGTTTCATAGAAACATCTTTCTGCGCTCCGCTACTTTCTAGTTGAAGTAAAGGTTCAATAACCTCATCAAGCTCTATTTTCCTCCCACTCAATTCTTTCGAGAGAAACTCTTTCTCAAGAAATGTTCCGTTCTTAGCGACAAACACTTTGCCTTCGGATCTGAGATAGAAGGTATACCCGACTGTCTCTTTCGGGTATCCTATGAAGACGCATTTCTCCGCTTTGGGTTCCAGCTTTTCAGGCTGAAGCTTTTTGACATAAGCATCTGATACGTCTCCAACATATCTATAATTTTTGATCATTCCATGCTATTATATTATCAACTTTGGATGTTTTCTATGCATGAATATTCTATTTTATATTATTTTTGGGACTAACTTATTAATCCAGTGTCGAGTGCCAGTTCTTGTTTTTTCCGTATTTTTGACCCTTTTCAGATAGGAATATCAAACGGAGTCCAAACGGAATAAAACTTTCGCCGTGATTTTTTATGGAAAATATGAAAAATACCTGAAGAAAAAAATACCGGAGAGGCGGCCTGAGGGAGCCACGAGCCTGGGAGGCACGGCCCCCCTGGCCGCGGCTAGGGGGCTCGTGACCTCCTCGTGCCAGCTCTCGACTTGTTCCCGACTCCAGATGGCCTTATAAATATGGAAACCCTCAGAAATAAACCTAGATCGCAAGTTCCGCCGCCGCAGACCTCCAGAGCCACCAAAAACCAATCGGGAGACCGTTCTGGCATCCTGCCGGAGGGGAATTCATCTTCGGTGGCCATCTTCATCAACACCATTGCCTCTCCGATGATACGTGAGTAGTTCACCTCAGACCTACGGGTCCATAGCTAGTAGCTAGATGGCTTTTTCTCTCTCTTTGATCTTCAATACAAAGTTCTCCATGATCTTCATGGTGATCTATCCGATATAATCTTCTTTTGCGGTGTGTTTGTTGAGATCCGATGAATTGTGGATTTATGATCAGATTATCTATGAATATCATTTGAGTCTCCTCTGATTTCTTATATGCATGATTTCATATCCTTATAATTCTCTTTGAGTTATGGGTTTTGTTTGGCCAACTTGATCTATAGTTCTTGCAATGGGAGAAGTGCTTGGTTTTGGGTTCATACCGTGCGGTGTCCTCACCTAGTGACAGAAGGGATAGCGAGGCACGCATCGTGTTGTTGCCATCAAGGGTAAAAAGATGGGGTTTATATCATATTGCATGAATCTATCCCTCTACATCATGTCATCTTGCTTAAAGCGTTACTCCGTTTATCATGAACTTAATATACTAGATGCATGCTGGATAGCGGTCGATGTGTGGAGTAATAATAGTAGATGCAGAAAGTATCGGTCTACTTGTCTCTGACGTGATGCCTATATGTATGATCATTGCCTTAGATATCGTCATGACTTTGCGTTATTCTATCAATTGCTCAACAGTAATTTGTTCACCCACCGTAACACTTGCTTTCATGAGAGAAGCCTCTAGTAAACACTATGGCCCCCAGGTCTATTTTACATATTATATATTCACCCACCGTAATACTTGCTGCAAACTTATTTACTTATTCCCGCAACCCGCGGCGCGGCGGGCGGTGGAGGAGTGCGCGAGGGCCTCTTCTCTTCTCATGCTCCAATAGCATGTGGAAGAAAGACCCTTATAAAGAGGTGCAACTCCTTCTCCACTAGCAAGGTGGGACTAAACTCCCACTCCACTTGTCATGCCACCTACATGGGCCCTTAGAAATTTTCTGAATTTGTGTTATGGGCCTAAAGCCCATTCTCAGATTTCAACAGCCCACTCCACCAGGTGTGCCCTTCCCTGAGTCACGCTAGGGTCTGCCACCGCTGCCACTTCGCGGGGATAGGATCATCCTCGTTTCTCCTGTAGCCGACACCATCTACACCTTGCCTCATGGCGTACAACGGCGAGCAACCAGGAGCAAGAGAGAAGAAGAGGTTGCGCGGGAGGGAGGAGACCGTGGCATGGGGGAAGGAGAGATGAGGCGACGGCGGCCGAAGGCGAATGGCAATGTCCCTCATGGCGCCCAGCCCCTTGCGCGGCTCCCCGACGGCTTGGTCAACTTGTGAAGTTTCCGGTCGCTAGGGTGAGGGCTATGGTGGAGGAAACGGTGCTAGGAGAAGGGATGATGACGACGGCGGCGCTAGGGCTGGGGCACGAGGTGATGCCGGCGGCGCAGGAGGGAGGGAAAGTGAAGAGAGAGATAGCAAAAGGAGGAGGAGAGCGACAGATAGGTTTTACTGCGTGCACCCCACGGTCGCTGCCGTTAAGACTTTTCTCACCCAGGAGACGCGTGAGACAGACGACAATCTTGGCCCTGGGAAAAGGAGGCCCACCCATCATGCAAATAAAAACCAACGGTCAAAGCTTTGACAGCAACGTAAAAAGGACAGCCGGTAAGAGATCGTGCGAAGGAGAAGGGCCACTCGATGCAGATGGCCCAGGTTGGCGGGTAGCCTAGCGTGGTTTATAGCTAGGTTAGATATATTATCTGCACTAAAATACTCAATGGAGCTAACCAGAAAAACTGAAGAAATAAGAAACATCGAACCGTTTATTTATAATAATAGACTGAAATACTTAGTCCATAGATTGGATTTGAATGATAGAAATAACCTAATAATTACATGTCTCTCGTTCTCTGTCCCATCGTTAGTTATCTTTTACGTATTGGGCCATTGGCGTGCACATCGTGGCCATCCCCGAGATATCAATGTTGTGTGCAGTTATATATGCTGATGCGTTATAAATTTATAATCCTGGGTCAACTATGCATCGATTGATATCCTATTCTCAGGAGCCGAACGCGTACGCTACAACTCCAATCTACGCATAACCTCTCTGACGTCAAGGATGTAGTGGCCAGCATGCCAAATAAACTAACCAACTACGCTTAGGAATGCAGGGACGCAACACAAAAATTTGGAGTTGACCGTGATGTGAACGACAAACGACTTGCAAGGAATAAAGAGTAGGCAGTGATCCTTTCAAGCAATTAGCGAGGATTTTTCATTTCTTGATGTTGCCTTTTGTAAAATGGAAAAGGATTCATTTAAGAGTGGGTACCTAAAACCAAGCCCTGATCTCTTGTATGTGTTTTCTTTCGGTGGCGTTCATGGTTTCTTGATATTGAAGTGAAAAATCATATGAACAGAAGCATGACATGTTGGTGGATATCAAGCTTAATTCATCCTTTGGCACCCATGTTCAATATGGTAATTTTTCAGTGTTAAAGTATTATGTCTTGGCAAGGTGGTAATCTCGCCGGATACGTCCATTGATAATGTCATGCTTGGTGAGACCCTTGCATACAATTTACTTTCCGTTCATCATCTTGCACGCATTGAATGTTACTTGCTTTGATGTTGAGACGGGCTCTTTTGTGGAGCAATATTCTTAAAGTGGCCTTTGTTGTACATGTTGAGAACTGTCTCTATGTGGTTAACTTTTTGGAGAAACCCACTAAGACCGTAACTTGTCTAATGGCTAAAGTTGATGTGGGATGGTTTTGGCATCACTGTTTAGCCCATGTCACTATGAGATTTTTGCAAAGTCCCTTCAAAAGGGACAACATTCTTGGACTAACAAATGTTAGTTTTGCTACAAATTGCGCTTATGGTGCTTGTATCAAAGAAAAGCTACAGAATGAAACATCCTATCAACACCGTGATCATTTCCAAGAGGCCCTTGGAGCTCCTTCACTTGGATCTCTTCGGTCCTCCAACCTATTATAGTCTTGGTGGAAGAAGTCACATAATTTCTCCTTCCATAGTGGCATCAACAAGGCCACATGGTCTTTTGTCTTTCACAAGATGAACCCACATTAACATTACATTTAGTTAAATGTATATATTATCAGTTGCAAATCATCAATTTAGATGCTTCCACATGCAACGGTGATTTCACACTAATAGTTTTGGTAAGTGATTTCATACTAATTGGTTTGGTCATTTTCTCCATATAAGCTAACTCAATAAAATACTTTGTGTATGTTGGTTTCCTATTGATGGAATGACATAAAAATACTTTTTGTATGTTGGTTTCCTATTGACAATTAATATCTTAAGTTTCACTTCATCTCTATTTCTTGCATTTATTTGTGATTAGTATGTTCGTCTACATTGCTTTTGTTAACAAAATGACACTTCCCTCAAATGTCAACAAGTGTGATGGTATATGTTGCTTGTGTACGAATGGGAGTGTAAAGCTAAAGAAATAAACTGATTGGGAAGTCAAACCTTGTGAATAAATAAACCGTTGTATTACAAATTAAGATAATGGTGGTAATTTGAAATATCTATAGGAATTTTTCATTTGTGTTCAAGCTTTGCTAAATGAAACTATGTTTTATATTGGAATAAATATTTTTGTCTAGATTGTTTAGTTTAAAAGGCTCCTTTCCACGATATATATTGGGATAGAACCATAATGCTAAGACAATATGAACATCCTTACCCCGTGTAAGTGCACGAGATTGAGTTGGTCTTTCTGGATTACTATAGAGAATGAGAGGTTACTTTCTAGTTTCCTCTAGACATACGTCACATTTGGCTGTGTCTTGATTCAAAGGCTAATTTGATTGTGATATAGACAAAGTAAACTTAAGATTACATATGTGTCAACAGCACTATGAAGTGTTAAGTTCTTTTCGAAGTATTAATCATCAAATGTTTTGACTCAACATCGCTAGCTTGCACGGGTTGATGACTAGCAGCTAGTTATGTATAAAAAGGCTTGACTTTTCTTGGTTAACGTTTAGCAAATGGTACGTTTTAAGAGTTAAGAGGGCAACAAAGTTCAGGACGCTATGCTCCTGAATACGGAGGAGCACAATGCAGAAGGGAGGAGGGGGGGGGGGGGGAACAATATAACGAAATGTTCCACACACATATATAGCGACAAGTCTACATACTTGATACATACCCTCAGAAGGGACGACATTACTAGAGCAAAGCATGGGTTCAGTTAAGTCTCAGGAAATAGTAGCAATGTGAAGCAATGACAAGGTGAGTTAAGATGGAGGTTTCTGAGAGCGAGCTAGCTCGGAAGGAGCAGGATCCAGGTAGTGCATTGCATCAACCATTGAAGGCCGTCGTTTCTGTTCCGGTTCACAGCACCAGAGGCCCAGAAGAAGGACGCGCTCCATCTCAGTCCTGACAAACTGGCCAGCAAGCTTCTCGTCCGCAGCAACGTCCACGAATTCTTCAGCCAGCAGATCTGCATGCAGGTCCCGGACATGCTCCAGGTTGTTTTTTCCGTGCGCTATCTCTAGCAGGACGATCCCAAAACTGTAGACGTCGGAGCTACGGCGCAAACTGACATCTCCAGGTTTCATGTCCAGTGGATCCATGTACTCCGGGGTCCCAATACCCATTACGGTCGGCACCGATGTTTGGCGGCCGTCTTTGGCAATCCTCGACAGGCCAAAGTCGGCAAGCTTGGCGTTGAATTCGTTATCCAGGAGTATGTTTCCGGGTTTGATATCTCTGTGCACGATGTATTTATCGTTGCATTCGTGGTGGAGGTAACGAACAGCTGACCCTAGGCCCCTCGCTATCTTGTACCTGCAATAGTTTTCCATAGAGCACAAATCAACTTGGGTTCCGCAATTTTAAAGATTTTTTTCCTCATCATTAGTACTAACATACCTCCTTGCCCATGTCAGTACTACTTCCAGCTTTTCGGGCTGCTGGGGCTGCTGGGGCTCGGGATGCAAGTGTTGTTGGAGGGTGCCATTAGGCACATGTTCATAGACAAGGAGGAGCTTTATGTTCTTCATGTGCGACCAACAAAACATGGGGCTGTTTATGTGGCAACACCATCCTTCGAGCCTCACCACGTTCATGTGGGCAGTTGCTTCGATGGCGCCCAGCTCGGCACGGAAGTCATTAAATCCTTCCCTTGAGTACGTGATGATTTTCTTAACAGCAACCTCCGTCTCCATGGTCTCGAGCCTCCCCCTGTATACCACGCCGAACGCGCCCCGTCCGATCTCTTTCTTATCGGAGAAACCCTCCGTTGCGACAGACAGCTCACGATACTTGATCTGCTTGAGCCGAGTTCCTGACCCTAAGGAGTCTTGTGTGCGCCTGCACATATAACGTGACACGATCCACCAAATTGCCACCGCCACCGCCACCAGGCCTAATGCACCAGCTACTGCTCCGCCGATAAGGATAACTGAACTATTATCACCACCAACAGGACCGTGATCATCTGCTTTAAGATTATATTTAATAAATAAATAATTACGTTCATGTGAACTCACGACACAAAAATTGCACAATGATATATGAGACAACGATACCATAAACCCACAAAAGTCATCTACATGTGTTTTTTACACCATGCTTTCATATTCGTCATTTTATATCCCGCAAAAAAAATATTATGCTCGCTGTATATATCTTCTTATGTTCTTCTTAACTTTCAATGTAAGATAAAATATACGTAACCTAAAAATGGTATATAATGGGCGGTAGAACAACTATTAGCACCCTGCCAACTGAATCGGGCGACCTTACATATAGAAGAGCTATACACTTAAAGTGCTGCTACACATATGATCAAATTTATACGATTTCTATACGACACATATTCACAGCCATCGATGTAATCATCTGTCTGCTCCCACAAGGCCAAAACCATCCATGTCATTATCGTACAAAAATCTGATGCAATTGCTCCTACGCGAAGTAACTTCTATACACTTGAGCACGCTATTCATCTATATATGATAAATATGCTGCTTCTTGTTTATTGATTTTTAGTTTTCCGTAAAAAAATCCATACCTCTGAGCGCCATAGTGGAGTTGAAGGACCAAGATTGTACTTGATGCAACTCAGTTTGTCCACCGGTTGAGGCAGAGAACCCCACTACTACTTCCGGCGGGAGCACGTCATCAAGCTTATCAGGTAATCGCGTCTTGACCCGAAATGCGGGAAGAGATCAAGCGGAAACAAAGTGTAGGGTGGCCTCCAGTGTCTGGGTAGCGTTGTCGCAAGTGATGGTCGCCGTCATGGTGCCATTGAGGCTGTAGCTGGGCAACCTAGTTGTGCTTGCCGAGATGATGGAGTTGATGTCGATGCCGATGTGGTCGGAGGCTCCCGTGGGATCCATGCCGGTGTTCTCGTACGTGTCGAACTCGACAGCGACGAAACGTTCTGCCCCCGTGGCGCTAGTGTTGCCACTATTGGTGAGGCCAAGTACATTGCTAGAGGACTCCGGCGGTAATCTTGACGGGTAGGCGGAGAGGAAAAAGGCCATACCGTCCCCCTTGTCGGTCGTGTTGGGCAACATATGGATGGCGAAGGTGAAGGTTGTGGCGAAGCTGGCCACCTCGCCGGTGATGTTGTCGTACAAGACTACCGGGTGATTGTACGACATACGGCCCTTGCAGTGATAGTTCATGTTGGGCTCCTTGGAGTTGCAGGTGAGGTCAACCAGGTGACCCTTCAGGGCGGCGTCGCCCTCGAACCGGAGGTCTTGTGGGCTGTAGCTGGAGGTGTTTGAGAAGTCGAAGCTGAAGGAAACAGCGGCGACATGGTGGGAGAAGAGGGTGAGCAAGAGGAAGAAGAAGCAGCTGTTGAGGACGATGCGTGCAATTGCAGGCACCATAATGTACTACATGAAGTTGATGATTGGCGACTTGGCATGAATATATAAGCTAGCTAGGTAAAGGGAGAAGAGCCGAACCGGTAGAGGTGCAACATGCAAATAAATAAAATAAAAGGTAAGGCAATTTAGCAAGTAACCACCTAGCTATACCAATACCATGCTCCGGGGCTTCAATTAATGGAAGTCAAGACTGGAGACAGGGCAAAGCATGCTGGACGTCGCTTACGCCCCGAGTCAAGAACTCAAGATACACAACTATGCATGGCACGACAGGGGCTGGCCGTTGGGATGAAGATCGCACATAATGGTGGTCTGATCATAACTTGAGACCAAGTCCGGCGATGCACAACGAATCATCAATCTAGTACTATGTATATTAAAAATGCTCGATGGAGCTAACCAGAAACACTGGAGAGATATGCTAAGATCTCACAAAAATCAGAAACATCCAGCCGTCAATTAATAATAGACAAAAATACTATAGCCCTTAAATTATACTCCCTCCGTCCCAAAATAATCGTCTCAACTTTGTATTAACTCTAGTGCAAATTTTTACTAAGCTTGAGACACTTATTTTGAGACGGAGGGAGTAGTATTCAGTTAAAAAATAAAGTCACCTACCATTGACATTGCCATTGTGATGGAATAGTGATCTCTCTCTCTCTCATCGTTATCTTTTATTAGGGCTGGCTATAGTATCTTTCAATACGCGTTGCCCAACATATCGTGGCCATCGTCGAGATCTCAACCCTGTGTGACATTGGCATTGTGATGGAATAATGATGCATTATAATCATGAGTCAGCTGTGCATGGATTTATGTAGGATTATCATCTGCTGCTGGCTTTCCTGTAACACCACTCTGAAATCTGAATGAGGCCTGAGCTACTCTGCTCCTTCCAAAAAATATAAAAAGTGCAACTTATCTATCTATGCTTAGGCATCAGCGGTGGTAGATTATTTCTGTCGAAACAAATACATGCTGAATATGTGCATTTGCAAATTTGCAATTTGCATCGTTTACTTCGGGTAAGACTTATACTCTGTTTTGTGGGTTATTTGTCTTGAATACTTCCTGATATAAGTGGAATGATGATTCTTGCTTGCTTGCTTGTCGCTGTGGTCGGGCAGGTCGAACGTCTGCTTTTGCTCCTGTTTTGGATGACATGAAAAACGGGCCCGGGTTTTCCTTGTTCCAACAACAAAAAAAGTGTCCAATACTTGTACTGTGATCAGATGCATCGCGGAAATCGTTCATATGCAGTCATTTGTTCTGAAACAGTTGGTGACAAAAGCATGCTGCTGCCTAAGGCCGCTATATATGCGCTCCATAGATAGAAAGGCTAGAAGAGCATTGTGGTCAGTGGATACCTTGTTGCAACTCACAAAATAGCACAGCGTTGATTGGAATTAGATTGAACACCCGTAGCCCCCTGGGTACCACTAACCAAACGCTGATATCTAGACTGGATTGGTTGAGCCTTAACCATAACTTGTTTTTTTCTATTCGAATGGACCCTTAACCATAATTTAGCTAGCTGCTGCTACACATGAACATTACGCTGTATATATCGCCAATGCATGTAAAATAAAATGTCCATGCAAGTTTGCAATAGTTGCACCTTCAGGATTAGACGGGGTGTATTTTCACAAACGTGGACTTTGGTTGGATGAATGTATATAGTTTAGATGCATGTAGAGGAGCGCGTGATAATGTTATATCCACCGGCGGAGCTATGTGTATTTCTGGGGGCTGTGCCCCCCCCCCCTACCCCAAGATTAGAGAAAACAGTAAAGATTTTTTTTTAGGGGCCTAGATTGAAGAAAAAAAGTAATTAGCCCCCCCCCCCCCTCCCCCAATCAATCATACTGGTTATATGTGATGCAGTACTAACATTACAGTGCACTTGTTAGACTCGAGACCTATAGTTCTTTGTGACCGTCGATCTCGGCATAAGAGGGTTTGCTAGCGAATTGGAGAGAAACGTCGTGTTTTCAGGTTGTATGTAAACGCCTGGATATATACTGCCGATACTGAAAAAAATTGCAGAATAGTACCTGGTACTGAAAATGCAGTAGCATTAGCCAGCAAGTAAGGGTGGTGCATCTCTACAAACCTTGTTGGTCGGCATTCTTTGAGTGTACCGATATAGTATTGACCATTCTTCTTTTTGTTTTGCCAAGATATATATCATGGTTTTAAATAGCACGCTATAGCGTTTAAAAAAGATCCTGCGCTAAGGTTTTTTGTCCAAACACATGAACAAACATTTGAAATAGCTCGCTAAGCATTTAGAAGAGGTCCACCGCTAAGAGGCTTAACACGCCATTTAAAACTTTGATATATATTCGCCGCTCTCAATTCTTTTTATGTGGAGGAGATGTTCGTCAGCGGAGAAGATGTACGCCTTTTCTGTTTATCTGCAGAGAAGATATTCGTCATTTTCTTTTTTTCTACTGAGAAGATATTCATCAGAGTCTCACTAATTCTTGTTGCCATCATGGTGGTATGCATTCATGGATGGATAGGGTGCCACACATGTGGTGGGGCGAGGGTTCTCGTTGAAGGTTTTTTCCATAAGGCAAATTTATCACCAGGCACAGTGGCGATGACTGCTTGGAACCGCTGACAAGTTTACGGTTATGGAAACCGCATTCAACGAGTCCTTTCGTCTCATTGCATAAGTGGCACCCGTTCACACATGAATGCACATTAGTAGAAAACGGCCCATTTGTCCCTGTTTCAGAGGCCCATTAGTTTCGGTTCTGAAACCGGGACAAAAGTCTCAAACTTTTAGTTTCGGTTTGCTTACAAACCGGGACAGAAGGGGCTTCATGTGGCCTCTGCGGTGAGCCCAGGCAGGAGGACCTTTAGTCCCAGTTGATAACACCATGTGGTAGGAGTTGCTCGTATGCGATCATGTATTGCTCGTATGCGATCATGTGGTAGGAGTTTATCCCGCATCTGCCACATCTAATTTGAAGATGGTGGTCAATACATGCATATATATGAATAAAAATCAACACAATTAATGGTAATATATAAAATAAAATTGTGAATATTATTTACGTACTTCAAATTGTATGTCAGAGAAGCTCCACTCAGAGGTCGATTGGCGAATAAGCTCGCATACGTAGTATCCATATAAAACAGTCCCTTCTTTCTGGTACAAGCACTTTACGAGAATAGAGTTCAATCAAACTGGTAAGATAGCATGATAATGATATATTGATGAAATTTTGAATCAATTAGAGATGGGCGGAACTAGCTAGTACTACTTACTTTGGGGTGCGTAAATGGCAACTCTTTGTTTAGATCGGAAACCTTTCGGGTGAACTTCTTCCAAACCCTGCCAGGCAAAGAAAATGATTACTTGATATCAGGAAATTAACAAAAGTTACATGCCAATATGGTTCCGGTATTGATTGAACTTACTCTTTGAGCATTTAAGTTATGTCCGCATAATTCTCGGGATCTTTACGTCTCGAGTCTAAGACAGTTACTAATGCCCCGTCAAGCTTAATGGATAGCAGAATAAAGTGGTAACTGCGTACGCATATATAACTCATCAATTACATTACTTAACCTCGAGTAAGCGAAATCAAGTATACAGAGAAGACAGCAACACTCACTTGAAGTTATAAGGAAAGAGTATTTCCCTTTTGTTTTGATGTACAAGGAATGACTTTAGCAAGTCTCCTCGGTCACTGCGGGTTCTTTTCGTATCGACCATTCATTTACGGCATCTGGGCTAATGAACCCAACGTCGAAAATTCCTGCTTTTTTGCATTTAACGATCTTCAATCTGCATAATATAGTGATGATAATTATATATATATATATATATATATATATATATATATATATATATATAGAAAATACATCCTATGACCGGGTGTAGTTACTCCCATGTCTTATATACTATCATGTGGTACTATATATGCTACCTTATTATTTTTAGTATGTTCATATACTATATCTAAGATACTCCAAAGTGAATTCTATGAAAAAAAATTGCAAGTTGACTCATATTTTTATTATATTTATAAAATACGTACATATTTATACGTAAAAAAGTATATCTCAAAATATGAGACATACTATCAAATTTTTTGTATATATACTACCTAAATATTCTTATATACTACATACTACGTGTACATACATTTCAGAATGATAGATACTACCTATAGCATACGAAACAAAAATGGGAGTAACTACACCCGGTCGTACCAAACATTTGTCCTAGAGACTTAACTATAGAAGTAATACTTACAGACAGTAGGCAGTCATGAGTTGTTTGTCGAGGGCCCGTTGATTGTATAACTGAAATAACTCCACAAATTCAATAGGCATCACTGGAAGTCCAATGAATCCGTGTTGTGGTTTCACTTCCACATACATAGTGTCTCTCCCAGACTCCCTGTAGGTTTTCATGTACCACTCATGCAATTTATACATCATCGTTGTTAGAGGAGGAGGATCAGGTTTGACGAGAGGCTTTTTGTGCACGTATTCGTGTTCTACTTTCGTTACCTCAGCAATTTCAAAATGTACATCATCCCCCAAGTAATCACCAAGTTTGGTACCGGGCAGTATCACCGGATCATTAGCAATGTCGCTAGACACCTTGAGTGGAGGGCACGATTGCTTCTCCTGTTCGCCGAGCTGGGGAATTGTTTTCCCACTTCTTCGTTCTTTGACTCGGGCAGCACTAGAGGTACTTTTCGACTGCTGCGCTTCATTATATATCTTTATAATACAACAGTCATAGTTTGATGGCAGCGGAGGCGGTGATGGTCGCTTCAGGGCATCCAGAGTACGCTTCGCTTTCACCGGATCTATCGTTTCCTTCTGAGGTGGCTGTTTCCATGCAAAATGGGCCTTCACTCCAACATGGCCTTTTGTCCATCCCTCCCGTGGCAGCGGGGCCCTAATGGAAACTAAGGGATATTAAGGTCTACTTTTAATAGAGAACCAGAACAAAGCATTATCACATGGTGAATACATGGAATCCTCATACTATGGTCATCTCCGGGAGTGGTTCTGGCTATTGTCACTCTGGGGTTGCCGGGTCATAACACATAGTAGGTGACTACATCTTGCAAGATAGGATCAAGAACACACATATATTGATGAAAACATAATAGGTTCAGATCTGAAATCATGGCACTCGGGCCCTAGTGACAAGCATTAAGCATAGCAAAGTAGTAGCAACATCAATCTTAGAACATAGTGGATACTAGGGATCAAACCCCATCAAAACTAACTAGATTACATGATAGATCTCATCCAACCCATCATTGTCTAGCAAGCCTACGATGAGATTACTCACGAACGATGGAGAGCATCATGGAATTGGCGATGGAGGATGGTTGATGATGACGACGGCGTCGATTTCCCCTCTCCGGAGCCCAGAACGGACTCCAGATCTGCCCTCCCGAGGAAGAACAAGCGGCGGCGGCGGCTCCGTATCGTGAAACGCGATGAACTCTTCTCCCTGATTTTTTCTGGGTGAGAGAGGTTATATAGAGTTGGAGACGAGGTCGGAGGAGCCATGTGGGCCCCACGAGCCTGCCAAGCGCGCCCTAGGGGGGGCGCCTGCAGGGCTCGTGTCCCACTGGCAGCGTATCTTCAGTTGATTCTTTCTCTGGTATTTTTTATATATTCCATAAAAAATCCTCGTAAGTTTCCAGGTCATTCTGAGAACTTTTATTTCTGCACAAAAACAACACCATGGCAGTTCTGCTGAAAATAGCGTCAGTCCGGGTTAGTTTCATTCAAATCATGCAAATTAGAGTCCAAAATAAGGGCAAAAGAGTTTGGAAAAGTAGATACGTTGGAGACGTATCAACTCCCCCAAGCTTAAAGCCTTGCTTGTCCTCAAGCAATTCAGTTAATAAACTGAAAGAGACAAAAGAAAAACTTGTACGAACTCTGTTTGATCTTGTTGTTGTAATTATGTCTAACTCATATTCAGATTTTCAGTCAGATCATAAGCTAACCACATAAGCAATGCCATTTTAGGTCTCATGGTATACTCATATCAATGGCATAATTAACTAGCGAGTAATAATAATAAGTTTCAAATGTCAACACTTCAATCAAAGCAATCATGATACAATATGAATAGATGGTATCTCGCTAGCCCTTTTTGAGACCGCAAAACATAAATGCAGAGCACCTTCAAAGACCAAGGGCCGACTAGAAATTGTAATTCATGGCAAAGAAGATCCAGTCGTAGTCATATTCAATATCAATTAATAACAAAGCATACAAATGACGGAGGTGCTCTCTAGCTGGTGCTTTTAATAAGAAGAAGATGACTCAACAGAAATGTAAATTGATAGGCCCTTCGTAGAGGGAAGCATTGATTTGCAGAGGTGCCAGAGCTCAAGCTTTTTAAAACAGAGATAAATAATTTTGGGGTGGCATGCTTTCACTGTCAACGCGATGACCAAGAGTTTTCACCATCTTCCATGCTACACATATTATAGAGGGTTTCCAAACAGAATAGTAAAGTTTTGACTCCCCCACCATCGATCAATCACACTCCACGACTAGCCGAATCCTCGGGTGTCGTCCATACCAACAACAATCCCGGGGGGAGTTTTGTTTGCAATTATATTTTTATTTGATTTGAGCATGGAACTGGGCATTTCGATTACCGGCCCCTTTCTCGTGAGTGATAGTGAATAAACACATATCGAGGATAACACGCCTAGCATGGAAGATACTGAACGCCCCCTGTCACCACATGAGCGGTTCGGGCATAGAAAACAGATTATTATTTGAAGGTTTAGAGAATAGCACATGCAAATTTACTTGGAACGGCAGGTAGATACCGCATATAGGTAGGTATGGTGGACTCATATAAAACAACTTTGAGTTTATGGAAGTGGGTGCACAAGCAGTATTCCCGCTTAGTACAAGTGAAGGCTAGAAAGAGACTAGGAAGCGACCAACTAGAGAGCAACAACAGTCATCAACATGCATTGAGATTAACCAACATTGAGTGCAAGAATGAGTAGGATATAAATCATCATGAATATCAATATCGTGGAGGCTATGTTGATTTTGTTTCAACTACATGCGTGAACATGTGCCAAGTCAAGCCACTTGAATCATTTAAAGGAGGATACCATCCTATCATACTACATCACAATCATTTTAAAATTTATGTTGGCATCCAAGACAAACCATTATAAGCTCCTAGCTAATTAAGCATGGCATAAGAAACTATGATCTCTAAGTTGTCATTGCAAACATGTTTCTCTCATAACAAGGCTGAATTAGGGACGATGAGCTAGTCATATTTACAAAAACAAAATAGGTCCAGTTCATACCATCTTGAGCAAGTCAGAAAGGTTGAGAAATAGAACCATCTGATTTGATTCGTTCCCAATAGCCATGAGATGATCATCTTAGGGTGATCCTTTTGTCAACGGATGCTCCTATTACACTCGTAGTCTCTGAAGGATCACTTCATCATATATCGTCATTATTGCCTTTCACTTGCACGACCGAATCATGTGAATAATAAGAGTGTTCGTGCATGGGACTAAGCTGGAATCTGCAAGCAAACTCAGAGGAGAAGATAAAGTAATATGGCTCTTTGACAGATAAACAATAATGCATATGAGAGCCTCTAATCATTTTAATCATGTTCTTCTACCTCGACTCGAAGAAAAAGAAAACTATTTACACGGGAAAGCTCCCAACAAGCAAAAGAAGAACGGGAAATCTTTTTGGGTTTCTTTTTAGTTACTACTAAGCATGCAAGAATGTAATTTTTTTTGTTTTTCTCATTTTTAATTTTTTTTCAAGTTAATCAAACACACAAGAAGAATGCGAGAAAAAGAAAATAAACTAGCATGGATGATACAATGGAAAAGCGTGAACACCGACTATCAAAGTGAATGTGTGAACATGAATATAAAGTCAGTGAGAAACACGTACTCCCCCAAGCTTAGGCTTTTGACCTAAGTTGGTCTACTCCCAAGGCTGGTCCAGGCGATATCCAAAATCATAATGGGGGTTCTACTGGGACGCGACAGCTACCGCCTGAATAGCTGCCTCACGGAGGCGAGGAGCCTTCACCTCCCTCTCATACTCCCCTGCCTCTCCTCTGGTTATGTAATATCTCCATTTACTCTGAAAATCAAAGAAGGCAGGAGCATGAAGGGTAATATGAAAAACACGTCGTCGGTTAAATATTAACCGGTATAGGAGGGACTCATTAGTCCTCTCAAGGAACTGGAAGCGTATCATAGCATCACGATCAAGGAAAGCACCGTGAAGCAGGGGATCTTCTGTCTAGATGGGTATTTAAAAATGATTAGCTAGGCGAGTGGCATAGATCCCACCAAAGAAATCTCCTTCATTAGCATTGTTATTTAGTCTCCTAGCAATTATAACTCCCATGTTAAAACTTCTATCACTTGTTACTGCACTCTTAAGTATACCGAGGTCAGGTGCGCAGAGGTGGCTATGGTCATGCTTACCATTAATGCGTCTACCTATGAAGAGGGCAAAATAATGTAAGGCAGGAAAATGAATGCTCCCCATGGTAGCCTGCGTAATATCTCTAGTTTCTCCAACAGTTATACTGGAAATAAAATCTCTAACTGAGGACTTAGGAGGGTCATTGGGACTACCCCAATCAGGTATCTTGCATATTCTATTAAAATCCTCTAAATCCATAGTATATGATTTGTCATAAAGATCAAACAGTATGGATGTGTCACGGCCAACTGAAAATTTGAATCTACGAACAAAAGAGGCAGTGAGTGTAGTATGTTGTTCACATTTATTGGAGATGAATTCTTCGAGCCTGGCGTTGTGAATAAATGTATCAAACTCGTCCTTGAAACCTGCATCAATCATGAATTCATCAGAAGGCCATTCACATGGTTGCACCGGTACGTCCCTCGGCTGATAAGGATCGGGCTCCCAAATCGCGAGACGGGGACCCCTCTTGCTTGAGGAACCACCATGATAGTTCTTCCTAGACATTTTCCTTTTTCTGAAATAATTCTGAAATTTTTGGTGACTCAAAATAAACGGAAACAAAACTTAACAAAACTCATAGCAACTACTCCTACAAGTGCCCAGAGGCCATATCTTGCATCAAAACTACTTGGGACCAAATTTAATTAACATGCAAAGCTCAAGAACAGGGTCACCAAGATAGCAATAATATGCAATGAATAAAGCACTAGAACAAAAACTAATTGGACCAATGGAGGAGTCACATACCAAGGAACAATTCCCCAAAATAGTTTGGCGAATGGGGCTTTGCACAAGGAGATCAAAAAATGCAGCAAAATGAGCAAGAACACGGGTTTGAGCTGTGGGATGATTTTTTCTGGAGGTAGACGAAGGATATGGGTACTGGAATAAGTGGAGAGGGGCCACGTGGGACCCACGAGCCTGCCAGGCGCGCCCAGGAGGAGTGGGCGTGCCTCCTGGGCTCGTGGACTATAGGTGCATCCCCCTGACTAGTTATATATCTTAGAAATTCTTAAATATTCCAGAAAAAATCACACTTGAATTTCAGGGCATTTGAAGAACTTTTATTTCCAGGTCATTTTTTATTGGATGGATAATGCAGAAAGCAGGAAAATAATGCTATATTTATTATTTTTCTACTAAATAACAAAAAGTAAAAGTTGGGAACAAAAGCAGTTCTAACATAATTTCCTTTAATGGAGCAAGGTATAGTGGGTACTCCGGGATCACCTAGTTTCTTAGGAGTCCCACCCTTAAAAGTGTAATTAGCAAGCATGGTGGAAATCTCAACATCAGGTATCTTTCTTTTATTTGTCACAATATCTTTCATGTATTTAGCATAAGGAGACATTTTAAGCATATCAGTCAAATGCATTTGCAAAAAGATAGGTCTAATCATTTCAACAAAGCGCTCAAAATCCTCATCATCCTTTTTCTTGGATGGTTTGGGAGGAAAGGGCATGGGTTTCTGAACCCATGGTTCTCTTTCTTTACCATGCTTCCTAGCAATAAAATCACTCTTATCATATCTTTTGTTCCTAGGTTGTGGATTATCAGGATCAACAGCAGGTTCAATCTCCACATCATTATCATTACTAGGTTGAGCATCAACATGAACATCATTATTAACATCACTAGGCTCATGTTCATCACCAGATTGTGTCTCATCATCAGAAATAGATATATCATTTTGATTTTCAGGTGTAACAGAAATAGGTTTACTAGCATGCAAGTTCCTATCATCTTTCTTTTTCTTCCTATTACCAGGATGACTAGGTGCATCAGTATTAATTCCTTGAGAATCTTGCTCAATTCTCTTAGGATGGCACTCAGGATACAAAGGTTCCTGAGTCATTCTACCACCTCTAGTAACAACTTTAATAGAATTATCATTCAATTCATTCAGCAAGTCATTTTGATCCTTAAGTACTTGCTCTACTTGAGTAGTGACCATAGAAGCATGTTTACCAATAAGCTTAAGATCATTAACATTTCTATCCACACAAGCACTTATATGATTAATCATATGAGCATTTTGTTTCAGTTGTCTGCTAACATAATCATTAAAACTTTGTTGTTTGGCAACAAAGTTATCAAATTCATCTAAGCATAAGCTAGCAAGTTTATCATAAGGAATATCACTCTCATTGAATCTACGAAGAGAATTTACCTCTACTACCTATGTCGGGTTATCAAGACCATGTATCTCTTCAATAGGTGGTAGATTCTTAACATCTTCAGATTTAATACCTTTCTCTTGCATAGATTTCTTTGCTTCTTGCATATCTTCAGGACTGAGGAATAGAATACCTCTTTTCTTCAGAGTTGGCTTCGGAGGTGGTTCGGGAATAGTCCAAGCATTATCATTGCTCAAGATATTATTCAATAGAATTTTAGCTTGTTCCACAGTTCGTTCCCTGAAAACACAACCAGCAGAACTATCTAGGTGGTCCCTAGAAGCATCGGTTAGTCCATTATAAAAGATATCAAGTATTTCATTTTTCTTAAGAGGGTGATCAGGCAAAGCTTTAAGTAACTGGACAAGCCTCCCCAAGCTTGTGGGAGACTCTCTTCTTCAATTTTCACAAAGTTGAATATATCCTGCAAGGCAGCTTGTTTCTTATGGGCAGGAAAATATTTCTCAAAGAAGTAGTATATCATATCCTGGGGACTACGCACACAACCAGGAACAAGAGAAGTAAACCAAGTTTTAGCATCACCCTTTAGTGAGAAAGGAAACAACTTAAGGATATAGTAATAGCGAATTTTTTCCTCATTAGTGAATAGGGTGGCTATATCATTCAGTTTAGTAAGATGTGCTACAACAGTTTCAGATTCATAACCATGAAAAGGATCAAATTCAACCAAAGTGATTAACTCCGGATCAACAGAGAAATCATAATCCTTATTAGTAACAAAGATAGGTGAAGTAGCAAACTTAGGATCATATTTCATTCTAGCATTCAGAGATTTTTCTTTCCACTTGCGTAATAAATTCTCAAGATCATAGCTATCCTTACAAGCAAGAAAGTCTTCAGCTACCTCTTCTTCCATAACATAACCCTTAGGTATATTAGGAAATTCATATCTAGGAGGGCTAGGTCTAACAGGTGTAACAGCAGGTTCCATTTCCATAATTTCATCAGTTTCAGAAGTATCATTTGATTCAGTAGTAACTCTAGGAATTTGTGCATCAAGAAATTCACCAAGTGGCATATCATTATAAAGCAAAGCATCATCATAATTATCATGTATAGCAGAAGTAGCATCATCAAGCACAGGCGACATATCAGAATTAATAGCAGGTGGCGGTGTCAAAAATGTACTCATAACAGAAGGTGAATCAAGTGGAGAGCTAGATGGCAGCTCCTTGCCTGTCCTCGTAGTTGAGGGCAGAACTTTAGTTTTTGGATCTCGCAAATTCTTCATAGTGATCAACAGATATAAATCCCAAGTGACTCAGAGAATAGAGCTATGCTCCCCGGCAATGGCGCCAGAAAAAGGTCTTGATAACCCACAAGTATAGGGGATCGCAACAGTTTTCGAGGGTAGAGTATTCAACCCAAATTTATTGATTCGACACAAGCGGAGCCAAAGAATACTCTCGAGTATTAGCAGTTGAGTTGTCAATTCAACCACACCTGAAAGATTTAGTATCTGCAGCATGGTTTTAGTAGCAAAGCAGTATGATAGTAACGGTAACAATGGTAACAGTAACAGTAGTGATTGGTATAGCAAGTGTGACAGTAGTAACAGTAAAGTAACTAAGCAAGGACCAGTATAGGAAAAGCTCGTAGGCATTGGTTCGGCGATGGATAATTATGTCGGATGGCATTCATCATGTAACAGTTATAACATAGGGTGATATGTAACTAGCTCCAGCTCGTCAGTGTAATGTAGGCATGTATTCCGTATTTAGTCATACGTGCTTATGGAAAAGAACTTGCATGACGTCTTTTGTCCATCCCTCCCGTGGCAGCGGGGTCCTAATGGAAACTAAGGGATATTAAGGTCTCCTTTTAATAGAGAACCGGAACAAAGCATTAGCACATGGTGAATACATGGAATCCTCATACTATGGTCATCTCCGGGAGTGGTTCCGGCTATTGTCACTCCGGGGTTGCCGGGTCATAACACATAGTAGGTGACTGCAACTTGCAAGATAGGATCAAGAACACACATATATTGATGAAAACATAATAGGTTCAGATCTGAAATCATGGCACTCGGGCCCTAGTGACAAGCATTAAGCATAGAAAAGTAGTAGCAACATCAATCTTAGAACATAGTGGATACTAGGGATCAAACACCATCAAAACTAAATCGATTACATGATAGATCTCATCCAACCCATCACCGTCCAGCAAGCCTACAATGAGATTACTCACGAACGATGGAGAGCATCATGGAATTGGCGATGGAGGATGGTTGATGATGACGACGGTGTCGATTTCCCCTCTTCGGAGCCCAGAACGGACTCCAGATCTGCCCTCGCGAGGAAGAACAGGCGGTGGCGGTGGCTCCGTATCGTGAAACGTGATGAACTCTTCTTCCTGATTTTGTTTGGGGCGAGAGAGGTTATATGGAGTTGGAGACGAGGTCGGAGGAGCCACGTGGGCCTGCGAGCCTGCTAGGCGCGGCCTATGGGGGGCGTGCGTGCAGGGCTCGTGGCCCACTGGCAGCATATCTTCAGTTGATTCTTTCTCTGATATTTTTTATATATTCCATAAAAAATCCTCGTAAGTTTCCAGGTCATTCCGAGAACTTTTATTTCTGCACAAAAACAACACCATGGCAGTTCTGCTGAAAAGAGCGTCAGTCCGGGTTAGTTTCATTCAAATCATGCAAATTAGAGTCCAAAACAAGGGCAAAAGAGTTTGGAAAAGTAGATACGTTGGAGACGTATCAAGGAGGAGGCGGAGTGGCCTCACACGCTGGAGAAGGAGGAGGAGGAGGAGGCGGAGTGGCCTCACGCGCCGGAGGAGGCGGACTGCTCCGACGCGCAGGAGTAGGCGAAGGACGAGGCGGAGTGCCGTCACGCATCGAAGGAGCCGGAGAAGGAGGCGGAGTGCCCTGATCACTCGCCGGAGGAGGAGGAGGAGGAGGAGGAGGAGGCGGGTGCCCTAACGCGCCGGAGGAGGAGGAGGAGACGGAGCCGTCCAGTTTGGAAGCTTGATGTACTCCTTCGGCCATAGACATGTACTCCTCAGAGCATTAACCAGCTTCTTCTCCCCTTCACCAGTAAGGTGGTCAAGCTCGAGATCATCAAATCCCTCCATTACTTCATCCACCATCACAACAGCATAGCCATGTGGAATCGGACGACAGTGAAAAGTTCCGTTGGGTTGAGGAGGTGCAACAGAGACGAGAGTCGCCTTGAAAGTTAGGTTCCGGAATTTCGTCCAAAGCTCGCATTTTTGAACCTCCTTGATAGTATCCACGAGGTAGCTAGGAGCCGTGAAGTCAGGCTGAACGACCTCCGTGGAAGGCATGCTGCTTCTCCGCTGAGATAGCGGGGTAGCTTCTGGGGTAGCTTCGTGCCGCTGAGATGGTTGGCCGGCAGCTCGCTGGCTCTCAGCTTCCTCTACCTTTTCTAGTCTTGCATTGAGCTTCTGCATTTCGCTCAGCTCCGCTTTCCTCTTTCTCTGCCGACTTCTGTAACCGCCTGCGTTGGGAAACCCAACCTTCCACAGAACGGAGCCTGATGTGCGTCGTGTTCGTCCAGGGTGCTCAGCATTCCCTAGGGCCTCAGTCAGCTCGTCCTTCTCTCTGTTGGGAATGAACGTCCCTTCATGCGCTGCGGTGATATACTTCTGAAGCTTCGTGATGGGTATTGCAAGTTGCTCGTCCATCCAACGACACTTCCCTGTTTCAGGGTCCAAAGTTCCCCCAACCCCAAAGAACCAAGTCCTTGAATGGTCTGGCCAGTTATATGTCTGTGGTTGGATCCCTTTAGGAAGTAGGTCATTCTCAACTTTGTCCTACAACGGCCGGGTTTTGAGGTACCCACATGACCCCGTGTGATGGTGATACCGCTTCTTTGCAACATTGATCTTGTTTGTCTCAGACATTTTCTTACTCTTCTCCGATGTCTTGTAGGCCACAAATGCGGGCCAGTGATCTCTTATCTTCTCAAATCGGCCGATGAATTCTGGATTCTTCCCTTTGTCGACAAACTTTGATTTCAACTCATTCTTCCACCTCCTGAATAGAGCTGGCATCTTCTTAAGAGCACACGCCTTGACCAGTGGCTCTATAACTGGCTTATTCGGATCCTCCTCTAGCGGTAGGGTGAAATTAGCCTTTAACGCGGTCCAAAGATCATCTTTCTGTCTATTGGTGACATAATCACCTGCATGGGCGTCGTCCTTAGGCTTATTCCATTGCTTGATGCTGATCGGGATGTTGTACCTAACAATAGCTTCGCATTGAGCAGCAAATGCATCCTTGGTCCGCTTTGGTTCAATCGGTAGGCCATCGTCCGCGAGTGCTGTGATCATGAACCTTTCTTCCTTTTTTAACCTTCTCTTCGGGCCTCGTCTCGTTACCGAAGTTTGGCTCGATCCGGAGGGCTATATAAAAGAAGAAATAAGAGTTAATATATGTACATACCAAAATAATTAATGCATCAATTACCTAGTCAGCACATGTTTAATTAATATATATACCTCGCCGGACTTTGCAACACCTCCCTCCTCCGTTCGGTCACCGGAGCCATCACCATGGTCTCCTTCTTCCTCCGGCATTCGATCACCGGAGCCATCATGATGTCCTTCCTCTCCTTCAAGACCATCGGTGTCATTGAGATACGACAAGACAACATCAGGATTGCCTTGGATTATGTCCCCCAACAACTGTTCTTCTTCCAAGTCTCTTTGATCCATAGTTTCTGCAAATATTAAAACATGGCAATTAATATACTTCTCTACGATTTGGGGTGGCCTCGACAATGCTTCCAGGGTTAGGGGTGGCCCTCGATGCTTCTAGGGTTTGGTCGGGCGAGAGGGTCGGGATTCTCTTTAGGGATTTAACAAATGGCATCATTCTAGATGTGCAGAAAATGGTCCATATTTTTCCTGATCTCATCTACCCTTCTATATGTCACGTTGTCTAGTGTCAAAGGATTCAAGAAAACCACGGCTTCATCATTAGCCGGAAGTAACAGGCGCATAATGGTACGAAGCTCTCCAAAATTGTTTTCGAACGGAGTCCTGGATAGGATAATTAGTTTTTTTGTACGAAGTTCAGCAAGAGCGTTCCGAATATCGCTATTTGGAAGGCCGTTGCTGAAATTCGTACCAAAAAGCGGATTATTCTATATGGAACTCCGTTCCAAAACAACTTTGAAGAGCTTCGTAACATCATACGCCTGTTACTTCTGGCTGATGATGAAGCCATGGATTTATTCAATACTTTGACACACAACATGACATATAGAAGAATATATATATATATATATATATATATATATATATATATATGGGATTAGGAAAAATTTGGATCAACTTGTGCACATCCATAATGGGGGAATTCTTGATAAATCTATATTACCGGAGTTTTCTATATGAACATTTTACCTTAGTAACTTAGAAAAAAGAATTTATCGGGGGGGGGGGGGGTATATCGACCCCCCTCATGTCGAAATTATCGGGGAGGGGGTATACTGACCCCCCTCATGTCGAAGTTATCGGGGAGGGGGTATATCGACAACCACATACATACATGGAAAAAATGCTATACATACATAGCCACGTACATATATTATATATTTTCATTAACTCATGACATATTTTCATTATTTTTCTTTCTTTAACTCAATGACAACGACATACATACATGGAAAAAAATGTATATCGACCGTCGAAGTTATCAGGGAGGGGGCGATCTCTTTCTCGTTATTATTCTTTCTTTAACTCATGACATATTTTCATTTATCTTTATATATACTTGTCGTGTCCCCGATGGGCTGTTTTTGGAAAATGTCATATCTCGTGTCCCCATATGCGTGTCACCGTGTCCGTGTCATCGTATCCGAGCAGGGGACGCTGGGGGGGCTCACTGGGGGGCGGCGACGGGGCGACGATGGGGAGGCGACGGGACAACGACGGGGCAGCGACGTGAAGGCGACGGGGCGGAGGCGGGACAAGGACCGGGCGGCGACGGGGACGGCGACGGGGGCGGGGTCGGCGACGGCGGGCTCGGGGCGGCATGCGGCGACGGGGGCGAGGATGGCGGGCTCGGGGCGGCATGCGGCGACGGGGACGAGGATGGCGGGCTCGGCGAAGTGGCGATGAAAACTGAAATTTCTAAGTGTTTGTTTATATAGAAGAAGCATTGGTCCCGGTTGGTGACGCCAACCGGGACCAATGCCCACCTTTAGTCCCGGTTGGTGCCACCAATCGGGACCAAAGGTCTCTTTCCATCAGCCCAAACGGCAGGAGGCAGAGACCTTTGGTCCCGGTTGGTGGCACCAACCAGGACTAAAGATGGGTATTCGTCCCGGTTGATGCCACCAATCGGGACCAAAGGTCCCTTTTCGTCAGCCCAAAGGGCGGAAACAGGGACCTTTGGTCCCGATTGGTGGCACCAATCGGGACGAAAGGGTGGCATTGGTCCCGGTTGGTGGCACCAACCGGGACTAAAGCCCTGTTCCTGGCATGGTGGGAGCTTAGTCTCACCTCGCCGAGTGAGGAGCTGTCGTACTAGTTTATAAGCGCGGATGCACGTACCGTCTCGAGCTCCTCTCTACCGCAGGCATTGCATGCCTAACAGTCTCTGCCCTGTTGGGCCTACTTGTCCCGTGGGCCTGCATCCTTGCCTAATTATATTGGGTTACTAGTCCTATCCAGGCCATGGTGGCTTAGTAGGTGAGCATTTTTTTATGTTATTTTCTTCCATATTAGAAGTCCTTAACAAAAAATACTTTATGGTGGCTCGGTGTGTTTTACCATTATATTCTTTTTGCTATTAATGTTTTGAACAAAAAATACTTTGATAATTTTAGTTGCATAATTTCCATTATTTTTGTTTCGTTTTTTGCTTTATTTATTTCCAGTTTGTTTTATCATTATATTCTTTTTGCTATCAATGTTTTCAAGAAAAAATACTTTCATAATTTTAGTTGCATAATTTTCATTATTTTTTTCTTTTTTGCTTTATTTATTTTCAGTGTGATTTATCGTTATATTATTTTTGATATTAATGTTTTGAACAAAAAATACTTTGATAATTCTAGTTGCATAATTTCCATTATTTTTGTTTTGTTTTTCTTTATTTATTTTTTGCTTTATTATTTCCAGTGTGTTTTATCGTTATATACTTTTTGCTATGAATGTTTTGAACAAAAAATACTTTGATGATTTTATTTGCATAATTTTTATATAATTATAGTTTCAAAAATACTAGAGGTTTATAAAAGCTTTTTCGTTGATTCTTTTTTGAACTCCACTCCCATGATGTTTTGAAAAAAAATTAAAAAGCCCTTCAAATAAACTCTAAAAAGGTTGAAAGTTGGCATGGTACCATCATTTCACCCACATAGTATGAGCTAAAAAGTTGAGAGTGTTACGCCAAAAGCTGGATCCACTTCATGTACAAAATGGACAATTTCTTTCGAAGTATCACGGTTTCGGACGAACACTCATTTGTTACAAAGGGATTTCATTTTTTAAACTTATTTCAACTCCATACTTTTTTGTGTTCAAAATGCACTATTCAAAGGCACATCATCAATTTTCAAAACTTTTTGACTTTATTTGGTATTTTTCATGCACTTACTGATTTTTAATCTAAATAACCCTGAAATTGAAAAACACTTCAAATGAACCCTGAAAAGGTTGAAAGTTGGCATGGTATCATAATTTCACCCACATAGCATGTCATAAAAAGTTGAGACGGTTACGGCAAAAACTGGATGCACTTCGTGTACAAAATGGACAATCTCTTTTGAAGTGTCACGGTTTCGCACGAAAACTTATCTGTTACATTGTTTCCTTCCTTAAGGAAAGGTTGTATGAGATACAACCAGAAGGTTTTGTCAGTCCTAAGGATGCTTAAATGTGTGCAAGCTTCAGTGATCCTTCTATGAACTGAAGCAAGCATCTCGGAGTTGGAATATACACTTTGATGAGATGATCAAAGTTTTTGAGTCTATACAAAGTTTATGAGAAACTTGTATTAAAATAAAGTGAGTGGGAGCACTATAGAGTTTCTGATAAGTGTATGTGGTTGACATATTATTGATCGGAAATAGTATATAATTTCTGGAAAGCATGAAGAGTTGTTTGAAAAGAGTTTTTCAAAGGAAGACATGGATAAAGCTACCTAATTGTTGAGCATAAAAATCTATAGAGATAGGTCAAGATGCTTGATGAGACTTTCAATGAGTACATACCTTGACAAGATTTTGAAAGAGTTCAAAATGGATCAGACAGAGAAAGATTTCTCGCCTGATTTGTAAGGTGTGAAGTTGAGTGAGACTCAAAGCTCGACAACGGCAGAAGAAAGAGAAAGGACGAACGTCGTCCCATATGCCTTAGCCATAGGCTCTGTATAGTATGCCATGCCGTGTACCCCACCTGTGTGTGCCTTGTCATGAGTCCCTCAAGGGGTACAAAAGTGATCCAAGAGTGGATCACTGGATAGCGGTCAAGATTATCCTTAGTAACTAAAAGATTAAGGAGATGTTTCTCGATTATGGAGGTGATAAAGTGTTCGTCGTAAAGAGTTACGTCGATGCAAGCTTTAACACCAATCTGGATGACTCGTAGTAGCAATCTGGATACATATAGTGGAGCAGCTATTTGGAATAGCTCCAAGTGAAGTATGGTAGCAGTATCACTACTAGGAAAAGGGCTATAGGTAATATAGACATTAGTGGCGCACTATGTATGTGGTGCGCCACTGCTATATAGCAGTGGCGCACCAGATACTGGGGTGACATTAGTGGCCATATTACTAACGGCGCACTTGGTGTGTGGTGCGCCATTACTAGTTGTGTCCTGGCCCCACACCCCTCCCCAGATTTAGCAGTGGCGCACCAGGGGAAAGTGCACCATTACTAGTTTTAACTAGTAATGGTGCACCACCCCCACGGTGCGCCACTACTAAGTTTGTCCTGGCCCCACACCCCTTACCAGACTTAGCAGTGGCGCACCAGGGTAAAGTGCGTCATTAGTAGTTTTAACTAGTAATGGCGCACCAGTAAGAGGTGCGCCATTGCTACCTATTGTCACCCCTTATCCCCTCCCTCTCGTCACGTTCTCTCCCCTCCCCACCCACCTCTCCAGCTCTCTCTCCCTCCCAGCAGCGGCTGCCTCGTCGTCGGCGCCCCTCGATGGCGGCCATCCTCGCCGGATGCGCTCCTCTACGGCATCTGGTACCTCCCCGCGCTGTCCCCCGGTTAGTCCCTCGCCCTTCCCCCCTTTGTCTCCCGCTCGTCCCCATGACCCCACGGGGCGGTGACCTAGGGTTAGTGCAGAGCTCGCCGCCGCCACCTCGTCGTGCCGCCGCCGCTACTTCTTGCGGTCGACGTTCCCGCCTCTACCGGCCCCGCGTGCTCGTGCGCTGTCGCCGCCATCACAGACAACCCAAGTTCCATGTTCCTTTGTTTCCTTTCAGCATATATGTTATTGATTTAGGATCTGTTCATGGTACATTTGTTGCGAATGAAAGATTAACCAAGGATAACCGAGTTGAGCTTGAAGTTGGACAGCAGCGCTGCAACTGTGATGGCTTATTCTTGGATATATGATTACTGGATTTTTTTATGCAAGTTAGGCGTAGTTAATAACCAGTCCTACTGCTGAATCAAACCGTTGTCAGTCTATTTATTCGTCATGTTGGTTCCCATTCCAGAGGTTTTCGTGATTCAAGGTTTTAAAATTAGGTTGGTTTTGTGCTCTCCTTGCAGCAGCCTGAGGGTTTCACATCGTCGTAGTTGACTGTACGTCTGTGCCTGCTTCGGCGAGGTTGATCCGGACTCCTCGGCAGCGTCACCGGCGGTGAGAACCCCTTCCCCCCCCCCCCCCCCGCGGTTATGGATGAACTGGTGCGCGTGTTGCCGGCCTTTTGTGCGCCGGTTCAGATCACTTGTTGATTACGCTTATTTATTGAGCCTATCTTTTTGACGCATCAGCACATATATGAGATATTATATGTTGTTTGATGATGATTGGCTTGGTTGATATATAGATGCTCATTCTGTTTGTGCCATGAATGATTTTATATGTTGTTTGATGGTGATTTTGTGCCCCGTGTTGTGTGATTGAATGGGGTGTAGTATTTGCACTTAAGTCTGTCGGGGCTCCATACATGAAAGTCAAAAAATCAGTGAGGGAGAGTCTCCACCATATATGAGAGAAAAAGAATGCCGACTGTTGTCGTGGGGGTCGCTTCTCCTTCTTCTCCTTGTGCTAGACCTTTGTTATGCACTAGGGGGAGAAGGAGTCGCGACCATCAACGACGGTCGAAAAATCAGTGAGGGAGTGTCCACCATATATGAGAGAGGAAGGAGAATCCCGACAGACCGATAGTTATAACTCGTGATGAATAGTAATGAGCTAATTTTGTTTTTGTAGTACATATATTTAAGTTTAGAAGTTTATTAAATTTGTTTTCATAATTAAGCATTTGTATGTTTATCCTTTTTTAAATTAGTAGATTAATATGTTTATGTTATATTAGTATGTGTATGTTGATTTCGGGTTTTAGGAAAAATTAGTCGACGATGCCCGGCCCGCACCCTCGTCGTCGAGTAGTCCGCGAGAACCTGCTTGATAGGCGCCATGTCCGGGACTGGGCTCCATCGGGCTGGCACTGGGAGGTGCTACCTTCCCCGGCTCGGAGGTTGTGAGGAATGCAGGTATCATCGTCGACCCGGACCTTCTGTGGTGGCGGTCACGCGGGCCACTTTCGGTGCGGAGGGAGCCGGCACCCACGGAGGTGGTACGTCGCCGTGTCAGGGAGGAGGACGAGCACGTCCGTCGCTACGTGGCGGCGTTGGACGCCCGGTTTGAAAATACCTAGCAGATCCTTCAGGGATCTCACTTGAGTTATGATCCCGTGATGGTTCCTTATCTTTGGGTGTCCACCACCCGTGACCCAGGAACCTTTAGCGACTTAGATTATTCGATCTGAAGTAGTGATCTTATATGACAATATTCAAGATGTATTAGTTAATATTTGATGATGCATTAAGTAGATTATTCGGGATGATGTATTAGTGATATTAGATTTGAGGTCATTATAAATGTATTTGTGATTTGCAAGTCATTCCGGCAAAACAACCTCTAATTTTTTCTATGTCATTGCTCGATATATGGAATGGGTTGACTTTAGGTCTATTTCGGCTCCTTGAGTGTCTTTCACTGAGGGAGAGTGTCCACCATATATAAATATGAGAGAGGAAGAATCCCGACTGTTGTCGTGGGGGTCGCTTCTCCTTCGTTCCCGTGTGCTAGACATTTTGGTGTAATGCACTGGGGACGAATGGAGGAGCCACCATCACCGACTGTTGCAATATCAGAAGAGTGCCCACCATATACGTGAGATGAGAGTTTAGGAAGGAAAGACTCGACACACCTAAAGTCAACCTGTTGCATATTGATTGAGTAACTTAATAGTGATATATGTGTTGATCAGTTTTCTCTTAGTTTCCTTCGATCGGTTTTAAATGTTTCAACTATGAACATAGGAAATGTCTGACGACGAAAGTGAATTCGGTATGTGCGAATTATGCGAAGACGAGCGCGGCCTCTGTGACAAAACTTTCCTAGTTGATGGTAGGCGCTTCAGCATCATGCTGGATGAGAACTTCGAAGTGGATACAATAAGTCACAATGACACGTATTTTTTCGTGATTAAGCATGCATGACTTCTGCCTCTTTTGCTTCAACTTATAATTAATTTTAATTTTTTACTGTTCTATTAGTGTATCCCCTGCCATGCAAGAATTGCTGTCATGGATAAGATTGGTTTCGATACTAAAAAAGAAATGGAGGTAAAGATAGTTCACTTGAGGACCGAGCATGGTTTTACTTTTGCGGTGAAATTGTACCATGCAGACACCTATTGCTATTTTGAATGCAAAAGTTGGCAAGCACCATGCAAGGCTTATGCATTTGAGCCTAATATGCTTATCACCTTTGATATTCATCCGGAAGATGAAATAGAAGGTAATATCGACATCCAGGTTGATGTGCAGACGCCTCCAGTTCTACCATTATGTAAGTTTCTCAACCATATTTATTAAGTAATTTATATTGTTTTTTTAAATAGTTGACAACTTATTTGCATTTACAACATATTTTCATTCTTCAAAAAATGTACGGAAGATGGTAGACAGAACCTACTACTACAATGATGAAGCAGAATTAACTTATAAGGAGAAAGATCATCTTACCACATTTCTTAGTCATCTTGAAAATTACAATAGTTATTATCAAACTCCTGCACATTATGGTCAATACGTGCCACTAGTGCACGTGGTGAACTACGGTAACATTCATGGAGATTGCATGGTAGGATTTTAATTCTACTATTACGACATCCGTGCATCTTTTGCATAAATTCTTTTAAAACTAAACTACGTTGCTAACTACAAAGTTATTACTATGTTTTTCAACAGAAAATCCCGGAGGATTGGGTGCCTCATCTGATGTTTTCGAGAGGCCACGTTGTTGTTACGAGCTTAGGGCTACCATGGCCAGGTTAGCAACCTACGCATCACTCCTGTCCATACCGTATTTCTAAAACCGATGGAGTCATGACAATCAAAGATTAGAAAAAAAATGTATGCTCAATCGTAGAGAGCTACTTGGAAGCAACATTGTGCGTAGGCCAATAATGGGAGACATGATGATCTTCGTTCTCCATAATGGAGAGTCAGGGCCTATTTTGTTTTATGATATTGTACCTAAGAGAGGGTAGAGTAGGTCCTACGAGAGAGGACTAGGTCCTAGGTACAATGTGTTATTATATGCTACAATGTGTTAGATTTGATGATGATGAGGAGGAGGAGTTGTAATTATGACTAGTGACCAACTTGTTATATGATGTCTCATGGACGAAAATGATGATGATGAGTTCTTATAGGACAATGATGTATTATGTGCTGTAACGTATTCTGGGCTGTTTATATTGTGTGATGTTTATATTCTGTGTTGTAACGTATTTTGTAACCTGTGCAAATACCAGAAAATAAAATAAAATTCCTAATACTCATAGTAGTGGTGCACCATGTTGAGCGTTAGTGGCGCACAAGGGCCAAATACAAGTGGCGCATTATGGGGCATACTAATGGCGCACCAGGGGACATAGGTGGAGAGAAATATGGAACCTAGGAGGCACAGTAATGGCGCACTGTTGGACATAGTAATGGCGCATTATGCGATGCACCACTATTATCTGGAATACTAATGGCGCACCAGAGGTGCGCCATTACTATTTGTTACTACTGGCGTGTTAATAGTGGCGCACCTATAGTGCGCCATTAATAGCAAAAACAGGTGCGCCACTAATAGCCTATTCTGTACTAGTGTATTTACGGTTTAACATAAAGATTTGCAAAGTACACACGGATCTGAATGTTGCAGACCTGTTGACTATAAGACCTCTCTCACATGCAAAGCATGATCTAGCCCGAGAACTCATCGGGTGTTAGATTCATAACAATGCGAATCACATGATGATGTGAACTAGATTATTGACTCTAGTGCAAGTGGGAGACTATTGGAAATATGCCCTAGAGGCAATAATAAATTGGTTCTTATCATATTTCCTTGTTCATGATAATCGTTTATTATCCATGCTATAATTGTATTGATCGGAGACTTAGATGCATGTGTGGATACATAGACAAAACCATCTCCCTAATATGTCTCTAATAGACTAGCTCGTTGATCAAAGGATGGTTAAGGTTTCCTAGCCATGGACATGAGATGTCATTTGATAATGGGATCACATCATTAGGAGAATGATGTGATGGACAAGACCCAAACTAAAAACGTAGCATATGATCGTGTCAGTTTATTGCTACTGTTTTTTGCATGTGAAGTATATGTTCCTATGACCATGAGATCATGCAACTCACTGACACCGAAGGAGTGCCTTGTGTGTATCAAACGTCGCAACGTAACTGGGTGACTATAAAGATGCTCTACAGGTATCACCAAGGATGTTTGTTGGGTTGGCATGGATCAAGACTGGGATTTGTTACTCCGTGTGACGGAGAAGTATCTCAGGGCCCACTCGGTAATACAACATCACAATAAGCCTTGCAAGCAATGTGACTAAGTGTTGGTCACGGGATCTTGTATTACGGAATGAGTAAAGAGACTTGCCGGTAACGAGGTTGAACTAGGTATGGAGATACCGACGATCGAAACTCGGGCAAGTAACATACCGAAGAACAAAGGGAACATCATACGGGATTAACTGAATCCTTGACATAGATGTTCGACCGATAAAGATCTTCGTAGAATATGTAGGAACAAATATGGGCATCTAGGTCCCGCTATTGGTTATTGACCGCAGAGGTGTCTCGGTCATGTCTACATAGTTCTCGAACCCGCAGGGTCTGCACAGTTCAGGTTTGGTGACGTTTCGGTAGTATAGAGTTATGTATGGTGGTGACCGAAGGTTGTTCGGAGTCCCGGATGAGATCCCGGACGTCACGAGGAGCTCCGGAATGGTTCGGAGGTAAAGCTTCGTATATAGGAAGTCCTGTTTTGGTCGCCGGAAAAGTTTCGGGCTCATCGGTAGTGTACCAGGAGTGCCGGTAGTGTACCCGGAGACCACCGGGGGGGGGGGGGGTATTTCGACCCAAGAGGCTTCATGGGCTGTGGGAGAGTGAATATCAGACCTTAGTGGGCTGGTGGAAACTCCCACACAAGGCCCATGTGGCTGGAGAAGAAAACCCAATAGGAAAAGGTGGAAAAAAGGCAAAAAAGGAGCAATCCTAGTCCTACTAGGATTGGAGGAGTCCTCCTCCTCTCCTAGTAGGTTCGGCCGGACCCAAGGAGGCTTGGCCCTAGGCCAAGCCTCTCCTCCTCTCGTCCTATATATACTGGTGGATTTTAGGGTTTTGCACTAGATTTTCAGCTACGTGCTGCCCGTTCCTCTAATGCATAGTTTATCCTCTAGATCGGTTTCTGCAGTGCTTAGGAGCAGCCCTGCCGGAATTGCTCCACCACCATCGCCGCGGCGCCGTCACGCTGCCGGAGAACTCTTCTACCTCTCTGCTCCCTCTTGCTAGATCAAGAAGTCAGAGATCGTCATCGAGCTATACGTGTGTTGAACGCGGAGATGCCGTCCGTACGGCGCTAGATCGGAAGGACCGTGATCGAGATCGCGGGACGGATCATGATGAGATCGCGGGACGGATCGTGATGAGATCACGGGAGGATCGTGATGAGATTGCGGGATGGATCGTGATGAGTTCGCGGGACGGATCGTGATTGGATTGCGGGACGGATCGTGATTGGATTGCGGGACGCTCGGCGATTTGGATCGCGAAGACGTTCGACTACACCAACCGCGTTTCTTAACGCTTCCCGCTTAGCGATCTACAAGGGTATGTAGATCCACTCTCCCTCTCGTAGATTCTCATCACCATGGATAGATCTTGCGTGTGCGTAGGAATTTTTTTGTTTCCCACGCAACGTTTCCCAACAGTCTAGGCCTATGGGCCACCGCTTACCTATTGTATTGACCGAGCACCCACAAGTGGCCACCAATCGGATACCCTCGAGAATTCCTAAGAAGCAGCAGTACCATCCATCTAGATAGTCATCCACATGTTGTGAGGCAATGTTACTCTTGTCTGAATGTACATGTTTTCAGGTCTGAGATTAAGTCGAAGTAAAACATCGTAGTAGCAAGTCGGAGGAAAAGACTAAGAGATTGTTTGTTTAAGATTGCCACACCTACTGTTAGGAAAGTTTGGCCAACTTAAATGGATTTTAGTTTGAAACACATCTTAGGTAAGTTGTTTTTTACCACACTAAGACCCCACATCGCATACACTTAGAAAGTGTGTCAAGATTTCCTTAAGCTTGCCACCTTGTGGCTCCAATTTATGAAACTAGGCAAATTTTAATATGCTCCCTCTTACACCCTCTTTCTACATGTAAGGTAAGAAGGTAAGAGTTAATCCGACTACTAATTAATGAGGTCAACGGCTCAGATCTATTATATACTCTTACCTCTCATGTGAAAAGAGGGGGTAAGAGGGTGCATGTTAAAACTGCTCATGGAACTAACCTCGGCCAGGTTTGCCAAATATATGTGACGAAGTGTGGCATTGCTAGGCCTAGAACCAAACAACCCTAAACATTTTTACCTAGCATCGGTATGCCAATGATTTTATCTTTTAGGAATACAAATGTCATTCTTGTTCTTGTTCAAGATTCGGTCCGTACTGTTAGAGTTGTACTTTATATATATACGTGTACGTGTTGTATACCTATTGTATTTCCTTGTTGTACAACTTGATCTAATCAATATAAAGAGATGCCAGCCGGTTGGGGCTAACCACGGCAAATAATTCCTTTTGACTTAGTATCAGAGCGGGTCGATCCGACCTAGGGTTTTCGCTCACGCGCTTCCGCCGCCGCCGTCTCTTTTCCCCGTTGCCGCAGCACCTCAACGCGATGGGTGACACCGCCGCTGCGTTGCAGCTTGCCCTCTCCACCTCAAGCACCTCGTCCCAGTCCTCCGCACTATCCATCCCCGCCGGCGCCATCATCTCCGCCCCTAGCGGCCAGAACCTCAACACCATCACGGTGCGTCTAGATCGCACCGATTATCTTCTTTGGAAGATGCAGGTCGTCCCCAACATCGTCGGCCAGGGATGGTACGGCTTCCTGGATGGCTCCTATGGAGCCCCTCCGGCCACGATCACCGAAGGAGACGGTGCCAAGGTCGTGACCAAGCCCAATCCAGAGTACGCCTTGTGGTTCTACACGGATCAACGTGTTCTCAGCATCCTCGTCGGCTCCATGACGGAGGAGATCCTCGGCCATATCATCGGCCGCACCACCGCGTCCTCTGTGTGGGCGTGCCTCGAGTCCATGTTCTTGGCACAGAACAGGGCCGGGGTGCGCCAGATGCGGCATCAACTCTCGACGCTGAAGAAGAACGACCTCACCGCCGCCGCCTACTTTCACAAGATGAAGGGTTTCGCGGACGCCATGGCCCAGGTGGGGTCGCCTCTCTCCGATGATGAGGTGACCGACTACATCGTCGTTGGTCTCAGGCCTCAGTACGAGTCCCTCCAGCACTTTCTCACGGTGTTGGCAACCGCCGGCGCTGGCAACCTCAGCCTGTCGGATTTCTACTCCATGCTCCTCTCCTGCGAATCCCTCAAGGAGCAGAACGCCTTCGCCTCCGAGTTCTCCACCTCCGCTAATGCCGTGGCACGGCAAGGCGACGACCGTGGGAGGGGGGGCGCACCTTCACCGACACCACCAACGACGGCCGCGGCGGCGGTCGTCCTACTGGCTCGCACGGAGGCGGCCAGTACAACGGCGGCCAGCAGGCCTCCCGCGGTAATAGCCGTCCCAACCAAGGGGGCGATGGTGGTTGCAACGGTGGAGGAGGAGGATAGGGCAACAGCGGTGGCAGGCGCAACAACCGGCGCGAACGCCCCCGCTGTCAAGTTTGCCGGTACTGGGGGCATGAGGCTCTCCAGCGCAAACAACGCTACAACCATGCATTTCAGTACGACGAAAGTCGTGCTGGCAATTCTGCCTCTTTCCAGCCTGCCCCCAGTCAACCTTGGCTCTTTGACACCGGCGCCAAGGATCATCTCACCAACGACATGAGCCGGATGAACATCCGGGAGCGCTACAACGGCACGGACCAAGTGCAAGTCGCCAACGGTGCAGGTTTGTCTATTACACATGTTGGTCACTCTCGTTTACCTGGTTCATCCGCCCCAATTGACCTCAAAAATATTCTTCTTGTTCCTGGTCTTAGCAATAATTTGCTCTCAGTTTATCGTCTTGTTTCTAACAATAAAATCTTTGTTGAATTTCATAAATTCTTTTTCTATGTCAAGGACAAGGTCACGAAGAAAATTCTTCTTGGCGGTGGGAGTCGTGGCGGCCTCTACCCTCTTCCGTTCAGTCACGCCGTCACCTCTGGACGTCATGCATCTTTCGGCGTTAGGATGACTACCGAGCAGTGGCATCAGCGTCTTGGTCATCCTTCAAATAAAGTAGTTCATACCATTGTTAGCTCCAATAATTTGTTGTGCTCTCCAAACAATGAGTCCTCTGTGTGTGATGCTTGTCAACGTGCGAAGAGTCACTAGTTACCATATAGTTATTCTACTCGTGTTTCCACATCACCACTTGAGCTTATTCATACCGATGTTTGGGGGCCTGCTTTACCATCTTCCGGGGGTTTCAAGTACTATGTTAGCTTCATTGACGACTATAGTCGTTACTGCTGGATATACTTGATCAAGCATAAATCTGATGTTGAGAGCATTTTTTACACTTTCCAAAACCATGTTGAGCGTCTCTTGAATGCTAAGGTTCGTTCTGTTCAGTCTGTTCAGTCAGACTGGGGTGGTGAGTATCACCGTCTCCATGGTTATTTTCAGCGCACCGGTATTGCTCATCGTGTGTCTTGTCCACATACCTCCCAACAGAATGGTATAGCTGAACGCAAGCACTGTCATCTCGTTGAGACGGGTCTAGCCCTCCTCGCACACTCCTCCCTGCCTCTTCGGTTTTGGGATGAAGCGTTTCTTACTACTTGCTATCTTATCAATAGGATGCCTACGCCTATTATCAACAATGCCACACCCGTGTTTCGCCTCCTCAACATGCTTCTTGAGTATTCCTTCCTCCGCACTTTTGGTTGTGCGTGTTGGCCTAGTTTGCGTAAGTACAATTCACGTAAACTCGAGTTTCGCTCTCGGATGTGTGTGTTTCTTGGTTATAGCCCCATGCATAAAGGCTACAAGTGCCTTGATCGCTCCACTGGTCGTATTTGCATCTCCCGTGACGTCGTGTTCGACGAGACAGTGTTTCCGTATGCCACTCCCGGTGCCACTGTTGATGTCTCCAAACACCTTCCCGTGTCGTTTCCGTCAGATGAGCCAGTTACTCAGAGTACCGACATGCGTAACTATGACATTACCTTGTTACCGGCTAATGCACCTGGTGTTGTTGTTAGTTCTCCTGTGCAGGTCCCCGCGACATCACCTTCGCCGCTCGATGTCCTTGCTCCATCAGTGCCACCGCCTCTGCATGTCTCGGGCGGCGTGTCAGGGGCCTGCTTGCATGCAGGCACGCAGGCTGCTCCCGAATCGGCACAGCCTCTGCATGGATCGTCTGGTATGCCTGGGCCCGGCTCGCATGCAGGCACACCCCGCTCGCCCGGGTCGGCTTCTTGTGCCGCATCTGGTGCCGACCCGTCGGTCCCGGTCGTCGACCACGGTCTGCGGTCTCATTCTTCGTCGCCGGCACGGTCATCTGCCTCACTGGCTTCTGACGGGGCTTCTTCGCCTGGCTTGTCTCCGGCTCGTGATGAAGCCACTTCCTCGCCCTCGTCGACGTCTTCTACACCACCAGCGTCGTCACCTCCAGCGCCTCCCGCTGCTGAACCGGCACGGGCCATCGTCACGCGACAGCGCAATGATATTTCTCGTCCCAAGGTGTATCGGGATGGCACGGTTTGATATGAGCCCTATCGTCGTCGGGCGTTTATGGTGGAGCCTGCATCTCATCGTACTGGTCTCTCTGAGCCATCTTGGCGTGCTGCTATGGAGGCTGAGTTCGAGGCACTTCAGGCTAATAAAACGTGGAGATTGGTACCTCGTCCACCTGTCACTAACATTGTTGGCAGCAAATGGATCTTCAAAACGAAGTTCCGTCCCGATGGTTCTGTTGATAAATACAACGCGTGGCTTGTGGCTCGAGGCTTCACACAGCAGTACGGTATCGATTATCATGATACTTTCAGTCGTGTGGTTAAACCAGTCACCGTTCGCCTGGTGCTTGCTCTTGCTGTTTCTCGTGGTTGGTGCCTTCGTCAGATTGATGTGAGTAATGCCTTCCTGCATGGTTTTCTGTCTGAGGAAGTGTATATGCAGCAGCCCCCTGGTTTTGAGGATTCACGGTACCCTCGGCATGTTTGCAAGCTGCAGCGTGCTCTCTATGGTCTCAAACAGTCGCCTCGTGCCTGGTATGCCCGTTTGAGTGACAAGCTTCATCAGCTCGGTTTTGTTGCTATCAAGGCCGATACCTCTCTGTTCATCTTTGATCATCATGGGGTTATTATATATATGCTTGTCTATGTTGACGATATTGTTTTGGCTGGGTCCTCTTCGGCTGCTGTGGAGAAACTGGTTACCACTCTTTCTGGTTCTTTTCCGATCAAGGACCTTGGGCGCCTGGAGTATTTCCTTGGTATTGAGGCCACTTATAATTCTGAGGGTCTGGTCTTGTCGCAGCACAAATATGCTCTTGATCTCTTGCACCGGGCCAACATGGAGCAGTGTCGGTCTGTTACTACTCCCATGTCTACTTCCGACAAAATATCTCGAGATCAAGGCCAGCCGTTGAACTCTGAGGATGTTTTCAAGTACAGGAGTCTTGTTGGGGGTCTCCAGTACCTCACTCTGACACGTCCTGACTTGTCCTTCGCTATTAACAAGGTGTGCCAATACTTGTCACAGCCTACTACCGCTCACTATGAGGCAGTGAAGCGAATTCTTCGCTATATCCGAGGTACTGTGTCTACTGACTTGCGTTTCCGGCGCTCCGCTTCTATGGGACTGAGTATCTTCACTGATGCCGATTGGGCAGGCTGTCCTGATGATCGTCGGTCTACGGGAGGTTTTGCCATTTTTCTTGGCTCCAATCTCGTCTCTTGGAGTTCTCGTAAGCAACCCATAGTTTCTCGTTCTAGCACTGAGGCCGAATACAAGGCTTTGGCTAATGGCACTGCTGAGGGTATATGGATACAGTCGGTGTTGAAGGAGCTTGGTGTGTTTCTCTCTCGCCCTCCGGTGTTGTGGTGTGACAATGTTGGCGCCACATACTTATCTGCTAATCCAGTTTTTCATACCCGCACAAAGCATATCGAGGTTGTTTTCACTTTGTGCATGAGCGGGTTGCTTTGGGTGCTCTTGATGTACGGTTCATCTCCACTGGCGATCAGTTGGCTGACGTATTCACGAAGCCTACTTCTCAGCTTACACTTCGTCGTTTTAGTTCCAATCTCAACCTTGTTCACGACGGTTTAGATTGAGGGGGGGGGGGGTGTTAGAGTTGTACTTTATATATACACGTGTACGTGTTGTATACCTATTGTATTTCCTTGTTGTACAGGTTGATCTAATCAATATAGAGATATGCCAGCCGGTTGGGGCTAACCACGGCAAATAATTCCTTTTGACTCGTACTACTTTGGGCATGACCAACTAACTTGTGATATATTGTTTCGAGATTATAAATTTGCAAAATGCATGCAGTGTTGGTTGGTTGTGTGGATTGATGGCAGAGTGTATTATGATTAAGATGCTTGAACTGAACCAAAGGAATTGTTTTTTTACATAATTATGTTTATGTCTGGGATTTATACACATGCACCATATAATTTAAATATTTCTCTTCTGAGTTTGCAAAGCAAGATCTCCAGGTTTAGCCCATATACGTTTTATCTATCTAATGTCTTTCTAATAAAGACATCATGTTATGGTGTTAGGTGCAGCTCAAACTTCTAAATTTTCTTTGGTAATTTCCATGTATATTGTAGTGTGTGACACCCTATCCTTAGATGGAAAATGTGTCTTCTTTAACACTGGGACACCGGGTCATATTCCCTTCGGGTCCGCCCCTGATAGTGAGTTGGAACATGCAACCAAAAAATAGTAAGACGATGATAATTAATGAGGTGACATGTGTTCTTATTGATGTGGATGGATTGTATGGATAGAAAAAAAAACACTAAAGTGAAGCATGCAACTAAATAATAGGAAACATAAAGTAATTAATGAGGTGATATATGTGATAGTCTGTGTTCTAAAAGAATAGAAGTATTGGGCACAAACTATCTACTTACATAGGATATGCCATCTTACTTTTCCATGGAGAAATATTCGTCGATGCCAAGCTAATCCTTGTTGCCGCTGTGATGGTGTGCATTCGTGGAAGGGGTGAAACTCATGCTATTGGCCGAGCTGCCCGTCGAAAGGTTTCATCCATCATGACAAACTTGGGAGCGAGGGCTTACACTGGTTGCATCGACGGCCTGTAGGTGGTGGTAATTGTGGCCAATTTCTTCTTGAACATTACATCTTTTGTTTGGAGCTTTTGGATGGTAGAGCAACGGAGATGACACCATCAAGGCTCTTTTGGACAAGGAGTTCATGACATCAACAATGGACTTCTTTGGTGGTGGCGTGATGGAAGCAACCTTCACCAAGGCTGCTCGTCCAATAACATGAGTGACACAATGCCCGTCAATGAATGCACACCACCGGTTGTCCTAACAAGTGACCGAGGGATGATTTAAGAGAGATGGTGTTGCTTCCAATGTGATGCTTCATGTGGAGGCTTATGAAGGTGGCCGGTGCTTAAAATAGGCGATAGTGCACGAAGGCCGCTTGAGGCCACAAGAGCTTCACGGGTGTTGTGCGGTTGGTGCAAAATTGGTTGCATGCATGTCTAGGCATATGGACCACCGCTTGCCCATTCAATTGACTGAGCACCCACGACTACCCACCCAATGCATACCCTCAAGAATTTCCTGGAAGCAGGAGTACCATTCATGTAGGTAGCATCTATAATTAGTGAGACGCTTTGTTCTTCTATGAATGTACATGCTACTAGGCCTGAGATTGAGTGTAGCAGAAAACTGAAACATCTTAGTAGCCAGAGGAAAATACTAAACCTTATAGTATTTGTTTGGAGTTCCATTGATTCTATCTTTAAGAAATGTATGTGCCATTCTTGCTCTTGTTCAAGATCCAGTCAGCACTTTGTGTGCATGATGGACTAGCTTTATGACCCCTTGTTTTGAGATTGTAAATTTTCACAACGCATGCAATGTTGGTTGATTGCTTGTTTTTTTAAAGCGTTTTATGATTAAGATGCTTTAATTGAACCAAGCAATTGTAGTTGAGATAATTATGTTTATGTTCTACGTTTATGTATATATAATAATTTTTTCAATATTCCTCTCACTGATTGCAAAGCAAATCTTCAAGTTTAGCTCATAACATTTTATCTATTTGATCTCTTTCTAATTAAGTTAATGTGTTAGGGATAGCTCAAACTTTAAATCAACACACACATGTACTTAGCCTCCCCTCTCACTAAAACCCAACTAGTTAATTAATATATTTTTATTATCTATGTATAATGTGTGGTGGTCCTATGATGGCCTAGGGTACAACATATTGACTTCAGCAGTAACCATACCCATTCCACACTAATTACAACTTGAAATCCAATCGTAATTCAACGGTTGGATTTTTACACGTTGATACCCGAAAACTCATGAGACATGGATTAGATATAGCATCATGGACCCATCGGGTACCCATTTGATAGGTGGGCCCACATGGAGGTGACCCAGGTCATATAGGTAGTCCCGAAGCCCAACGGCCCAAAGGTAAATACATGTTTGTGCTTGTGATGTATTCAAGGCTAAATATATGTATTGTAATATGTGCAGCCTTTTAATAATGCTATTTTTACGATACATATATTTATGGTTCTTGTTTCCATTGTGGATGTCCAGCAGACAAGACACAAGCAGAAGTTGTGACCCGTTAATGTTGTCGTAGATGGCGAAATAGAAAATGGATGTACATACGTGGATATAGTCATAGATTTAAAAGAGGTTTGCAAGTGCAAGTGTGCAACCCAACCTCATTGCCACCCATAGATAAACTAGAGACCTCTAGTGGACGCTCATTGTTGTTCAATAGAGGTGACAATACCCGAAAGAAACCACTAATGGTCCGACCCATTTCAGAGCGCTCAATTACGTGGGTTTGCTTCTTTTTTTTCCTTCTCCTATGTTCTACTTGTTTTTTTTTTCTACATTATTTTTTCTTCTCCTCTGTTCTAGTTGGGGCTTTTCTTTCAAAAACCGACGGTTGGACTTTTCCAAAGCGATCTAAATAAAAAAACTATTTTGATAAATACAACAATATTAATAAATTTCCGGGTACATTTTAAAAATGTTTAGTGTGTATTAGCAAAAAAAGCACCGTATATTTTTTACCACACATAATAATTGTTCACCGCATACTAAATAAATGTATAATATGTATGAAAAAATGTTTACCATATAACTTAAAAATGTTCAGTGTGTATTTAAAAAGTGTTCAGCATATATTAGAAAAGTTTGTAGTACAATAAACTATACAAAGGAAAAGTGAAAAAGAAAAACCATAAGAAAACCAGGAAAAATCAAACCCCAAGAAAATATAAAAATATAAAATGAAATCATAAAATGTGAAAAGATCAAAATGAAGAAAAGAAAGGCATACAGAAAACCAAAACAGGAACCATAGAAGGAAAATTGAAAAAATACGCAGCATTCATAAACAGAGGAACCGCGCGCGAACTCCGGAAATAGGGTTTATATCTATCTCCACTGCAGGCGTCAACTAGGTTGCCGATAAATCATACTCCCTTCATAAAGAAATATAAGAGCCTTTAGATAACTAAAATAGTGGTCTAAACACTTTTATATTTCTTTATAGAGGGAGTAGTATTTTTTAGATGTTTCGATAAATCGTTCTAAAACGATAAAAAAGATCGAGTCAACAACCTTGTATTTGGATGGTTAGGACAACAGTGATATCCCTGGTCCATCGTGGCTCAAATTTTAGATTTGATACTGGTTTTTCTGAATTTACTTCAGGTCTTTCGGTGATGTGCGCTCAGTGAGAGGAGACGTTCACGTTGACTTCAAAGGCATCTGTGACGAGTTTGTCAATATCAGAATGATCTCTCAGCTCAGTCTCTAGGAGGTACTCATAGACGATAGGGTGTGTATTCATAGGGATGAGTGTATTTGCATATGTATGGGCATCAAAGCCTGGACTGAAATATAAACTCAACATGGCCTTTCGTGGGCCGTGAGAAGCCCATTGAACCTCTCAAAGCCCAAGCCAAACCACAAAGAAGAGAAGAGAAAAGCCTAAACCCATCTCTAAACCCCCAGTGGGCTACACAGCTCTTCGTCTCGGCTCGATCCCCATTTCTTTCTCCCGCTAGGGTTGCGTCGCCGCCAATGGCTGCCGCCGCCGCCGCCGCAGCCATGGCGCGCAGGCTGCTCTCCCCCACGGCCTCCACCACCCCCGCGGCCGCCGCCCGCCTCCTCCTCTCCCGCCACCTCTCCTCCGCCTCTTCCTTTCCGCGCGGCGGCCGCGCCCCGGCGGCGCTGATGGACATGCTGCGCCCGGCGGCCGTCGCCCCCTCCTCCTCCTTCCACCAGCTGATCCGCAATGCTGTAGGTGCACCACCCCTCTCCTGCCCCAGCTTCTCATACACGATCCGCGATGCTATGTTTCCTACTCGTTGTTGAAATTTGAGGATGGCTGAATTTTTTGCGTTCGCCGCTGGCTGTTCCGTTGCAGGGGATATCGACCACGAGGAGCCTGCTTGCTGGAGATGATGCCATGGTCCCTGTTTCTTCCCCTTTGTCGTCGCCGTTGGGGGCCGCGGAAGAGACCAACGAGAAGGGAGCAATGGTGAAGCGGCTCAAAGTCCAGGCCATCAAGAAGGACATCAAGCAGGTAAACAGCAGCTCAGTAGCAGTTAGTTAGTTATATTCCTCAGAGATATCCTGAAATGCTTAAGGGCATGTGTGATTTTCTGCGACAGTATGCGGTTCCCTGAAGCTTCCCTTTCAACCTGTAGTTTAGTGAAAATACATGTCATTCCCATGAAACTTACTTAGTGAAAGTGTTTGCATGGTTGGTATGTCCAAAGTCCAAATGACAAACCGGTGTGGCAAAGATCACGGGATGGGTGCATTAAGCTTTTCTTATATGCATATCGTTTGCCATTGCTGGATATGTGCTCCTGAGAATTGCAACGGTTACATAGCGAAGCACACTGTTAGTAATGATGAAACTAGAAACTGGTTAATGTATGCATGTTGCTCTTAGCAGAAGCTGCACTTGTTTTTTAATGTCAGTTTGGAATGTGTCTGGAGATTTTATTCACCACTAAATTTACATATTGGTTGGATAACACTTGCTTATCCTACTCCACTGGAATGTAATAACAAGCACGTAGAGAGACCAGGGCTGCCCAGCAGACTCCATGAACTGGTCTACTGCTCATTACTGAACCTGTATACAGGGTATCACCCATTAGGCCGTTCACATCATCTACAATTGTTAAATACATACGTGTGACTGAGATTTGCAACGGTTACATAGCAAAGCACACTGATAGCAGCGGTGAAAGTAGAAAGCTTCCATTGTATATATGTCTGCTCTTGGCAGAGTATACTCTTCTTTCATTGTATTCAACAGTAGATTTAGGTATTGGTTGGAAAACACTTGCTTATCTTACTTCACTGGAACATATTAGCGAGCATGTGTAGAGGCTAAGGCTGCCCAACAAACTTCATGAACTTGTGTGCTGATCATAATGTATTGCTAGTACCATCAAGAGATATTTTTTTCTCCAATTGATCTTAGTGTTCCTGCTTGTTTTAGAGCCCCAAGAAGGTGAATCTAGTAGCCAAGCTGGTTCGAGGAATGCGCGTGGAAGATGCCCTTTTACAGTTGCAAGTGACGGTTAAAAGGGCTGCGAAAACATTGTACCAGGTTCGGCAATCAGCCAAAAAATGTTATCTACTCAAGTAACTGTACTTCTTTCTGCGATAGGTCCAGACTGACCATTGATGTTTTTCATGAGAATTTCTTTGTATCAATTGTTGTAGGTAATCCATTCTGCTCGTGCGAACGCAGCTCACAATCATGGACTGGATGCAGATAAACTTATTGTGGGTAAGATTGCAAGAAAGCTTCTCACATTTACATCCATGCCTGCAATAAATTAAATCTCATCACCCTCCTCAATGACACTGCAGAAGAGGCTTTTGTGGGGAAAGGACTTTATCTCAAGAGGCTCTCTTACCATGCCAAAGGGAGGTGCGGTGTCAGGGAGAGACCGAGGTGCAGGCTGACGGTGGTGGTCAGAGAAGCTACAGCCGAGGAGGAAGCCAAGATTGCGAAACTCAGAGTCATGAACTACAAGAAGCTCACCCGGAAGGAGAAGCAGCTCATGCCTCACAGGCTCATCGAGGTCAGTCCGAAGTGGGCCCGCAAAAGGAAAGAGGAGGAGGAGGCTGGTGCTTCAGCATAGTACAAGTTTCCGTCGTTCGCAGCAGGATCCGTCTTTCTTCGTGGGCCTGGAGCCAGAGAGTAGTAGCTGGATCTGCAGTCGTCTAGTTCATCTGCTGAGATTTACTGAAGAACAGCCGTGGCGAGGTGCTCCCTTGGAAGGATTTGAGGTCTCATTTGCCTGACCCGTCTCTGTTCTGTGTGTGTGTTCATTTTATACGAAATCTTTCAAGACATTTGCTCTAGGTAACAACAAATAAATTGACCTCTGATGTGTTGTTCAGCATATCTTTTCTTATACATGTTATCAGGCTATTTTTTGAATTTGCTGAGCAGTGGAAATGCTTATTATTTTTGTCTCGACGTGATGATCTTGGCAAAGTTAGTGGTGAGGTAAACCACATTTTGACACCACCGTGAGCGACAGCAACAACCACCGCGTACCTTCGGAAGTTGATATTATTTAAGAGTGTTCAGGTTGTGGGCGAGTTAATGTTTAGAGAGGCGATATTAAGGGTGTTTATCAGATAATGGTTAGATATCCCCTCAAATTCTCTGTTGTGAAGATGCAACCCTTACAACTTTATCGGTTTGTATGTAGAATGAAACAGGCAGCCAGCAGCATACAATCAGTATAACCTCACTCAGGCAAACTCTTTTCCTATTTTCTTTGAGAATTACTTGACCAAACTGGTAACCAACTGCGCTCGCAAAAGGTTCATCTTTTCGGCAAGATATATTTCTCTCAAAGGTAATAAATCAGTATGTAAGTAGCAATAATTATTGTTCCAAGAGATACTGCAATCCAAATTGCAACTGTTCAGACATTTGCTTCGATTGCAAAGCCACGGCAGTTCCAAATAGAAGACATCACCGGAGTAAGCGTCGCGCCGCGCGAGAGCTGAATCCGAGAGGATGTCACATCACACATGGGATTTGTGGAACACACATGTGAGTTTTTGACCTGATGAAACTTTGCGCCGGGCTAGAGAGAGCTATCTACTTCGCTCGCTCTCTTACATTGTTACCAAGTAAGTCTTGCTCCATATTCTGGCCATGGAGTTCCCTTGCTTCTTCCACCAGGGAATCCAACGTCCTGGTAGTGGTAGCCATACCGGTGTCGAAAACCATCGAGCTCTCGAGATCCAACATGTTTTCTGAGACACTAGACAACAAGTCCATGAAGCTTTGGAGGTCCAGGTCAACTGGATTTGTTGCATATCTCTATGTTTCATCATTGCTATCGCCATCCTAGTGGCAAGCTTCATCCTTCCCAGGCAGTCCATGGTGATATCCTTGTTCAATTCCACCATTTCCCTCACGAAACCAAAGGCGACGCCTTCCCCCGCCGGGTTCATCGCGCCGAACTCGAGGCACAGTTCCTCGCATGCTGTCACGCACGGGGATAGCAACGTGACATGCAACCCATTGTCTTGGTGTTTCACAGGAGAGGAGGAGGAGGAGGAGGAGGAGGAGGTTATTGTAGATTGTGAAGCAACACTGCCACCATCGGCGACGACTTGGCTTTCAACGTCGACACCAGGTACGGTGTAAACGGGATTTTCTTCTTCTCCTGTCGACCCGCAACCAAGTAGTATTTCTCTCAACACCTGATATATATGAAATGGAAATGAACGAATCACCCAAGGCTTCTATATATGTCCAAGGAAGAAGGAAATCAAGAAATAAACGATTATGTACCATTGGCATCACATTGGTCATTTTCAGTGTAAACAACACATACCCGCTCCAAAAATTTGGCTGCACTTATTCTGCATGCGTCGTTTCTCCCAACTTGTGAAACTGTCTTGAGGAGACCACCAACAAATAATCTTTTTGTCCAACATAATCTTTTTGTAAAAAAATTAGCAAGATAATCTTTTTGTCCAACGTAAGACTTGTGTCATTTCTGTCCCACCTAAACACGCCAAATTTCTCAGCATTCCTGGCCTGGTACGGCATGCATGGTCGAGCAGCCGTTGACCCTGCATGGCAGAGCACAAACGCCAAACCGGGGGCGCGTTACTGAAAACGTCACAGGCCCTGGCGTTTTTGTTCCGGGAAGAAACGTTTCAATGACGCCCGACCACTTATCTATTCAGAAAATAAAAGCTGATAAGTTTGGTATGTCCAGGTGGGAAGACAGAAATGTCATAAGCCTTGGTATTATCAAAAGGATCAGATCGTACTACAAAATTCTGAAATGATTCACCAAGCAGTCAGCTTGGTAAGCTACCTACAAAAATTTGCAATAAAAAAAATCTGAAATGATTCAGACCGTGGTAAACTTTTCCTACAGGTGGGGTTGTGTTTTTAGAGTGGATGAACACTGAAGATGTGTATATCCTACTAGTACATTTTTGTAAAGTTTGATGATCAAATATGATTATGTATGAGCTGTATAAAAATATTAAACTATAGACTTTTATAGTGAGTAGTGCATGTGCTGGAAAGGCATGCGCTTTTCAAAGCTTGATCCACAACATATTTCTTCATGAAAATTCAAGGGATGTACTCCCTTTATTTTTATCCAAGGTCACATCATATTTTTATGGATAATTTTGGCAATAATTTTACAACAAAGCGTGAGTTATATGCCACAAAAAATATGCCAACGGGATGCACATTCAGAAGAAAAATTCCATACTTTTATACAAATGTACAAACATCCCTAGGTCAAAATTATAAGCCAATGTTTGACACAGAAAGTGAAGTGGTATACAAAAGGGACGGACATCCCTAGGTTCATGCGCACTTTTTTTCAAAAAAATTGAAACTTCAAAATAGGGTTTTTGTGTTATTTTTTTCAATGTCCAAGCTCCATGGAGTTCCAGATGTTAGGATAAGTTGTATAGGGATAGGAAACTAGTTTAACTTGTACTCTATCTTCTATCCCTTCTTCTGTTCGACCTCTCCTGTAATGTTGTGATCGATCTCCTCACGATCGATCCTCCTCTCTTGTAAGCCACGGCAACCTTCCTATATAATACAATGCGGCCCAGACGAAGGGTTCACGCTTCCCACATTATCTTACATGGTCATCAGAGCCCTTCCTCTCGTACATCTAGCCACCTCGAGACAGATCGATCTAGTTGATCAAGAGAGAGAAAACAAAGTCGCCGAGAGAAACCTATGGCAGGTACCGCCGCCAGCACTGCTGCATCCATCGTTGCTTCCACCGCCAACTCCCTGACAACCTCTACCATGAGTGCCCTATCCACCCAATCCACTGGATTCACCTATGGTTCTTCTTCCACCTCCAGCAGCCCTATCTCTCTCGGCCCATCTCCATCAGAGAAGCTCACGAGGACAAACTTCCTCCTCTGGAAGGCCATCGTGCTACCCCAGATCAAGGGAGCACAGATGGAACACTTCCTGGACGCCGCAAGCCCGGCGCCTCCTGCCACTCTCACCGTCACCAAGGACGGGAAAGATGAGAAGATTTTCAACTATGCCCGCACAATCTGGTACGCTCGACAGCAACAATTACAAGGTTATCTAATGGCATCTCTCTCCCGTGAGGTTCTTGCCCAGGTGGTGACTCTCTAGACACCGGCCGAAGTGTGGGCGGCGATCCACGCCACCTTCGCTGCTCAAACCTAGGCACAAGAAATCAACAAACGCATCGAGCTTGCCAATCTCCACAAGGGGAACTCCACTATGGCAGAGTATCTCGCGAAGATCAAGGCATTGGCAGATGAGATCGCCACCATCAGCGCACCTCTGAGCGATCGGGAGATAACCTCCTATGTTCTGAAGGGACTGGACCTCGAGTATAACTCCGTGGTGTCAGCTCTTCAAGCCCGCGTCGAGCCCATCACCAACCCAGAACTTTACAGCCAACTTCTCAGCTTCGAGGCACGGGTCAACCTACTGCAAGGTACGAATCATCGCCAGTCTTCTGTCAACAGCATCTCTCGTGGCGCGGCAACGGCGGCCGAGGCCGTGGTCACCAAGGACGTGGCCGCGGCGGCGGACATGGCGGGCGCGGCAACAACCATGGCCCGTCTTGCTCTGGAGGTGGCAACCGTGGTAGTGGCTACAGCAACAACAACACCCACGGCTCCTCCTCCAACACTCGCCGAACCAGGTGCCAGCTCTGCAAGAAATCGGGCCACGAAGTCATTGACTGTTGGCACCGGTATGACGAGGACTACATACCTGATGCATGTCATGCAGCCGCTGCCATCCGGGAGCAAGGAGGAGTGATGGTGACACAATCTGGTATGCAGACTCCGGTGCCACGGATCATGTCACAAACGAGCTAGAAAAGCTTGCTCTTCGCGAGAAATATCATGGCAACAACCAGATTCACACCGCAAGCGGTGGAGGTATGGAAATCCAACACATTGGTCAAGCTTCTATTAATTCCCCTAACCTTAAACGTGATCTACTTCTAAAAGATGTTCTTCATGTTCCTGAAACCGACAAAAATCTAGCATCTATGTCTCGTTTAACTCTTGACAATAATGTTTTCTTTGAGACTCATCCCACCTATTTTTTCATAAAGGATCGGGAAACGAGGGAGCTCATTCATCATGGTAGATGCATTGGAGGGCTTTACCCCCTCACATCAAGAGTCTTTAGTCGCAAACGTCGTCAAGTCTACTCCGTCATCAAGCCTTCCTTGGCAAGGTGGCATAAAAAATTAGGGCATCCCTCTTCAATAGTAGTCAAGAAAGTAGTTAATAAAGGAAATCTTAGTTTGAATAATGAGTCTGTGTGTGAAGCTTGTCAATGTGCCAAGAGTCACCAACTTCCCTATCTTATTTCAAGTAGTGTGTCTCATGCTCCTTTGGAGCTTATCTTTAGTAATGTATGGGGTCATGCAAGAGATTCCTTTAGAAGGAAGAAATACTATGTTAGTTTTATTGATGATTATAGAAAATTCACTTGGATGTATTTGCTTAAGTTCAAATCTGAAGTTTTTTCCGTTTTCCAAGAATTTCAGAAACTTGTTAAAAGATACTTTGACAGAAAAATTCTTGCAGTCCAAAGTGACTGGGGAGGAGAGTATGAGAAACTCAACTCCTTCTTCCGCAATATAGGCATTATCCATCATGTGTCTTGTCCCCATGCACACCAACAGAACGGCTCGGCCGAAAGAAAACATCGCCATATCGTTGAAGTTGGTCTCTCTTTGTTAGCTCATGCATCAATGCCACTTAAATACTGGGATGAAGCTTTCATCAGGCTACCTATCTTATCAACCGCCTTCCTAGTAGAGTCATTGGCAATACCACTCCATTGGAACGTTTGTTTCATCAAAAACCATACTACAACTCTCTCAAAACATTTGGGTGTGCCTGTTACCCAAATTTGCGTCCTTATCATCGCCACAAACTCGAGTTTCGTTCTATTCAGCGCGTCTTTCTTGGCTATAGTAATCTTCATAAAGGATATAAGTGCCTAGAAATTGCAACAGGTCATATCTATATTTCTCGAGATGTTGTGTTTGATGAAACACTGTTTCCATTTGCAAAACTTCATCCCAATGTTGGAGCTTTACTACGTGCTGAAATTTCTCTTCTTCCAAATTCTCTTACCAATTCTGATCACGGGGTGAATTAACTAGAACTGATCATGTGCACAAATCCATGGAAAATTTTGATTCTGGTGATAATTGTGCAGCAGCAGGACATGATTTTATGTACACAGATCCTGCCAAAACTGGTGCTGAAACCAGGAGGATACGGGCTGCAATGCGCGATCCATGGTGCCGCGATCCGAGGCGGATCCGCCTGTAGGCGCGCAATCCCAGGAGGGAACCGACAACGTAGGCGGGCGGGTGGCCGACAGCCCACCAGGTGCGGACTCTACCAGTCTAGACAACGTGGGCGGGGGCGATTCGCTCGATGACACGAGCAGGAGCAGCCCGCCTACGCCAGCAGCCGATGGGTCCAGCGGGGCCCGCGGGGCCCGCGACGAATCAACAGACGGGCCACGTGCTGCTGCTTCAACAGGATCTTCTGTGGAGGATGTTTCAGCTACCGAACCTGCCTCTCATGTATCTTTTGTGGTGAGGTCAATAGCAGCACCTGTGCTTCCTCGTCACCATACAAGATCTCAGTGAGGTATTACAAAGGAAAAAATATATAGTGATGGTATGATCAGGTATGATAAAATCAAGCAAGCATTTTTACTAGCACTGGTGAGCCAACACATTTACATGATTTCCTTGCTCACAAAGAATGGAAGAAAGCTATGGATAGCGAATATGATGCACTTATTAAAAATAGAACTTGGCATCTAGTACCACCAAAAAAGGGCAACAATGTGATTGACTCTAAGTGGGTATACAAAATCAAAAGAAAAGCTGATGGAAGTATAGACAGGTACAAGGCTAGATTGGTTGCAAAGGGCTGTAAGCAAAGGTTTGGTATTGATTATGAGGATACTTTTAGTCCTGTTATTAAAGCAACTACTATTCGACTTGTACTATCTATTGCTATTTCCAGAGGATGGAGTTTACGACAGCTAGATGTTCAGAACGCGTTTCTTCATGGTGTTCTTGAGGAAGAAGTGTTCATGCGGCAGCCACCAAGATATAAAAACAAAAGCACACCACATTATGTTTGTAAGTTGGATAAAGCTCTGTATGGGTTGAAGCAGGCCCCAAGAGCTTGGTACTCAAGGTTGAGCACACAGTTACAAAGGCTTGGGTTTACACCATCAAAGGCAGATACCTCACTATTCTTTTACAGTAAGAACAATATTATCATGTTTGTTCTTGTTTATGTTTATGATGTAATTGTTGCTAGCTCAAGTCCATATGTCACTACTTGTCTGCTTAAGGATCTGAAGCTAGAATTTGCTCTCAAGGACTTGGGAGATCTTCATTACTTCCTTGGAATTGAGGTCAAGAAGGTAAAAGATGGTATACTTCTTACACAGAAAAAATATACTACTGATATTCTTAGAAGAGTAGGTGTGGAAAAGTGTAAGCCTGTTAATACACCTATCTCTACCTCAGAAAAGCTTACTATTGAAACTGGAAAAGCACTTGGAATAGAGGATGCAACAAATTATAGGAGTATTGTAGGCGCATTACAGTATTTGACTCTTACACGTCCTGATATTTCCTATTCCGTGAACAAAGTTTGTCAGTATTTACATGCTCCTACTACAACTCATTGGACCGCAGTAAAAAGGATTTTGAGGTATCTCAAATATACAGAGGGACTTGGGCTTCAGATTGTCAAGTCTCCATCTTTTCTTGTGTCTGCATACTCTGATGCAGATTGGGCAGGGTGTGCTGATGACAGAAGGTCCACAGGTGGTTTTGCTGTGTTTCTGGGAACAAATCTTGTGTCATGGAGTGCAAGAAAATAGGCTACAGTCTCAAGATCAAGTACTGAGGCTGAGTATAAAGCTTTAGCAAATGCTACAGCTGAAGTAATGTGGATTCAGACATTACTTCATGAACTTGGAGTTAAAGTTCCTCAAGCCGCAAGGTTATGGTGTGACAACATCGGTGCAACCTATCTCTCAGCTAATCCTGTTTTTCATGCACGCACAAAGCACATTGAAGTTGACTTTCACTTTGTGAGGGAACGAGTGGCTCGAAAGCTACTTGACATTCGGTTTATACCTACGGGAGATCAACTTACTGATGGCTTCACAAAACCTCTTACTATGAGGAGGTTGGATGAGTTTAAATACAATCTTAACCTTGGCAAGATTTCTTAAGGTTTAGATTGAGGGGGAGTGTTAGGATAAGTTGTATAGGGATAGGAAACTAGTTTAACTTGTACTCTATCTTCTATCCCTTCTTCTGTTCGACCTCTCCTGTAATGTTGTGATCGATCTCCTCACGATCGATCCTCCTCTCTTGTAAGCCACGACAACCTTCCTATATAATACAATGCGGCCCAAACGAAGGGTTCACGCTTTCCACATTATCTTACACCAGATCCAAATGCAATTTCCGTATATTTCTAGGATATCTCAAATTATAGGAGTTAATTTTTATGGGGAATAATGGCTAGATCTTTTGTGTGTGAATGAATGGTTAATTCCCTTTAACTGGCTATATTTTTAGTTTCTAGGGAGTACCTGGGAGTACACACTCTCATGTTCAATATATCGTCTATATGTATCAATGGTATCTCCTTATCATTCTGAAAGTATATCAATACTTCCAAGATACTACAATACATGTGATATAAAAAATGGAACCTTTGGCTTATGCAATATACCATTTTTACGTACAAAAATACAATATATGTGCAAATAAATGAATCAGTTTTGCTAAATCACATCTAGATGTGCAATAACTATCGCACATCTAAGTCCTAGATCATTAATCTTACGTGAAGATTCGTATGAGTATATTATTTTTTATTTATATATTTGATTGAGTCATTTAGATGTGCAATAATAAGGACACATCTGGATGTGACCTAGACATACCCTAAATGAATCTGTAGAATCAAATGGAATTTCTCATAGCCTTTATTATTGATTTTTTTTCAAAACTAGTACGGATTTTGTAGCAAATTTGAAAACAGGTGCGTGAGTTGGAAAAATTTCAATACTAGTACCCTGTCGGCCAATAGCTGGCCGAGCAGGGACCTGTCGGCCACCACCAGGCCGACCGGAGACCTGTCAGCCATCCTTAGGCCAAAAGTATCCTGTCGGCCAATCAGAGGCCAGGAGATAGGCCTGTCGGCCTGGGGTAGGCCGAAAGGCACCTGTCGGCCAATGGAAGGCCGACTGGCCCCTGGCTAAGCCCCGGCCCTCTTTTCTTCCTCCTCTGACCAGTCATTTCACCCTCACCCTTCCCCTCTTCCCCTCTCACTACCGTTGCTCGTCGGTGGTTCCACCGACTCGCCGATCTCCTCGCTGGAACACCCATTCTGTTATCCTACCCGCTTAATCAATATATCAGGGCGTTCTCCACCAGCCTATACGGTATATTTTTTGCTTCCAACTCAATCGACTGAGAACTGTCAAGTCGGTAGTGGATTTAGTTAATACTTGTCATTGTCCGTCTGCAGGTAATGGCTTGCCCATTTTGCCGCGCTCCAGGTGGCCCTTGTGTTGCCGTTGATTCCGGTGCGTCCGTATTTACCGTGGTGCTGGATCGTCGATGTGCAAGACGTGTTGTAAGATTCGATGTCTTCATTATCTAACCGTGGCATATTTGAATGCCTTTGTTTATAAGTTTATGATCCTTGCTTCCATTCTTGTTGTAGTATGTTCCGTCCAGTGTTAGATCACATCTTGCTCGGTACATTGAGGAGTGCAGAGCTTTAGCTATTGGGAGGGGTGACACTGATATTGATCGTGCTCTGCACAACACTGAGGGTAACTTATACCATGTTATATTTACACATGGTAGGATGAGCAGTAAATTCCATGGTACTTCGTGGGAGAAACTCGTGAATGATTATGGTCTCCGCCATAGTGACATGATGACTGTTATGCTTGAGCACTATGAAACTTATATTAGTGTCGAATTTCATCAGGATGGTGTTATGTTGTTTCCTTTACCCCATGTTGGTAAGATTTATGTTTGACAGATTTTCAGATTTGATTGAGCTTATACTTTTTGCGGTTCATGTCAGTAATTGAAATAATTTGTTTTGTAGATCTTGAGGATCTGAGTGAAACTCAGAGGGAACTTGTTGACAACTGTTTCTATAGTCGTGGTGTCACTCTAAATTATCATCAAATGTATGTCATGTCGCGACAGCTCTTTGATGACAACTATATACTATGTACTCCTTTCGTTCATAGGATGGATCGCATGAATGTTATTTCCCAACATATGGTAAGCATTGGTTTCTGTTTTTTATTATTTGTTTGTTATTTGCTGGTTCATAAGATGGATCATATAAGTTGCTTGTTTCTGTCAGGTTATTCCTACCATGGTTGTGAGGAGTTTGATGGAATTTGTGGCTATTCCTACGACTGGTTCTTTACTTCTTGAAATTAATTTGGATTCAGAAGATGATGATATATTTGTGAGCATTCCTTGTTCCTACTTCATTGGCTTGGGTGATCGAATGGTTTTGAAGAAGGAAGGTTTCGGAAATTTTCTGCTGGCATCGTCTATCGAAGTCAACAATTTGGTACTCATAACATTCAAACAGCGTGAACAGGAGCTAGCTATTGTTTTCAGCTATCTACCACAGTGAGAAAGAAAGAAAGGTCTCGTGCAGCCCAGGCACCAGAAGAAGCTGGAGATGGAGAAGGAAAATATCCACGTTGGACTCAGTAGATTTATATTCTTGTAACTCAATTTCAGCAAGTTGTATCTTAATTTCAGCAAGATGTATCTTAATTTCAACAAGATGTATCTTAATTTTAGCAAGCCATACTATTGTCGTTTTTATTTGCCGCCAATTTCTCCCGCCATTCTATCCTGCCATTTTCTCCAGCCATTCTCTCCCGCCATTCTCTGTCCCGACATTCTCTCCCGCCCGATTTCCCGCCATTGCGGTTGTCATCTGCCTATAAAAGGAGGCATTGTATCTGCCTTCCTCCGTCAGCCATCAACACTCGAAAAAACTAGCGCTGTAGTCATTATGAGTTTGCCTTCTTCGGATCAAAGCATTAGGCCTAGCAAATGAAAGACTGCGAAGCTGCCTCAGGGGGTGGAAGCAGTTCGTTGTTGGTGCGGTGATCTCTGCAAGGTGAAGGAGGTGAAGGATTTTTCATATTGGTTGGGCATAAAGTTTTTCATGTGCGCTAATTATGAGGAAGATCCACCCGTTGGTCCTTCACCGTACATCTTGCCTCTGGTAAGTTTCAGTCACACAGAATAAACACGTTGTTCATATTGCTGTTGATTTGATTTGTTATATTTGTGTTTCTTTTGTAGTCTCCTCCGCCCCTGTGTCAGTACTATCGTTGGATAGACACGAAAATGCCGGACTGGGCGGTGACTGAGATTCGTGAAAGAAGTCGTCGAGCATGGGAAAGTTTGAACATGGAGGAGCGCCGCGAGAAGGCGGCAGCAGAGGAGAAAGCAGAGCAAGAGAGAGCTTGGTAAGAGCACTGTGTGGAGCAGAGGGCTTTTCTTGCTGAGATGAAGAAGAAAAATCAAGAAAACCAACTGCGACTGGCGGAGGTCTACCGGCAGCGAGAGGAGGCCCGTGAAGCTGAGAGGCAGAGAAAGAAAGAAAGGGCTCGTGCAGCCCAGGCAACCGAAGAAGCTGGAGATGGAAAAGGAAAATATCCACGTTGGACCCAGTAGATTTAGATTGTAGTAACTCAATTTCAGCAAGTTGTATCTTAATTTTAGCAAGATGTATCTTAATTTAAGCACATTGTATCTTAATTTCAACAAGATGTACCGCCAGATCCTCTCCCGCCAGTTTCTCTCCTGCCAGTTCCTCTCCCGCCACTTCCTCTCCCGCCAGATCCTCTCCCGCCAGATCCTCTCCCGCCAGTTCCTCTCCCGCCACTTCCTCTCCCGCCACTTTGTCTCCCGCCACTTTGTCTCCCACCTATATAACTACATTCGCAGTAAGGAGGGTGAGCAGGCCCTTCCTTTCCCTGTCGCTCCCGCATCCTTCCTTCCGCTCTCGCCATTCTTTCGTGGAGATGTCTCATCCTCCTCATCCTCACTATCCTTTTGATCGTAGTTTTCACAAGGGTATGTCCGATCGTATTCTTCGTCTAGCTGCTTCAAGATGAATGACAGAGCAGTACCATGGGAGGAACTCATTAGCAGTGATTTGATAATGAATGAGTTGTCTCACCAATTAGTTAGGGCTGGGTGGCCTCCCAGGACTTTTGAGGAGATACGGAAAGAACTTCTGAGGTTGCACGCCAGATGGCAAAAGCAACTGCACAAGGGTGATGCTTATCTCAGGATTGCTGTGAATAATTCAGGTTTATGGTCAACAGAAAGTGAGGATGAGGACGACCTCTTCATGCCGAGAAGCAAGGTGAAGAGTTCTGCATCGAAAGGCAAGAGTTCTACATCGACAAAGGGCAGGAGTTCTACATCGACGAAGGGGAAAAGTTCTGCAGCGACAGAGGATGAAGACGACGTCTTCATGCCGAGTACCAAGGTGAAGACCAACACATCGTCGAAGGGCAATAGTTCTACATCGACGAAGGGGAAGAGATCTGCATCGACAGAGGATGACAATGATGCATTCATGTAATACTATGTTTCCATGTAGTACTATGTTCTGTAGTGTTGTTCCATGTAGTGCGGTTTAATTAAGTTGTAACATTTAATTCACTTGTAATGTGCAATTGATGTTGACTGATTTGGTTTGTGTTGCTATTGTTCTCTCTCCAGACCGAATAAATATGTCAAATACATATAGGATAAATATGTCCGATACATAGAGGCTAAGCATGTCAAATACATGAATATGTCCGATACATAAAGGTTACATATGTCTCATACATAAATACATAGTCATGTCTCGTACGTAGATGACCATATCACTCCTGGGGCTTGCGACGAATCTTCGGCTTCCTGGGACGTGGACCAGAAGGCGATAAGCGCTGAGGCGGTGGACGAGTGTCACGATGACCACGACCATAGAACACCTCGTTCGTCGGTGTCCGTGTCTCCTGCGTCGATGGTGGTGGTGGAGTGGCAAGAACTGTCTCCGAGATGCCGTAGGTGCATGCAACACGATCATCATCCTTGCCGTCACCAGGTATGTACGAACCAGGTCCAGTAAATATAGGTGACTGAACTGAAGCCATAAACGGCTACGACTGGCTGCCGCCTGCTGGTGAATTAAAACATGTAAGAAATGACTTACGAGACTACATTTTGCACAAGAATGTACGAAGTTTAGTTACCTAGGTCCATCTGGTGAAGCCAGGCAGAGTCAGCGGCCTGCGAAGGAGGTCGATGCTGGTAGAAATAGCCCCCGGGCTCTGAAGTAGGTGGCTGCTGCCAGGAGTAGCTGCCAGGCTGTGAAGTAGGTGACTGCTGCCAGGAGGAGCCCCAGGCTACGAAGGAGGTGCCTGCTGCCAGGAGGAGCTCCCTGGCTGTGAAGTACGTGGCTGCTGCAAGGAGTAGCCCCCTGGCTGTGAAGCAGGTGCCTGCTGCCAGGAGGAGCCCCCAGGCTGTGAAGGAGTTGCCTGCTGCCAGGAGGAGCTCCCTGGCTATGAAGGCCGTGGTTCTGAACGCTGCAGAGAGGGGCTTGGCGGACGATGTGCCGCACGAGTGTCAACAACATCGGAAGATCGCCTACATGTAACAGCTGCGACGAACCCGCGTATCTTCGTTTGAAGACTCTTCAACAGTGTTGCTTGCTCTCTCAATGGGATATTTTCTCCTCTGTCAACACGGACGACCAAAGCGGTAACCTCCTCTAGCGCCTGAGTTCCCAATTCACCCTGTATGTAGAAAGTTAACCAATTGTACATGTTCATGTATAGGGAAAACGTAGGATGTGGGACAAACTGAGGACATACGGCGTGGTGTCTGGTTCCCACTAGTGAGGAAGTTGGGAAGAGATCGCTAGCAAGAGGAACTGGGATATGTTCCGGAGCAGATGATGGAACCAAGTAGATCCTCGTGGTCTGTCTGTAACGCCTCAGATACAACCCGTACGTGTCCCAGTCGAAGACACGAACTTCATCCCATATATTTGTTGGGGCAGTATTCCATTCCTCGAGGTAAGGTCTGATATCACGAACCCAAGAAGTATGGGACTTGTTTTCTCCGCTGCGAGTATACCTGAGATTGAAATGCACGTTACATGATTAGCTATAAGTACTCCGAATAGTCTCAATAACCTATTAATGCAGAGATGAGAACCAAAGTAGTATTACTTAGTTGTGCACGTGATCTGGTAATGGTGAAATAACCGGAAAATCAGGCTCTTGGAACAGACCGAACTGTCTCATCACCCTATTGATAGCCATCTCCTCAACTGTCACATCGAAGACCAGCTTGGCCTTGGTCATCCAGTAATGCCGATCTCTAGTGCAGTTTCCAGAAATCCCGCCTGGGTATCTATCTGAAATAGCCTTATGGGTGTACGGTTTCCATATAACCTGATCCTCGTGCAAACTATCAAACTACGCCGTGAAGGAGGGGTAGCAGCCCCTGACCTGGCTAGGCGTAAACTGTCTCTCTACATCACAACAAACATTAGTACGTAATATTGAATAGCTAGAAATAAACATTACTAATTCTTATTTGTTAATAATGAAAATACCTCTCTCCGTGTCCAAACAGATCCCATAGTAGGCAAGTCACCGATAGAAGGCACGTACTGTCCAGCAATGTCCTCCTTGCCGAAAGGTTTGTCAACGCTAACGTAGGGTCGACCAATGGGGAATCTTTCATAAGACCAAAGCTGCAATAGAAGTGGACATCCGAGAAGACCAGATTTCCTAGAACTTTGCAGAGGCCTCTGTACGTAGCTACTAACACCGCAGAACCAAAACTCCTTCGCGCAATGTTCTCAAGGGAACGTGCCTCAGCTATCTCTCGTGCAATGCCGATCAATCGTGTATCTACAGTGGTCACATGGTTCTCTGTGAACATAGTCTTGCCGAACAACCACATAATATATGCCTCTAGGGACCGGTCAATTTGTGCCTCTAACAACTGATAAGTGGGATATCCTAAGGCAACAATCTGAAACTGGCTCAACCACCTGAAAAGAGGCCTGTGCCGATCGTTTTCTAGTGCGGTGGTTGTTGGCACCGTAGCCAGAAAACGGGCATGCTTCCTTGCCAACTCATGCCTTTCTCTGAAATACCTCACAGTGCCATGGAATACACCCTCCACAATAGCTGTCAGTGGCAATGCTCTATTCCCTTTGAGAACAAAGTTATAGATCTCTGCAAGATTGGTTGTCATGTGGCCATACCTAGCTCCATGGGTGTCATGCAGCAAAGACCAATTCACTGGAGGCTCTTTCTCTATCCACTCAGAAAAATTCTTTATTGCCCTGCCCTTCTTTCGCTTCATATTAGGAGGGTCAATTGCTGGCAAGTCACAAAGACCAATTGGCCCCTCCATCTCCGCAATGAGTGCTGTTAATTTAACCTGGTCTTTTTCCATTTTCTTCCTAGCAACGACCTGCTTCTTAGTGAACTCATCTAGTTTGGACCAAATAAAATCGTATTTTCGCCGCTGGTTCTGCTTGCATAACTTCTTCAACAAGTTCATCAACCGTTTGTTCTTGAACTGTGAGAAAAAATTAGCACCAAGATGACGCATGCACCACAGGCTTTGCAAGTCCTTCCAAGGTGTTGGCTCGTCAGCAGTTGGATTACTCAGTGTCTTCACGGCCTTCAATATACCGGGATGTCTGTCATGAATGAGACACACATTGGGTCTGTCCTTCACGATCGCAATTTTAATTTGACGGAAGAACCATACCCAGCTCGGAAAGTTCTCACCCTCCACAAATGCCATGGCTAGTGGGATGATTTGGTTGTTCCCGTCCACACCAATAGCAGTCAGGATTTGCCCTTTGTACTGACCAGTCAGGAATGTACCATCCACAAACATCACAGGAGGACAATGCTTGAAAGCTTCGATGCACATACCGAAAGAGAAGAATACTCGTTTCAACACCTTGTAGTCAGGTATGCTTTCCAACCTTGTGTGCTGAATGTTAACATAAGTGCCGGGATTCCTCTCCTTCAGTACGTCAAGGAGACGCACAACATTATCATAGGAGTCAAAGAACGTCCCAAACCTCTCCTCCATAGCCTTCTGCTTAGCTCTCCAAGCCTTCCCATATGAAATGTCATACTTCCATCTGACCTTCACTACGGTCTAGATGTGCTTTGCTTCCATATCTTTCTTCGTCACTATCTCAGTATAAATGAGTTGCGCTATGAGAGTTGAAGTAAGGTTTGGATGACGAGCCAACATGTTTTTCCTAACACAATTATGCGGTACAACATTTGTCACAACCCAGTGGATGTGATACTTTGGCACGTGGGCGTGCACCTTCGCAGGACAACCTGATTCAGCACACTTCACGGTATATTTCGTTGGACTAGATATGTGTGTCCGAAAAACCCTCTGGGTAGACATAGCCCACTTTATCACCGCATACTTCAATTTCTTCTTTGTGTCAAACATAGCCCCGATCTGGACTTGGTTCAGATTATATTGCCATGGAGTCTCATGGCCATCGTTGACAATAAAGCCGACGGATATGTCCTGCTCCCATGCAGCAGGAATTGGTACCTCCTCCTCATCCTCGGAATTTTTAGAATCAAGTTCCTCTGCAATCCCATCCTCGTCCTCTTCCTCCATCACCCTCTGCATTTCCTCGCCTTCCTCGTCCCCATCAGCAACACCAGAGGCAGCTAATACTACCGATTGAATACTCTGACCAGCATTAACATAATCTGACTCATTGTCGGCTTGAGTATCATTCACATCCGGTGGCTGTGATCCGGATACATAAATGTCGTTAGCCACTTGACTACTCTGGTCTGGATCATACCCCACGGTTGGCGGTACGATGTTCTCCTCCTTCGCCACTGGTTGCACTAAGGCATACAGATGGATTCTTCGGTCTCTGCAACGACTTGACAAAGACAACCAATGCTGGCTCCTATCTATCAGAATCAAATCCCACTTGACATTTTTACAGGATTTGGTCCACAAGGCATGAATACTGACGGAACAAACTTCAGGATCGAGACCAAAACTAGTAGTCAACCAGTGCTTCAACTGCCTAATGTCCAGTCTATCCGGGTCTGAAAGTGTCATCTCGCCTGTTTTAAAGTCGCTAAGATCAACCCCCAACTCATTATATCGAATAGTACCAGGGCCGTAATACACAGTCAGATTTACGGATTCAGACATTTTAACCTGATCAGACAATGCCAACTCCTCGTTATTTGTAGCGAATATATCGACACTAAAATAAAACTAACACTGTAATGTAACTAAAAAAAACTACACAAAAATGAGCTACACCAAAGGCACATAAAAAAACGTACACTAAAATTATCTACACAAAAAATAACCGACGCTACTATGACTAAACTAACTAATCGTACACTGCGAAAACAAAAACTAAAACCCGATACTAATATGACTACACTAAATAAAACTACACTAATATGACTACACTAAAATCACTACACTAACACAGGTAACCTAAAATAACTACGCTACTAAAAATAACACAAACTAAATGTACGTACATTACAAAAATAACAAAAAAAACGAAATTAACAGCAAAAATTTATACCTTCGACGCATGAGTGCACTCCTTCTTCCTCTCCACCTTCTTCTTCCTCTCCACCACTCCACCTTCTCACCATTGCAAGCTCCACCACCACACCATTTTCTCCTCCACACGAAAAAAGCAGTACACCGTTGCGGAAAATAAAACCGTAGGGCGGGGGAGAAACACACGATCTATCAATTCATTGGATTGAAACGACAAATTAGTGGAGGGATTGGGAGATGAAGGGGGGGTCATTTCGGCCTAAGAATAGAGAAAATAGAGAGAGGAAGGAGGAAGAAGGCAGCTTGGCCGACGTTGCCTTATCCTGGGAGGTTTCGGCCTCCACCTGGCCGAAAGGTGGGCTGTCGGGCTAGGGCTGGCCGACTGGGCCTGGGGCAGGCCGACTGCCAGGTTTCGGCCCTGGGCCGGCCGACTGCACTCCTGTCGGCCCAGAGAAGGCCAACAGGGTACTAGTAATGCAAATTTTTAAACCCGCATCCTTTCTTTCAAAATTGCTACAAAAAAGGTACTACTTTTTAAAAAAAACTTTATTATTGATTTTAGTGACCACGGCGTAGCCATTGATAGCATTCACCTCCTCCCACTCGGAGTCGTAGCTTGAGACCGCCGGCGGCGATACAACCTTGCGGAGCAGCCGGAGAGCCATTGAAGCAGATCGATCTGTCCTCTCCCCACTACTTCTGCTCATACCAAGTTTGGATATATACATGTACTCCCTCAAGTATCTAAAATGTCAGGCTGCTGAGGGCTGGAGCCGAACAACGTTTCCCCCGACCTCTCTCTCCGGAGTCGGCGGCACCGCACCCCCGGGGAGTCTCCGTCCACACTGTCCTCAGCCCTCCCCCTCCATCGCCTCCCACTAGCGCCGCCGTCGTTGAGGATGCCGCGGGGCGAAGCCCCTGTGGTGAGGCGGCGGCGGCGGCGGCGTAGTCCTCAAACGGTGGTAACGTGTGGGGGCAACGGGGCCCATCCCCCTCCTCCTCCAACGACAGTGTGCAGCGGGTTGGCGGTGGCCAGGAGATCTCCGGCGGTCGACGGCGGATGAGATCTTGGCTGCGATGTGATCTTATCTGGGCCCGATGGGTTTAGATCGAGATCCACTGGGGCTGCGCCTCGTCTCGACAACGGCAAAAGAAAATCCCCCCTGGGTCCTCTTCGCGGCATGAGGACGTCCGGGTCTCTTGGCCCGGGCATGGTGGTGATGGCTGCCTACTCCATCGAAGGTGGTCGGCCAGGCTGGTTGTGACGGATCTTGGAACCCACTATTAGCACCGGCGGCGAGTTAGGGACACATAGTCACCGGTGAAAACCGAGCCGACTCCGGTCATGGCGGGCGATGGCGGCGTCTACATCGTTACCTTGATGAAGGCATCGTCAAGCAACTATCGTCAACCTGCTCGTGCCGCTCCGAGAGAAATCCTAAGATCACCAGATTGGACGATGGCGGCGCTGCGGTGTCGTGTTCCCTCTTGGGGGCATCGTTTGTGGAGCGGCGCCGGATGAAAGAGGCATGAGGTGGAGTGGCGTACCTTCTCTCGCGTCAACGACGGCAGGTCTCAGCAGCATGGAGCAGCGGGGTCTCGGCGCTGGACGTGGCGTGATGGCCTCGCGTAGGGTGGTGGCGCTGTCTGGTGCCATGGTGGCTTCGACAGCTGACCTGGGAAGGTCTTTGCGTCAGTACCTGCTCTGAAGATGGTTAGGTGGATGACGGCGGCGGTAGCCTCGGTGAGTGCACCGAACCGGTGTGTGACCCATTCCTGGTATGTGGCTAGGATGGGGCATCCGACATTAGATGTTAGGTTTTGGTGCGATGTCCGTTTGGTATTAGGCTCGGACATTCGGCATCCCTGCATCAAGGGAATAGGAGTAGCAACAGGTGTTGCCTGGATAGTAGCTTCAGGCTTACTGATGTAATGCTTTATAAGGTCTCTGAAAATAATTAATAAAATGACTGCATGCATCGTTCAGATGCAGAGGCCGGAGGCAAAGAAAAAGTCTCTAAAACGTCTTATATTTGTGAACAGATGTAGTACTTAGGAAGATACAAAACCTTTGCTCCTCATGATAAATTACATGCAAGCAGAAGCAGATCGATCTGTCCTCACTCAGATCCTGAGTTTGTCCTCGATCCTCAGTCCCGCCGTCGTGATGATCAGCATACGTTGATTTCATCGACAATGCATTGGCGCATCCAGCATCTTTTGTTGGTTTTTGCTAATTCTAGCTGACTGGGACTTAGCCGTTGGATACAAGCACACTAAGATTCGTGCGCCCTGGTGATTTCTGTGCGCGTTCCTTTTTGCACCGGTGACGAGCCTTTTTTTAACTCCTTGCCCAGACCAGACGGACCATGGGTTACAAGTTTGTGTTTTTCTTTAAAAAATAATAATTATAAACAATTTTTTTCTTTGATCTGGAATGCTGTTTTTTCTTTTTTCTAGGTGCTATTTTTTGCGTCATTGAACGTGCTCTATTTTTTTTTAGGGAAGAACGTGCTCTATTTTGGGGTTTGTCTCTTCCTGCATCTTTTCTACTTGTTTTTCCTTTATTATTGTTTTTTTGTTATACCCAATTTTTTGGATCGTCTCTCACTTTAATTTGTATTTATCTTTTTTTTAACTTCCATTTTCATTTTGTCCTTTGTTTGTTATTCCTTTGTAGCAAATCTTTAGCCACCCTATTTTTTGTTAAAATATATCATCCCCATTTGCATATCTATTCGGGAGCATTCGGGCAACTGCAAGAATAAATAGTAATATACATATTTGTTTGTTAGTGGTCACTTTTGAGTTGGGACATGCGGTGGGCAGTTACATATCTGCCATTAAGCACGTAACTGTAAGTATTACCCCCGACTGCAATTGCATGTGTTTAACGCGACTATGACTTAGAGGGCGGAAGTTGTGTTTTTCTCGAGGGTGGAGGGAATGATTTGCATGTTTGTCACTAGACATGCAATTATAATTGTCGGCCCTAACTGCAACTGCATATCTTTCACACGCGTGTAATTTGGTGGCGCAAGTTGTGTTTGGCCGAGGAGGTTGAGATTATGCAAGTTTGTCACTAGACACACAACTGCAAGTGTAATGCCTGGACTGTAATTGCATCTCTTCAACGCGATTGCAACTTGAAGTGGAATTTAGGTTTTGTCAGGGGCGATTTGCATGTCGGCTACTAGGCACATAGCTGCAAGTGTCTTTCTCTACTACAACTTCAGGTCTTCAACGCAGCGACTGAATATAGAGGTTTTTTTATATTCTAATGTTTTTGTAGTTGTTCTGTAAAAATAAATCATTCCTCGTGGTAATAACACCTAATGCACAATCTCCGGGAGGCATTTATTCATTTGGGGTGTTTTTTACAAATATGATCTATATCTATAACAAAAGGAAAATCTAAAAGGGCAGATCCGACTAACTTTGACAATCAAACTAGGTCAATCTAATTTTGAATATAACAAACTAGTCTATATTATAAATGAGCCTCTTGTTCTGAATATATAGACTAGTTTCTCTTGGAGCCTCTTGTTCTGAATATATAGACTAAAGGGGCATCGGATTAAAAAACATATTGTTACATATTTCCGACTTTGCATTCTCCATCGCCTTTCAAGTATTTTTTTTCTTTTTTCGAAAAGAAGGATTACACCGGGCCTTTGCATCAAAATGATGTATGCAACCATCTTTATTAATTATTCATCAGAACCTGACAAAGTGAATATAACGGTCAACCCAAAGCCACCTTCGAGGCGAACAAAATCTCTATTGCCTTTCAAGCATAATCCTGATTTTTCCAAATTCCACCGTGATTTCTAAACCTTCCTTCAACTTGGCTTGTTAATGAGAGTCGAAGCATAAGGTACACATGGGTAGATTACCATATATATCAACTGTTTACTTTTATTGCTGGCTAATGTGGATGATTTATCTTGTCAACGTGCAAGAGTTTGTTAATTTTTTCTGGAGAGCCTGGCATTTGCGCGACGATGGTTTATTTTTAGATTTAGATAATTACTGGACTTCTTTCTCAGCAGAAGGCTGACGTATGTTGTCCATGTGTACGTGCAGATGAACCAAGCTGTTCCATGTATATACCAGTGACAACTAATTAAACAACAAGATCAGAGTGGCGCAGCGGAAGCGTGGTGGGCCCATAACCCACAGGTCCCAGGATCGAAACCTGGCTCTGATAATTTAAGTTTTTGATGGATTTTTCTTGTTGGGCCCGGTTTAACTGTATTTTTGAGAAAACGGTTGGGCTAATCCATTTCGCTGAGCCCATATTTTGTCGGACGCTCGTTTTTCCTGCTTAGTTTGTCTTAGAGCATCTTGCTCTCAAAATTTATATGAAAAAAAGGTTGTTCAAGATCATCTTATTCCACTAAGGAAGATGCTTACTCTGTAGGAGTATATTACTTTTCATCTAAGATTCCCTATTTCTAGACCTGTTTTGATTTTTGTTGATTTTTGTCCGACCGTTTATTCAACATTTTCTAAATACTTATTCAGCATTTTAATACTTATTCACAATTTTTCAAATACTAGTTTAAAAACTTTCAAATATTCGTTCAATATTTTTTAATACTTACTCAACAATTTCAAATATGTTTTAAACATTTTAATATTTATTCAACATTTTCAAATACTTGTTCAACATTATTCAAATACTAGTTTAACATTTTTATATACATAATCTAAATTTTTTGAATACTTTCTCAGTATTTTCTAAATACTTGCTCAGAAAAAATTCTAATATTTTTTCAACATTTTGTTTCAAATGCTTGATAAACAATATATAAGATCAGCATTTTTTTAAATACTTAATCAACAGTTTTCAAATACCTATTCAACAGTTTTAAAATACCTATTCAACATTTTTCAAATAAATTTTAGAATTTTTCAATAGACTGTTTTTATAATATATACATTTAGAATATTTAAAATTATAAACAAAAGTAAAAAAGAAGCAAAAAACAAAAAACCTAAAAAAAAAGGAGGTTGTGGCCTCCCATGCTGGTGGGCTGGTAAGTTGCGACATGATATAAATATTGTAATACATTAACCCGGTTTTATTTACCCATATTAATGTGATTGTATAAATGTATGTTCATAAAATCCTGCCATTGAAAACATAATTTTATTTCGTAAGTTAATAAAATATGAGATAGTTAAGATGGTTTACAAGAAAAACCAACAAAATATACCAGAGATAGGAGGGGATAAATCAAAACGGAGAAATAGGGGGGAAACATTAGGATGCTAGCTTTACTGCAACAAATTGGAATAGCACAAACCCTCACCACTGACCAACCATTGACCACGCGACAATATTAAGCGTTAATACTGATCGACCTCTACTGTGGCATCAACGATATTCTTTTGGGCTCAGCAAGATGGTTATCACAAACGATCTAAAATAGGACGGTCAGTGATAGCTTGTCCCTATGATAAAAAAGGACCAAAGGTAGTCACGGACTAACCCTTATGTTCGATCCATCTGTGTAGTCTCGTTATTAGAAAAAACCTTATAAACAGAATCTTATCAGTAACGCGGTTTAAAAAAAGGCGTTACTGTAACTTAGCAGTAGGGTGCTACAACAGACCGCGCTACTGCTACCAACATAGTAATAGCGCGTCAGGAAACAGTGCTACTACTATAATTGTCACGACCTTGCCGCCAAACTAGGTATAGCAGTAGCGCATGTTTCCTCAACGCACTATTGCTATGTCGTTTAGCAGTAGCGCTTTATCTCAAAGAGCGTTACTGCTAAAGCCTATCTTTTCCAACTTCTCCAACCGGCCGTCCCTCACTCTCCCCTCTCCACTCCACTCTCACTCTCCCCCGCACCCCCCATCGTCCGCCGCCGCCGCCATTCCTCGACCATCGTCGTCGCTCGTCGCCGCCGACGCTCCTGGTCCTCCGCCACTGAGGTAGTCCCTCCACCCTCCTCCTCCCTCCTCCCTCCTCCTCTCTCCTCCCTCCTCCCACTGCGGCCTCCTCCCCCTCCGTGTCCCTCCCTCCTCCTCCGGCCGCCCCCTCCTCCCACCACCCTCCTCCTCCGGCCAAGCCCTCCGCCGACAACCCTCCTCCCCCTCCTCCTCTCTCCTCCCTCCTCCCACCCCTCCTCATTCCTCCTCCTCCCACCGCCCTCCTCTGCCTCCTCCCTCCTCCCACCCCTCCTCATTCCTCCTCCTCCAACCGCCCTCCTCCGCCTCCTCCCTCCTCCCTCCTCCTCCTCCCTCCTCCCACCCCATCCTTCCTCCTCCCACCGCCCTCCCCCCTCCTCCTCTCTCCTCCCTCCTCCCACCCCATCCTCCCTCCATCTCTCCTAAACCCTAAACTGTTTTTTATTGTTCTTGTATACTGTATTTTTTACTGTTTTTAGTAAGTGTTTAATAGAAATAGTTTATTTAGGAAGTGGTTAATAGAACTAGTTTATTTATAGTAAGTGCTTAATAGAACTTGTATAATGGTAGTGACCATCATCGACGGTCAAAAACTCGGTGAGGGAGTGTCCACCATATATGAGAGAAGAAGAATGTCGACTGTTGTCGTGGGGGTCGCTTCTCCTTCTTCTCCTTGTGCTACATATTTGTTATGCACTAGGGGAAGGAGGAGTAGCGACCATCATCGACGGTCGAAATCGGTGAGGGAGTGTCCACCATATACGTGAGATAAGAGTTTAGGAAGGAAGACTCGGCGTTATTGATAGTAAGTGCTTAATAAAACTAGTTTATTGATAGTAAGTGCTTAATAGAACTAGTTTATTTATAGTAAGTGCTTAATAGAACTACTTTATTTAGTAAGTAGTTAATAGAACTAGTTTTTTATATTTAGTAAGTACTTAACATAACTAGTTTATTTAGTTTATTTAGTAAGTAAACTTGGTGTCTTGTTGATGTCATTGATGTCGATGATGATGCATTCTGAATATAGAGGATGTCTTGGTGTTCTTGTTTGCAATGTACCTCCGAGTGGCCTATGTTTTGCCGAAATGTTGATTTGTTTCCGTTCTGGCAAATTTCAGGCGCTCGATATGTCCTGTTTTAAGCAAAGGTCATGCCGATATTTTTTCATGAATTTTAGCATGACTTGTGCTACAATGTAGGACATATCGAGTGCTTTTGATTTTCCACAACAGGAATTCAATGATATTCCGGTAAAACATAGGGCATTTTTTCTATGTCATTGCTCCATATATGGAACGGGTTGACCTTCGGTCTGCTAAGTGTTTATTAATTTTTTTTCATAATTAAGCATTTGTTCTCGACATCGACGATGCCTGGCCCGCATCATCGTCATCGACTCGGCGGAGGAGGCCTGCTTGATTATAGGGGCCATGTTCGGGACTGGGCTCCGCCAGGCTGGTACTGGAAGGTCCTACCTTCCGGGGCATGCAATTTGGTGAGGAGGCAGCCCGTCATCGACCCAGAGGTTATTTGGTGGCGGTCGCGTGGGCCACTGTCCGTGTAGAGGGAGTCAGCCCCTATGGAGGTGATGCTTCGCCGTGTTAGGGAGGAGGACGAGCACGTTCGACGCTATTTGGCTGCGTTGGACGCCATGTTCTCCAATACCTGGCAGGTTCTTTAGGGATCTCACCCAAGCTATGATCATGTGATGGTTCCTTCTCTTTGGGTGTCCACCGCCCGCACCGATACCCGTCGTTCGCTACGGTTCTAACTGTATTAGTGATGTTATATGTATGATACTATTCGAGATGTATTAGTGATAATATTCGACGATGTACGGCCACGAGAGATGATTTAGTTTTGCTTATCGAATGCATGCTAATTTGAATACTAATTTTTTTCTCAACCATATTTGTCTCTCCTCCCTCCTCCCACCCCTCCTCATTCCTCCACCTCCCTCCTCCCACTGCCCTCCTCCCCCTCCTCCTCTCTCCTACCTCCTCCCACCCCCTCCTCATTCCTCCTCCTTCCTCCTCCCAGCGCCCTCCTCCCTTTCCTCCTCTCTCCTCCATCATCCTCCTCCCTCCGCCCACCCCTCCTCCCTCCATCTCTCCTAAACCCTAAACTTTTTTAATGTTCTTGTATAATTTAGTTTTTTTACTGTTTTGTAGTAAGTGTTTAATAGAAATAGTTTATTTAGGAAGTGGTTAATAGAACTAGTAGAGACCATCATCGATGGTCGAAAAATCGGTGAGGGACTGTCCACCATATATGAGAGAAGAAGAATGCCGACTGTTGTCGTGGAGGTCGCTTCTCCTTCTTCTCCTTGTGCTATATATTTGTTATGCACTAGGGGAAGGAGGAGTAGCGATCATCATCGACGGTCGAAAAATCGGTGAGGGAGTGTCCACCATATATGTGAGATAAGAGTTTAGGAAGGAAGACTCGACAGACCTAAAGTTTCCTGGTAGTTTCCTTCGATCGATTTTAAATGTTTCAACTATGAACATAGGAAATGTCTGACGATGAAAAGGAATTCGTTATGTGCGAATACTGCGAAGACGAGCGCGGCCTGTGCGACAAGCCTCACCTAGTTGGTGGTAGGCGCTTCAACATCATGTTGGATGAGACCTTCGGAGTGGATACAGTAAGTCACAACGACAAGTCTTTTTTCGTAATTGAGCATGTCTTCTGCTTCTTTTGCTTCAACTTATAATTTTATTTTTTTACTATTCTACTAGCGTATCCCCTGCCATGCAAGAATTTCTGTCTTGGATAAGATTGGTTTCAGTACTAAGGAAATTAAGGAGGTAAAGAGAGTTAACTTGAGGACCAAGCATGGTTATACTTTTGCCGTAAAATTATACAATGCAGACACCTACTCCTATTTTGAATGCAAAAATTGGAGAGCACTATCAAGGCTTATGCATTTGAGCTTAATATGCTTATCACCTTTGATATTCGTCCGAAAGATGAAATTGAAGGTAATATCGACATCTGGATCGATGTGCATGTAGGAGATATGCCCTAGAGGCAATAATAAATGTTATTGATTATCTCCCTGTTCATAAATAGGTTTATGTTCCATGCTATAACTGCTATGGTTCTCGAGTCTACAATAACCACGAGGCTTGAAGGAAGACTCATATGCACGTGTGGAATAATAGACGGTAATTGTATTCCTAGTCTGGCCTCTAAGACTGGCTCAAGTATTGCATGATGATCCTGTTTTCCTGATCATGGGCATGGCTATGCCGGCAATTTTGAGGACACAATGTTAGAAGAACATTTGTGTTGAATCGATCCAAATTGATGTTATGCTATGAGATGCATTCGTCATAAGTTAATGGTTAATAACACAGAGAAATTAATGTTTGCATAATTCCTTAGACCATGAGAGTATCGAGTTTCTTTATGCTTGCTTCATGAACTTTGGGGTTTGTTAAACGTCATCCATAAATGGGTGGCTATTACGGCGGCTTACAGGTTCATGGAAAAGTATGTCAAGTAACTTGATAACTCAAGATTGGGATTTGCTCCTTTGACGATGGAGAGATATCTCTGGACCCTCTCGGTGTTACGGTATCCATCATCATCTGGCCAGACACTTTGTGATTTGATCACAGGGATGCCAGAACACGGGAACGAGAAAAGAGAACAATACCGGTAACGAGGTAACTAGCATAGTGGACAAGTTGTTGATCCACGGGGATGCCAACATGTTTCACCTCGGGTATTTGTAACATATCACGAAGCAACAGGAATAGCACACGACAACTGGAGGTTCACTCGAATATTCATTCGTGTGGGTATAGGGGTCAATATGGGTGTCCACGGCTCCGATGTTGATCATTGATCGGAAGGGGTTCCGGGTCATGTCTATACTTCACCGAACCTATAGGGTCACACGCTTAAGGGTCATCTATCTGCTGAATACTAGACAAGGAGTTCGAGAGAAAGTCATTGAGATAGTTTCGGAGACAACGGAAAGGTTTCGGAGAGAACACCGGAAAAGTTTCGGTAAAACCGAAAAGTTGTTTCGGTTAAAACCATTGATCCAAAAAAGGTTTCGGCAAGCACCGGGAATGTTTTGGAGGTTGTCAGAGTGGTCTGGTAATTTCTGGAATTTTTCCGGAGAATAAACCGAAAAAGGTTTTCGGAGTTGCCGGAATTGTTTACCAGGTAAACGAAGATGGTTTTAAATTAAACCACCATACCAGAAATGTTCCGGAACACGCCTAGATAATTTTAGAGGGTGCTGGAAATGTATTGGGACCTTCCAGAATTTTTCAGAAGTAATAGTCACGGAAAACATCTTGTCCCAGCATGAGGGGGCAAGATCCCACATTTCGTGGGGGTTGTTTTGGGGCGCCTCCCTTTTGGGGGGCAGCCCCTTGTGGCTGGACAAAAGGTGTTGGGGGGCCCCATGGTGGGGGCAGCCTCCACAAATGGTGGAGAGTGTTGGGAGGAAGGTGGGTCCCCATGGGGGGACACCATGGACAAGGGAACATGTTTTCTCCATGTTTGGTGGGAACATGCTTCCTTGTTTTGTGGGTGCTTGTCATGTGGCTGAAATTTCAGCCACCCCCCTCCTTCCCCTATAAAAGGAGGTGCAGAGGAACTCTCCATCCCCACTCAACTCTCATACACATGCCATGCATTATCTGGCTTCTTCTCTCCCTCCCATGGAAAGAGTTTCGTAGAGCCGAAAGGCTGTCTGGGTTCTGGTGGGAACTAGTTCTGGACGGCGAAGCCCTGCCGGATAGATGACACCGTATGTGTGCAACTCTGTAGAGAGATCATAGTTTCGGTCTTAGTTCGAGAGTGCCTCCCAAAGGGTTGTCCGTGTGACCGTCCGAGTTTTGGAGGTCCTCCCGAAGGGCTGTCCGAGTGACAGTCCAAGTTTCGGAGGTCCTCCCGAAGGGCTGTCCGCGACACCATCCGAGGGACTGTCCGACCGCCTCCCAGAGGGCTGTCCATGGGGCAGATGAGGGTATACATCCTCGCGGTTGGGAGGTTGTAAAATCCTAGCTGCGGGGATCTGCACCGCCGTTCGTCATCGACCCTACTTCCGCTACGCTACGAGTTGGTAACGAAAATGATCAAACCTTGTATGCAGTCTCCATAGTGGTCCTGGGCTGGTGCGTAGGTCGGATTTTTTTTGTTTTCTGCTACGTTCCCCAACAGTGGCATCAAGAGCCGTGCTATGCGTAGATGCAGGTTGCGATCTAGAATACATAGAGATGTATGGGTGTTGCACAATATAATTAAGTAGTAGATGAGATCTATTGCTAAAAATTATTTGTCCTAATCTTGACAGAATGGTCGAATCTCACAAAGTTCTGCCAATCCGCGATCCTTTCATGCTGCTCCTGAGTATGCTGATTGACAAATCAACGAAGTGCTAACAGTTCTTTGGGTTCCACCATAGTTGAGAAAGATGGATGTTTCGCAGACGAAAGGGCAATGCAGATGTGATCTGCACGGGGGTCACGCGTATGACGAAGTTTAGTATGGGGCTCGAGATTTTATTATCTTGTGTTTTATACACCCTGGAAAGTTAATCTAGCAACTTGGATTATCATGCTTGATGATGGACGTTGGTAGCTTCGGTTTGTTTCGAAACCTTAGAAGCCATGAAAAACAAGTTTTTGCATGAACCGATTAGAGGCGTCTAACTTGGTTTTGCATGATGGTTTGCATGTGCATGTGATGTGGTATAGCAGAGCTCATATAAATTTGATTATGTATGAGATGACTATATGATGTAATTTGATTAACATGACCTGCGTGTCATGATTCGGCATGATGGCTGGAGCCATATGATTGCACTTTAATGACCTGCGTGCCAACCTTATGTAATGCACTTATTTTATTTGCTATAGAGATAGCAATATTATCTAGTGCATCGACAAGGTGGTGGCAATCTTCGCAAAGGTGAACACCGACGTGAATGCCGAAGACGAAGAAATACAAAACTTCTCCGTCAGAAAGGGCTATACCATATCATGCTATTATGAATTGCCTAAGATGTTTACCCCTTATGATGCACCCTTCTTGATTGCGCGGTACTCTCCTTTTATTAGGGTGATCTCTCACAAAAATATCAAGTAGTTAGTGTTCTCCCAAGTGTAGCACCGTCACAGCACCTATCTTTTCGAGGTGCGCCGTGTCACACGGGTACGAACGATTAGAGAAGTGTGAGGTAGGTGAGTTGAGACCTCGCAGCGAGATCACTTGGTTGTCTTGACGTTCAGGCATGACCGTCATGAGCTCGGAACACACGCATCGAAAGATGAACAAGAGTCACATAGAGATGTGATTGGCAAGTTGGCCTACCGGTTGAGATTTTTCGTCATCAGTGGTGTTACACCAATGGCGAACAATTTAAATGCGGGTCTTGTATCACTCGCAATCAATTATGAGAGATATTGATTTGAGTGGGAGCGCACTATAGAATTAGTTCTTTTAATTCTCAGTGCAATTAATTGTGAACTTTGTCTAAGTGTAGATTGCATAATAATTGTAGGATAATGGCTCGTGTTTCCACCTTCCCTATTAAAATTGAATAGCTGTTAAATATGTGGTTAAAACTTTACGGTTGGTAACGTAATGTGAGGATTGTCCTCAAGAGTGCCGAGAAGGACTTTGTCCTATCGCATGCTTTTGGTATTCTCCTGCTAATGCTATGGATCATGTGACTCTCGTCCTTCGATCCAAAAGCTAGAAATCCTTTTCAGTCAAAGTGCAATATGTTTGCTTCCATGAGACCTGAACTTCGAAAGTTTGGATAGTTATGTGATATTCATGGAATCTGAAAATCATTTTTAGAGACAGACAAAGGCTAAAAGATATGAGATATCCAAATCAATGTTTGTTTGCAAACTACTAGTAAAGAAGTTTACTATGCATTAGACTGATAAGAAAGGGATCCAGGAGAACGCCTGTCATATGATGAAAGGTGAATAAAACAACAACCTAAAGAGAAAGGAAGTGTCCGAAGGGTGTTAGTGAGACTTTCACACCTAGGAAGTCCAAGGCTAACACCACTCTTTAGTTGGATGCTTCTTCTGAGAGTAGGAGAAACACTGAAAAGTTCAACTGTTAGAAGTATAATGGCAAAAGGAAAGAAGACTGGAATATCCAGCTCATGTATGAATGTCATACAAAGTTTTTGATGTATAGAAGGCTGGTCAAAGATATAGTTCTTGGGAATTATGGTTAAACATGTTAATCACTAATTCTTGGGTATTGTGAGTTAATCACAAATATACCCGCTCGATTGCATTCTGTTGCAACTCGATGTAAGAACTACTATGGCCTGAAAGACTAGCCAGGGATGAGGTTTAGATAAACGCAGGGAACATAGTAAGTGTTACTATGCCTTCCATCGGTGTATTCCCTATGTATTAAGTTTCATAATTCATTTTAGAGTTTCACACTCTAGCCCTTTGCATAAGGTATCTTGCAAGAAGGTTGTTCATAAGAGAACTTTTCATGTTCGGTGTTATGAATAACATAAGAGCCATACTTTCATTATGAATGAGACGTATGTTATGAATATTGATAATATTACATTACCTCTGGGTTTACTTTTATAATTCATTTTAGAGATTCATACACTCTAGCCCATTGCATAATGTTTGTTGCAAAAGAGTTGTTCATAAAAAACAATAATTCTTGTTCAGTATTATGAACAACATGAAGGGCCATGCTTCCATCCTAGATGGGATGTATGTTATGAATATTGATGGAAATATGATACATCCATAACACTGACGCTAAATGTCGCAAGAGTAAAAGAATACCACATATGTGTGGCACTGCATTTGGTCACATTGGAGAAACCCACATGGAAAATTCCATTATGATGGATTTTGAAGTCGTTTGATTTTGAATCATCTGGCACTTGCAACTTTCCTCCAAAAGGTGAACTAATTAAAATTCCGTTCACAGGCAATAAGGAACGAGCAAAGAACTTATTGGTGATCATACATTTGATGTATGTAGTCCGATAAATGTTATTGCAAACAGTGGATTTGTCTACCTTCAAAAATGACTCAAGTAGATATATGGATATTTACTTGATGAGACGTAAGTCTGGATCTTTTGAAATCATTCGAAAGGTTTTCAAAAATGAAGTAGAAGTTATTGTACCAAGAAAATTATGTTTCTGCAATTTGATTGCAGAAAGGAATATTTGAGTTACAAGTTTAGCGAATGTCTGATGAGTTGTGAAAAAGGTTTCATAACTTGCACCTCCTGGAACAGCACAGCAAGTAGAAAGTCCATGAAGATGTAATCGGACCATTTATGACATGGTAAGATCAAAGATGACATAAATAGATTTGCCATTATCCCTTTTATAGAGTGATGCTTTAGAGACTGCGGCTTTTACACTGAAAAGAGATCCATCAGGTCTGTTGAAATGACATCATGGTATGGTACGCCCAACCATGTTATATCTTTTCTTAACATTTGGAATATGGGGCTTGTGTAAAAGGTTACAAACCTATTCCAAATCATACAAGTGCTACTTTGTATGGTTAGCCCAAGTCATTGGGTATTCCCCCACCACTATACCGAGGCAAAGGGTTTTGCCACAAAACGGTATGCTTTTAAAGATAATAGTTCTTACAAAAGGTGAGTGGGAGGACAGTGCAACTCAACGAGATAACCAGTATCTTCGTCATCAGTTTAAAGGAAGGAAACCCTGGAAATGATTCTATTGTTTCCTACTACGACTGATACGGAAGTCTCTACAATAAAATGTATGGACTTCGGTCGAACATGTAACTAAACCACGTAGGCAAAGCTCGTGCAAACCTATCAGGTGCGCAAATGAGATATTGTTGTTAGACAACAGTATACCTACAATACACAAGGAAGCGTTGATGGGCCCTGACTCCGGGATTGGCTAAATGCCAATACAATCCGAGATAGTTTCCATATAAGTGATTCAAGATTAAAACCTTGATACACCTTTCAGAGGACTTAGAGTCTAACGAATATTTATGGAACTAAAAACTGATACGGATAAAAATGTTTTATCGATAAAGCTTGACTTGTTGAAATAACAAGTTCAAGGAGTTGACTACGATGAGGTTGTTTCATCGTAGCGATGCTTAAGGTCGGTTCGGGTTGAAATAGCAATTAATACATATATCAATCATGAGATATGAAACATGGATGACAAAAGGATTTCCATCTGATAGAAATGAAACCTAGGATTTGTATGTGATACAGTCCAAAGTAATTTGTCGATCTAGAGGATGCTAGTAAGTATGCAAACTTTAGAGTTCCAGCAATGGACAGAAGAGAGCAAAATGGAGTTGGAATCTTCGTGGTTTTATGAAATGGTCAAAAAGGGTTTTTGACTTCATCAATGGGTAACGAAGATGCTTGTGATTCAAGAAAGTAAGTGGGAGCATAATAATATTTCTAAAAACGTTGTGTGCTTGACACATTGTTAATTGGAAATGAATTTCTTGACACGAATTATGACTTCATTTGAAAATAGTTTTTCGATGAAGTGCTTAGGCTAAATAGCCTCAATATTAGGCATGATGATCTATGCAGATAGATTTACCTAATGGGGCTAAGCTATGAATACATATTGACAAGATGCTAAAACTTTTTAGCATTTAAAATGCCAAGGAGTGATTCTTGCCGAAGTCACATGGAAAGAGTTTTTGCAAGACTCGATGTCCCAAAACACTGATGAGTAAAATACATGATGGAGATTCCACACACTCTTGTGTTTGGATTAATCATGTATTTCATGGTATGTAAAACAACCAGATATGTCCGATACTCCAAAAGTTGTTGCGAGTATGGATACCAAAGTATCAAAGTACTGATCATAGGACAACAGTAAAAGATGTCATTGAGTGCTAGAGTAGTATTGATGACATGGTTTCTCGCAAGTAGAGATTATGAAGTGCTTGTTGTAAGTAATTACATCGATACAGTCTTCATCAATGCTCCATGCGATTTTCGATTTAAGTTAAGGGTTTTGTGTAATACAGAACATGGTGACACGGTAGTTGGAAATTGTTCCAACAAGATACTGTGGCGAATTCTATAACAAAGGCTAAGTGTGTTGACGCTTTGGAAGCGACAAAGAAGTTGTTGAATCATATAGTTCATTCATGAACTTAGTATGGTTCCAAGATGGCTTTGGTCTATGAGACACTATTGCAGATAGTTGCTCCATAGCTCAGTCTGAAGAATAAGGTTTCGACCAATGATTCACACATATGCAAAGCCAAGTTCACACAAAATATGAATTTTGTGATAGCGTGAAAACGCGAGAATATGCAAAGTTACACACGGAGCTGAAGTTGTCAGGTCCGTTGGACATCAGGCTATACCACATGCGAATCATATTTTACACCAGTATGCCATAGGTGTAAAGTGCATTAGCATTGACTAGATTATTGACTCTAGTGCAAGTGGGAGTCTGTAGGAGATATGCCCTAGAGGCAATAATAAATGTTATTGATTATATCCCTGTTCATAAATAGGTTTATGTTTCATGCTATAACTGCTATGGTTCTCGAGTCTACAATAACCACGAGGCTTGAAGGAAGACTCATATGCACGTGTGAAATAATAAACGGTAAAATGTATTCCTAGTCTGGCTTCTAAGACTGTCTCAAGTATAACATGATGATCCTATTTTCCTGATCATGGGCATGGCTATGCCGGCAATTTTGAGGGCACAATGTTAGAAGAACATTTGTGTTGAATCGACCCAAATTGATGTTATGCTATGAGATACATTCGTCATAAGTTAATGGTTAATAACACAGAGAAGTTAATGTTTGCATAATTCCTTAGACCATGAGAGTATCGAGTTTCTTCATGCTTGCTTCATGAACTTTGGGGTTTGTTAAACGTCATCCGTAAATGGGTGGCTATTATGGCGGCTTACGGGTTCATGGAAAAGTTTGTCAAGTAACTTGATAACTCAAGATTGGGATTTGCTCCTCCGACGATGGAGAGATATCTCTGGGCCCTCTCGGTGTTACGGTATCCATCATCGTCTGGCCAGACACTTTTTGATTTGATCACGGGGATGCCAGAACACGGGAACGAGAAAAGAGAACAATACCGGTAACGAGGTAACTGGCATAGTGGACAAGTTTTTGATCCAAGGGGATGCCAACATGTCTCACCTCGGGTATTTGTAACATATCGCGAAGCAACAGGAATAGCGCACAACAACTGGAGGTTCACTCGAATATTCATTCGTGTGGGTATAGGGGTCAATATGGGTGTCCACGGCTCCGATGTTGATCATTGATCGGAAGGGGTTCCGGGTCATGTCTATACTTCACCGAACCTATAGGGTCACACGCTTAAGGGTCATCTATCTGCTGAATACTAGACAAGGAGTCCGAGAGAAAGTCATTGAATTAGTTTCGGAGACAACGGAAAGGTTCCGGAGAGAACACGGGAAAAGTTTCGGTAAAACCGAAAAGTTGTTTCGGATAAAACCATTGATCCAAAAAGGTTTTGGCAAGCACCGGGATTGTTTTGGAGGTTGCCAGAGTGGTCTGGTAATTTCTGGAATTTTTTCGGCGAATAAACCAAAAAAGGTTTTCGGAGCTGCCGGAATTGTTTACCGGGTAAACGAAGATGGTTTTAAATTAAACCACCATACAGGAAATGTTCCGAAGCGCGTCTAGATAAGTTTAGAGGGTGTCGGAAATGTTCTGGGACCTTCCGGAATTTTTCAGAAGTAATAGTCGCGGAAAACATCCTGTCCCAGCGTGAGGGGACAAGATCCCACGTTTCGTGGGGGTTGTTTTGGGGCGCCTCCCTTTTGGGGGGCAGCCCCTTGTGGCTCGACAAAAGGTGTTGGGGGACCCCCATGGTGGGGGCAGCCTCCACAAATGGTGGAGAGTGTTGGGAGGAAGGTGGGGCCCCATGGGGGAACACCATGGACAAGGGAACATGTTTTCTCCATGTTTGGTGGGAACATGCTTCCTTGTTTTGTGGGTGCTTGTCATGTGGCTGAAATTTCAGCCACCACCACCCCCTCCTTCCCCTATAAAAGGAGGTGGAGAGGAGCTCTCCATCCCCATTCCAACTCTCATACACATGCCATGCATTATCTGGCTTCTTCTCTCCCTCCCACGAAAAGAGTTTCGTCGAGCCGAAAGGCTATTTGGGTTCCGGTGGGAACTAGTTCTGGACGGCGAAGCCCTGCCGGATAGATGACACCGTATGTGTGCAACTCTGTAGAGAGATCGTAGTTTCGGTCTTAGTTCGAGAGTGCCTCCCAAAGGGCTGTCCGTGTGACCGTCCGAGTTTTGGAGGTCCTCCCGAAGGGCTGTCCGAGTGACAGTCCTAGTTTCGGAGGTCCTCCCGAAGGGCTGTCCGCGACACCATCCGGGGGACAGTCCGACCGCCTCCCGGAGGGCTGTCCGCGGGGCAGATGAGGGTATACATCCTCGCGGTTGGGAGGTTGTAAAATCCTAGCTTCGGGGATCTGCACCGCCGTTCGTCATCGACTCTACTTCCGCTGCGCTACGAGTCGGTAACGAAAATGATCAAACCTTGTATGCAGTCTCCATAGTGGTCCTGGGCTGGTGCGTAGGTCGAATTTTTTTTGTTTTCTGCTACATTCCCCAACAGTGCAGACGCCTTCAGTTCTACCATTATGTGAGTTTTTCAACCATATTTATTAAGTAATTTATATTGTTTATTCAAAAATAGTTGACAACTAATATCTATTGACAGCTTATTTCCATTCAAGCAAACATGTCCAGCGCTTGGTAGACAACACGTACTACTGTCCCGGGGCTGAACTAAACTTCGAGACATTAGTACTCAAAACGTGCGACCACTAGTGTGCGTATTGAACTACGGTCGCGTCTATTTAGGAAACATGGTAATATTTTTACTATTTGTCCTTAGTGCATCTTTTGCATACATTATTTTTAAGCTAAACTTCATTGCTAAGTATATTACTATGATGTTCTTCAACAGGGACTCCCGATGAGTGTTGTGTCTCATTGGATCGAGCCTAAAGGTTGCATGACAATGGTTAGCTTACGGCCAAGATATCCTACATTGCACATGAGTGCATTCATCATTTCTCAAAGCGAGCACGTCTTAATAGTCAAAGACTGGAGTAAAATTGTGAAGGATCGCGGAGAAGTACTAGGGGGCAGCAATTGGAAGCGTAGCCCACAATTAGGAGACAGGTTCATCTGCATTCTCCAATATGATGAAGCAGGAGTGCTACACATGTTTTATGCTATTTTACCTGAGAGAGAGCAGCAGGAGTAGGTCCTAGGTATTAAGAACAATTAATTAGTGTTGATTATATATGACTATGATGATGATGCGAAATTTTTATTATGTGCTACAATGTGTTAGAGTTGATGGTGATGCCGAGGAGGAGGAGGAGTGGTGATTATGAATACTATGATGATGAGGAGTTGTTATAACTAGTGACCAAGTTGTTATATGATGTCTCATGGACGAAAATGATGATGATGAGGAGTTGCTATATGACAATCATGTATTATGATGATAATGTATGAAAACTTGTATAGTGACGTATGAATATACTACCTAAAACAAAAAAGAAATACGTAATAATAATAGTAGCGCGGGCGGAGAGGCGCGCTGCTAGTAACTACCAGCAGCGCGTTCTACTAAAAACGCTACTGCTAAGCAGGTATAGCAGTAGCCTAATACACGATACTGCTACACTTTAGCTGTAGCACCGTAGCAGTAGCGTTTTTTCTTAGTAGTGTCTATTCAAATCAGACCATTCATTTATTTTCCGTTGAATAATATTATGTTGTTTGCCAACACAATGCCTCCCTTATCCCAACCTCCTCTTCCACCGCCCCATCAAAAAACCCAAATCCTATGCCTCCGACACTGAAGTTGCCGCCCGTCGCCCCTCTCCGCCTGATGCGGCGGACACCGACTGGAAGCAACCCACTTTCGACCGCACGCAGCAAAAATACCTCCGAAAGCACTGCAGCCGGCAGCTCCCGAACCCTGATGCCAGCACCGGCACCAAGCCGACGGCCTCGTCGGAGATGGTGGAGTTGTGGCCGGAGGTGGTCCACCCTTGGGTATTTCCCGACTTGCACTCCATTTTATAGATCTAGAGATACTCTATTGCTAGTATATCTTTCCTAGTCACAGTACCGTGAGATATATGTTCTTCTACAATTATTTTTCTGTTCGTTAGCCGTGATACAGTTGAAAGAAATGTGCTCCGGTAAGCAAGTATTCATCATGATTTATTTAGGCTTATGCCGAGACAGTGAGAATTGATATATGAGCTTCATCATATCATTGACCTCGTTATTTTCATATATCACATATCATATATTGATATCATGACTGCAAACATATTATGCCGGTCACATTTCATGCATGGTATTGTATAAGTTCTCCGTGACACTTGTTCTGGACAGAGCATCGACGATGGATCCTTGGGAGGATCCTTGGGAGCGAGTCATACTAGTAAGTTAAGATGTCGTGCCTCAGGAGACCAAATTTAAAGGGTTCTGTTCATCTGAAATGTGTATCACGGTTGACACGCATGGTCCCAAGATAGAACGATTTTGTTAAGCATTCCGTATGAAAATCACGTAGCACAAACACATAACGTCGCTTTATTCTTCCAGTATACCGTGTACGTACGGTACCAGGACGGGCATACGCCGTACGTACGTACACGCTGGTATGGTAGTATGTATTACATCCCGTTCACGGGGGCTAGCCGATGGTGGGGGTCTGGGAGACGACGCCGTTGTTGTCGATGAAGACGCGGACGCGCTCGGGGTTGTAGTCGGGAGTCAGCGGCGCGCCCGGCGGGAGCACCTCGACGGCGACGTCGGGCCTGTCGTGCGCGATCTGCGTCGCCGCCAGCGACGCAATGACGCCCACCAGCTCCGGCCACGATGACTTGCTCATCTCGGATCTCGTTCGTGATCGGCACCGAGGGACGTAGTGTATGTGTGTTGAGTGCCGTGTTGCACCGTGGTGTATTTATACGACATCTCTAGACAAGTTTGCACCTCGTTTGGTCAGTACCGTTTTGGTGGTGGTGTTGCCTCCACGGGCGGAGTTAAGTTGGACAACAACGACATCATCATAAGAGTGACCGTCCGTCCATGTATGCGTCCACCTGCTTGCGTGCTAACAGAGAAGTATATGTATATGTATATATAAATTGAATTCGCAATTTATACAAGAAGATCAGAGTGGCGCAGCGGAAGCGTGGTGGGCCCATAACCCACAGGTCCCAGGATCGAAACCTGGCTCTGATAATTTGATTTTTAGGTTTTTTTCTGTTGGCCTCAGTTCAATATGATTGCTAGTTTTTTTTTGTTTTTTTTGTGACTTTTACTGTCGGCCTCGGTTCAATATGAGAGACTCTTTTCTTCTCCTCTTTTTTACTTACCAAATTCAATATGAGAAACATTATTTGAAAAGAATGTTAACAACTACAGCTTTCAAAAATGTTGACAACCTAAACAAATGTTCGAGACAAAGAAAAAATATTCCCACAGTTCAAGAAAAAATGCATGCGATTTAAAAAAAATGTGTACAATGTAAAGGAATGTTTGCATAATGTAAAAAAAACAAATCTTGCCACTAAAAGAATACACGACACGTTTGATGGAAAAATACCATGACCCAATTTTTTTTTCATACAAGTTGTTATGGATCTTATATTATGGGATGGAGGGGTATACAAAAATGTATAAAATTGTTCACGTGGGTTAAAAAAATGTTCATTCCTACTAGGATGTATCGTGGCATTTTAAGAGAATATTCGTCTGTTTACAAAAAATGTATGTGAAATTTACACAAAAAGTTGTAAAATTTAAAAATTGATTATGGTCATTGAACATGTTTCTTGTATTTGCAAAAACAATCTTACCATGAATTCAAAAGGTGTTCAAAACATGTATTTATGAAAAATGTACAGCATACATTTGAAAAAGGTCCAACTTGTATGAGAAATATGTTTCACGTGTGTTCTAAAAATGTACATTGTGTAATGATAGAAAAAGTAGATATGTTTTGAAAAGAAAGAAAATAAATACAAACCAACAAAGAAACAGAAGGAAATAAAAAATGGAAGTAAACCAATAAATACAAGAAAGAACAACGAAAACCCAAGTAAGTAAAATAAAATGACAAAATATCCCAAGAAGAAAACGAAGAAATGCAAGTAAATGAAGAAAAACGAAAAACGAAGAAACCCGGCTGAAAACAACAAAAAGAAAACAGTAGCTCACCTACGTGTGATATGAGGGACAACGTAGCAGCCATGCAACGGGGCGGCCCGCTAGGCGTTGCTCGTGGTGATTTCTACGTATTAGGAAGTGTCCTATCCAGATGGAACCATCCTTAATGCAGAATTGGGAGGCAGGCCATCTCAGATATGGCGTGCTATTCTAGAAGGCAGAGATGTTTTGAATCAAGGCTTAATAAGGAGAATCGGGAACGGAGTAACAACAATGATTTGGGAGCAGAACTGGTTGCCAAATAATGCCATGATGAGACCGATTGCCTGCTTGGCAAACGATCCGCCGGTAAGAGTAAATGAGCTAATTGATGCCACTAGTGCTTCTTGGAGGAGGGACGTGCTACAGCAAGTGTTTTTGGCTCCGGATGTGAACACTATACTTAGCATCCCCTTATGTACCAGAAATTTGGAGGATACGTGGTCTTGGAATTTTGAGAAAAATGGCATCTTCACGGTCCGATCAGCGTATCGTATGCTAGTGGATACAAAGAGAAGGAGAGAGGATTGGCTGGAAAACAATGCCGGGAGATCAAACTATGAAGAAGAAGCAAGGGAGTGGTCCTCGCTAGGGTCTGTTGGGGTACCCGGAAAAATCAAGAATTTTTTGTGGAGACTTGCTAGATGTTCTATCCCGGCAGAGGATGTTGGTCATAGCAGAAACATGGCTGATAGTGAGTATTGCCAACTATGTGGTGCACAAGATTCATGGCGGCACTCACTGATGGAGTGCTCAGCATCAAGGTGTGTGTGGGCTCTAGCTGATGGGGATATTGTTGATCATATGGAGACCACTAGGGAGCCGAACGCCAAGAGCTGGATTTTCGCTATGATTGAGAGTTTATCCCACAAAAAACTTACAGAGCTGTTTGTCACACTTTGGGCAATCTGGACGGCAAGGCGGAAGGCAATTCATGAAGGTAACCTGCAGAGTCCACATGCAACTCATTCTTTCGTAATCAGTTTCATAGCCGAGCTGGAGTCCTTACAAAACACAGAGAGATCACAAGGTGAGAGGGTGCGAGCATCCATGGCTGGGAACACTTCTCGCCAGAACTGGAGACCTCCAGGTGAAGGCTTTGTTAAGATCAATGTTGATGGCGGATTCTCGAGGAATGAAGAACGGGGGGCAGCAGCAGTGGTTTGCAGAAACAATAATGGTACCTTCTTGGGCTCATCGGCAATGGTCTTTGAAGGTATTAACGACGCGGCTACACTTGAGTCCTTGGCTTGCAGGGAAGCTCTTTCATTAGCCCTTGATCTTATGGAGGACAAAATTGTTGTCGCTTGTGATTCAAAATCGGTGGTAGCAGATATCAGCAAAGGCACTGAAGGAAGATATTCAGCCATTGTCAAAGAAATTGTGTTACGTTCGAGGGAGTTCTCCACATGTGATATCAAATTCGAAGGCCGGGCTTCCAACTGGGAAGCTCATAGCTTAGCAAAATTTTCGAGTTCATTAGATGTTGGAGGACATGTGTGGCTAGGTGATCCCCATGATCCCCTAATTATTCCTGTAAACCTTAACATTATTCAATAGTGTGGTTTACTGCTCAAGAAAAAAAGGAATCGGTAAAGCCACCCTCAAAAAAGGAAGAAAAAAAGGAATCGGTAAAGCCAATGTATAACCCTGACGGCTATTCGACACTGGACGTGCCACTTAAGGGAGCGCCTATACAACGCTTGACGCGTCCACTGGTCAACTGGCACTCACGCGCCTACTAGTATGGGCCGGCGTATCGCAACGCGCTTCACGCTTCATTCGTTGGGATTCGAGGCCTCGTTTCCTCGCTCCATCAGTTTGCTCCCACAATGGTTGACCGGTAGATCACTGACTTCACAAAAAACAGGGTTCATGAATTTGATTTAAATAAATGCTTCAATTTTTCATTTCCTCTTTTGGAACAAAAGCACACCATTATGTCCGCACGTGCTAAATACCAACTGTTTTTGACAATAAGTGCTAAATACCAACTAACATGACATAATTTTGTAGCTTTTCACGCAAGCTTTAAAAGAAAACTATCGGTTGTACTCTCCAAGTCATTTTGTCAAAGGATTTGAGTAGCTTTTCCTTTTGACAATATACCACCTTGATAAGACAACATGTGTTTAATATGGAATGGAACACGTGATGTTCAGATATTTATAGTGGATTACACCGGTGACTTGACAACCTAAGTCTTTTCTTTTTTAATCCTCGTGGTTTCGCTTTGCATAAAATTGTTGATGGTTGGGCGGACCAGAATAAATGGATCAGGAAACAAGGGGTATAGGAGTGCAGCCACAGCTCGGAGTCATGGTGGAATGATAAACAATTGCGCCATAGTCACTCGGTGTTAAGTTCTGCGATTTCTTAAAGTATTCCTCTCTTACGCTTCTTTCCTTATTACTATAAATTTCTACCAAATATTACATGAAAACAAAATTCACTATCATATTCATTTCCCTTTGAAAACAATCACGTTTTTGGAAGTTTTCGTTGCGGCTTGTTAGTTGGACTAGACATTGGTTCATCTCAAACTGGTTTATTTCCATATTCAGTAAATTACTGAGACTCCTATTGGTGCGCGGATGGTATCTTAATCTTTAATTACTTTATATTGAGACCGCCAATTTTGCACCCGGGCTCATCTACACCCCGAACGTGAATAGTAAATTAAAATAAATGGAAATAATCATAACAAATCTGAAATTTACAGTTACCCAATATGCTTATGTGTGCAAGGTTCATGCAAAAAAAATGGTGTTTGGACATCTAAAGAGCTTGTGCCAATAAGACAAATTTCGGGTGTGTGAGAAACTTTAAAAAGAACAGTATTTAAAGCTGATATTATTTTTTTGGTATGAGATCCTCAGATGTCTACACAAATATGAATTTTGCATGCACCTTGTGCACATGAGCATCTTGGATGCCTAGAAGTTTCAGATTTTTAAATCTTGTTTTCAAGATGGGAATGGGCCAGGTCGCTAACCCGACCCAGAATTACGAAGCCAATGGTCATGTGGGTTGTTCTCAAAAAGATTTGGGTCAACAGAGCCGGCACTAGGAGACCCACTGGGTCAGCTGGGTTGGCCCACATTATAGTCATACATCTCACAATAGCTGCAATCTCCATCGCGCTAGCGTTGTCATAGGACCTGATTTTATGATGCAGCCAATCGTATAATCTCCGGCGAACATTCACATCATATATATGAACACAAAAATTGTCTTGAAATGTTTCCGCAAGATGCGCACATACAAAACCACAAACAAACGACTTGATATTTCTATTAACCACCCCTTAGAAATCTTATTAATTCTTACAAAAGTCGGGTTCCATTAAAACGTGTCTAATTTTAACATCTCGTTTGTCCACATGACAATCTAAAACAAGTATTTGGGTTGACCCGAAATACCCATCGGTCCAACGAGGCCACTGGCTATTATTTATATGGGTCGACTCATGGCCTCTCAAATTGGCACTGGGGTCACGCGGGCGGGTCAGGGTCGGCGCGTTCCCATCCTGATTTTGTTTACTTTCTTTAGTTTACTGTTCACCATGTGTGGATGATCCTGGGCACTGTTTTGAATTACCGCTTTGTATTCATATATCGTAAGAATGCAGAAATTCTAAGGGTTTAGGGTTTATGCTTATTAAGATAGTTTGGTCTTGGTATTATTCTAACTACCAATACTGATTTAATCGTCAAGACAATCGATGCAATCCCAACAAATATAAGAAATTTTTAGAACATACAAATGTTCATCTGCTCATGAACTATCAATGGTGTATACATAATTAAGGTTGGTTGAGTCACTAGTATCAAACATTGTAGATGAAATCAGAATTTATCTCGTGCTTAAATATAATGGTAAATGTAGTATATTCTTTTACTTACTAAGATCTTAATAGATATTCACTAAGCTGTAAAAATCTTGACATTACTAAGAATGGAACTTGCACTTTAATTGATCTTCGCTCATTTTTATCGACATTGTAAACTAGCATGCTTAACTCCACATCAACCTGCATATAGACAAATATTAATATTGGAAAACCCTAGTGAATAAAACTATTTAAATCATACTCTCTTTCTTAAACAGTACAAAAAAACCCTTCATCAATTTGAAAAGGCTCTTTTACTGGAACTTGCAGTACCTCCATTTCCTTAATTTCCTTGATATATCCACTTCTATTGCTTTCTTCTTAACAAATCCACATGTCTTGATTATTTCTATCGGTGGCTGCAAATTGCATGTATATTGAAAATTCTCTTGGTTGTAAGTTGTATACATCTAACCAGTTTATCCATCAATCTGAACTGATGAGACACATGAATATACTTCAACACCTCCTCCTTCTCACGTCTAGACTTATTTAGTCCTTAGACGTAAGGTCGATGTAAGCCACATAATCTTTTTATTTTGTTACCGTGTTGCCAGGGTCTTGAACTCTAAACCTCTTGGCTTTGATATCATATTGAATTCCTACTCCAGGCAACTCGTCCAAAAGTCCGAAGTGTGGGAGTGGGTGAAACATTATACTCCAACGATACACAATATGTACACACAAAAAATGTTCGTTGAAAAAGCAAGACCTAAAACCTCTAGCCATCGATGCAATTAATATAACCAACGTGACCTAGCATTTGTAGGAAGTTTACCAATTCCCGAAATTGGCTAAGCTAGATTTATAGTTCAGCTTCCGTGATTTCCCCCTAAAAATGCTCTCCCCTCTGTAAATTTCGTTTGTTCTCCATCCCTTCTATAAGGAAAAGGTAGTGCTCCTGCCGGTTCCTCAAAAAAAAAAAGCAAGGCCTAGCCAAATGGTAGCCGCATAGGCATCCGCGTTTAAAAACCGAAGTCAACCTCTTGCAATGGTTATAGTTATGTACATTAAATGGCCGCTTCATATCTATGAATCTACTTGTGTGTGATGTCTTTTGTCATGTAAATTGATTGTTGGAAATATGCCCTAGAGGCAATAATAAAATGGTTATTATTATATTTCCTTGTTCATGATAATTTTCTATTGTTCATCCTATAATTGTATTAACCGGAAACCATAATACATGTGTGAATACATAGACCATAATATGTCCCTAGTAAGCCTCTAGTTGGCTAGCTCGTTGATCAATAGATGGTCATGGTTTCATGACCATGGACATTGGATGTCGTTGATAACGGGATCACATCATTAGGAGAATGATGTGATGGACAAGACTCAATCCTAAGCATAGCACAATATCGTGTAGTTCGTCTGCTAAAGCTTTTCTAATGTCAAGTATCATTTTCTTAGACCATGAGATTGTGCAACTCCCGGATACCGTAGGAATACTTTGGGTGTGCCAAACGTCATAACGTAACTGGGTGGCTATAAAGGTACGCTACGGGTATCTCCGAAAGTATCTGTTGGGTTGGCATGAATCGAGACTGGAATTTGTCACTCCGTGTGACAGAGAGGTATCTCTGGGCCCACTCGGTAAGACATCATCATAATGAGCTCAATGTGACTAAGGAGTTAGCCACGGGATGATGTGTTACAGAACGAGTAAAGAGACTTGTCGGTAACGAGATTGAACAAGGTATAGGGATACCGACGATCGAATCTCGAGCAAGTGTCATACCGGTAGATAAAGGGAATTGTATACGGGATTGATTGAATCCCCGACATCGTGGTTCATCCGATGAGATCATCATGGAGCATGTGGGAGCCAACATGGGTATCGAGATCCCACTATTGGTTACTGACCAGAGAGGTGTCTCGGTCATGTCTACATGCCTCTCGAACCCGTAGGGTCTACACACTTAAGGTTCGATGACGCTAGGGTTATAGGGAAATTATGTACGTTGTTACCGAAGGTTGTCCGAAGTCCCGGATGAGATCCCTGACGTCAAGAGGAGTTCCGGAATGGTCCGGAGGTAAAGATTCATATATAGGAAGTGAGGTTTTGGTCACCGAAAGTGTTTCGGGCATCACCGGTAACGTACCGGGACCAACGGAAGGGCTCCGAGAGACCACCGTATGGGGCCACCGGCACCAGTGGGCTGTGTGGGCTGAAGGTGCGAGGGAACCAGCCTCTAGGTGGGCTGGTGCGTCTCCCACAAGGGCCCAAGGCACAGCAAGATGGGAGGGGGCAAACCCTAGGGTCAGATGGGCCCTAGGCCCACCTAGGGCGCCGCCTCTCCTCTCCCCTCTCTGGCCGCCGCCCCAAGGGCCATCTAGGGCTGCCGTTGGCCTTAGGGTGGGAACCCTAGGGGATGCGCCCTCCCTCCTTATCCTCCTATATATAGTGGGGGTTTTGGGGGCTGCCGATAGACAAGTCTCTCTTCCTCTTGACGCAGCCCTACCCCTCCTCCTCCTCGTCCTCCGTAGTGCTTGGCGAAGCCCTGCCGGAGTACCACGCAGCTCCACCGTCACCACGCCGGCATGCTGCCGGAGCTCTCCCTTAACCTCTCCTTCCTCCTTGCTGGATCAAGGCGTAGGAGACGTCATCGGGATGCACGTGTGTTGAACGCGGAGGCGCCGTTGTTCGGCGCTTAGATCGGAATCCACCGTGATCTGAATCGCTGCGAGTACGGCTCCACCAACCGCGTTCTAGTAACGCTTCCGCTTTGCGATCTGCAAAGGTATGAAGATGCACTCCCCCTTTGCTCGTTGCTGGTTTCTCCATAGGTTGATCTTGGTGACACGTAGGAATTTTTTTAATTTACTACTACTATCTCCCAACAGTGGCATCATGAGCTAGATCTATGTGTAGAATCTATGCGTGAGTAGAACACAAGTTGTTGTGGGCATCGATTTTGTTAATTTGCTTGTAGTTACTAGTCTTATCTTGATTTGACGGCATTGTGGGATTAAGCCTCCCGGACCGACTTTACACGTACGCTTACGTGAGACTGGTTCCACCTCCTGACATGCACTTGTTGCATAAGGTGTCTAGCAGGTGTCTGTCTCTCCCACTCTAGTCGGATCGGATTCGATGAAGAGAGTCCTTATGAAAGGTAAATAGCAATTGGCATATCACCTTGTGGTTTTTGCGTGGTAAGAAACTTTCTTGCTACAAACCTATAGCAGCCACGTAAAAACTTGCAACAACAATTAGAGGACGTCTAACTTGTTCTTGCAGCATATGTCATTGTTGCGAGACATAGTAGTAAATCAAAATTTTCCTACGTGTCACCAAGATCTATCTATGGAGAAACCAGCAACGACAAGGGAGAGATTGCATCTTCATACCTTTGAAGATCGCTAAGCGGAAGCGTTACAAGAACGCGGTTGGTGGAGTCATACTCGCAGCAATTCAGATCATGGTGGACTCCGATCTTAGCACCGAACAACGGTGCCTCCGCGTTCAACACACGTGCAGCCCGGTGACGTCTCCTACGCCTTGATCCAACAAGGAGGAAGGAGATGTTGGGGAAGAGCTCCGGCAGCACGACGACGTGGTGACGGAGGAGCTGCGTGGACTCCGGCAGAGCTTCGCTAAGCACTACGGAGAACGAGGAGAGGGAGAGGCAGGGCTGCGCCAGAGAGGGAGAGAAAACCGTGTTTCTGGCAGCCCCAATACCTCCACTATATATAGGAGGAGGGGGAGGGAGGGCTGCGCCCTAGGATTCCTACCCTAGGGGCTGGTGGCAGCCTCCAGATCCCATCTGGCCGGCGGCCAAGAGGGAGAGGGCTGCAACAGCCCTAGGGTGGGCCTTAGGGCCCATCTGCCCTAGGGTTTGCCCCCTCCACCTCTTGCTGTGCCTTGGGCCCCTTGTGGGGGGCGCACCAGCCCACCTAGGGGCTGGTTCCTCCCACTTGTGGCCCATGCAGCCCTCCGGGGCTGGTGGCCCCACTTGGTGGACCCTCGAAACCCTTCCAGTGGTCCCGGTACACTACCGGTGACGCCCGAAACACTTCTGGTAACCAAAACCTCACTTCCTATATATCAAACTTTGTCTCCGGGCCATTCCGAGACTCCTCGTGACGTCCGGGATCTCATCTGGGACTCCGAACTACCTTCGGTAACCATGTACACTATTTCTAATTACCCTAGCGTCATCGAACCTTAAGTGTGTAGACCCTACGGGTTCGGAAGACATGTAGACATGACCGAGACATATCTCCGGCCAATAACCAACAGCGGGATCTGGATACCCATGTTGGCTCCCACATACTCCACGATGATCTCATCGAATAAACCACGATGTCGGGGATTCAATCAATCCCGTATACAATTCCCTTTGTCTATCGGTATGATACTTGCCCGAGATTCGATCGTCGGTATCTCTATACCTTGTTCAATCTCGTTACCGGCAAGTCTCTTTACTCGTTCTGTAATACATCATCTCGTGGCTAACTCTATAGTCACATTGATCACATTATGATGATGTCTTACCGAGTGGGCCCAGAGATACCTCTCCGTCACACGGAGTGACAAAATCCAGTCTCGATTCGTGCCAACCCAACAGACACTTTCGGAGATACATGTAGTGTACCTTTATAGCCACCCAGTTACGTTGTGACGTTTGGCACACCCAAAGCATTCCTACGGTATCCGGGCATTGCACAATCTCATGGTCTAAGGAAACGATACTTGACATTGAAAAGCTTTAGCAGACGAACTACACGATCTTGTGCTATGCTTAGGATTGGGTCTTGTCCATCACATCATTCTCCTAATGATGTGATCCCGTTATCAATGACATCCAATGTCCATGGTCATGAAACCATGACCATCTATTGATCAACGAGCTAGCCAACAAGAGGCTCACTAGGGACATGTTATGGTCTATGTATTCACACATGTATTACGGTTTCCGGTTAACACAATTATAGCATGAACAATAGACAATTATCACGAACCAAGAAATACAATAATAACCATTTTATTATTGCCTCTAGGGCATATTTCCAACAGTCTCCCACTTGCACTAGAGTCAATAATCTAGTTACATTGTGATGAATCGAACACCCATAACATTCTGGTGTTTATCATGTTTTGCTCATGAGAGAGGTTTAGTAAACGGATCTGCGACATTCAGATCCGTATGCACTTTACAAATATCTATATCTCCCTCCTGAATGTAATCACGGATGGAGTTGAAGCGGCGCTTGATGTGTCTTGTCTTCTTGTGAAACCTGGGCTCCTTCGCAAGGGCAATAGCTCCAGTGTTGTCACAGAATAGAGTCATCGGGCCCAACGCACTTGAAATTACTCCTAGGTCGGTGATGAACTCCTTCATCTAGACTTCTTCCTTTGCTACTTCCGAAGCAGCTATGTGCTCCGCTTCACATGTAGATGCCGCCACGACGCTTTGCTTGCTGATGCACCAGCTGACTGCCCCTCCGTTCAAAATATACACGTATCCGGTTTGCGACTTGGAGTCGTCCGGATCTGTGTCGAAGCTAGCATCGACGTAACCCTTTACGACGAGCACTTCGGCACCTCCATATATGAGAAACATGTCCTTTGTCCTTTTCAGGTACTTCAGGATATTCTTGACCGCTGTCCAGTGTTCCGCTCCGGGATCACTTTGGTACCTCCCTACCAAACTTAGGCAAGGTTCACATCAGGTCTGGTACACAGCATGACATACATAATAGAGCCTATGGCTGAAGCATAGGGGATGACACTCATCTCTTCTCTATCCTTTGCCATGGTCGGGCATTGAGTCGTACTCAATCTCACACCCTTTAACACAGGCAAGAACCCCTTCTTGGACTGATCCATATTGAACTTCTTCAATATCTTTTCAAGGTATGTGCTTTTTGAAAGACCTATGAGGCATCTCGATCTATCTCTATAGATCTTAATACCTAATATGTAAGCAGCTTATCCAAGGTCCTTCATTGAAAAACACTTATTCAAGTAGGCCTTTACACTTTCCAAGAGTTCTATATCATTTCCCATTATCAGTATGTCATCCACATATAATATGAGAAATACTATAGAGCTCCCACTCACTTTCTTGTAAATACAGGGTTCTCCATAAACCTGTACAAACCCAAACGCTTTAATCACCTCATTAAAGCGAATGTTCCAACTCCGAGATGCTTGCACCAGCCCATAGATGGAGCGCTGGAGCTTGCATATTTTGTTAGCATCTTTAGGATCGACAAAACCTTCCGGCTGCATCATATAGAGTTCTTCCTTAAGGAAGCCATTAAGGAATGCCGTTTTGACGTCCATTTGCCAGATCTCATAATCATAAAATGTGGCAATTGTTAACATGATTCGAACAGACTTCAGCATCGCTACGGGTGAGAAAGTCTCATCATAGTCAACTCCTTGAACTTTTCGATAACCTTTAGCGACAAGCCGAGCCTTATAGATGGTCACATTACCGTCCGCGTCAGTCTTCTTTTTAAAGATCCATTTATTTTCAATGGCTCGCTTATCAACAGGCAAGTCCACCAAAGTCCACACTTTGTTCTCATACATGGATCCTATCTCGAATTTCATGGCTTCAAGCCATTTGTTGGAATCCGGGCCCACCATCACTTCTTCATAGTTCGAAGGTTCACCGTTGTCTAACAACATGTTCTCCAGGACAGGGTTGCCGTACCACTCTGGTGTGGAACGTGTCCTAGTGGACCTTCGACGTTCAACAACAACTTGATCTGAAGGTTCATGATCATCATCATTAACTTCCTCTCCAGCCGGTGTAGGTTCCACAGAAACAACTTCCTATGCTGCGCTACTCTCCGGTTCGAGTGGAGGTACAATTACCTCATCAAGTTCTATTTTCCTCCCACTTATTCTTTCGAGAGAAACTCTTTCTCGAGAAAGGATCCATTCTTGGCAACAAACACTTTGCCTTCGGATCTGAGGTAGAAGGTATACCCAATAGTCTCTTTGGGATATCCTATGAAGACGCACTTTTCCGCTTTGGGTTCGAGCTTCTTAGGTTGAAGTTTCTTCACATAAGCATCGCATCCTCAAACTTTTAGAAACGATAGCTTAGGTTTCTTTCCAAACCATAATTCATACGGTGTCGTCTCAACGGATTTAGACGGTGCCCTATTTAAAGTGAATGCGGCAGTCTCTAATGCATATTTTCAAAATGATAGCGGTAAGTCGGTAAGAGACATCATAGATCGCACCATATCTAATACAGTGCGATTACGACGTTCAGACACACCATTTCGCTGAGGTGTGCCAGGCGGCGTGAGTTATGAAACAATTCCACATTTCCCTAGGTGCGTGCCAAACTTGTGACTTAAATATTCTCCGCCACAATCAGATTGTAGGCACTTTATTTTCCTGTCACGTTGATTCTCTACCTCACTCTAAAATTCCTTGAACCTTTCAAAGGTTTCTAACTTGTGTTTCATTAAGTAGACATACCCATATCTGCTCAAGTCATCACTGAGGGTGACATCATAACGGTAGCCACCGCGAGCCTCGACGCTCATTGGACCGCATACATCAGTATGTATTATCTCCAACAAGTCAGTTGCTCGCTCCATTGTTTCGGAGAATGGAGTCTTGGTCATTTTGCCCACGAGGCATGGTTCGCACGTGTCAAATGATTCAAAATCAAGAGACTCCAAAAGTCCATCAACATGGAGCTTCTTCATGCGTTTGACACCAATATGACCAAGGCGGCAATGCCACATGTAAGTGGGACTATCGTTATCAACCTTACACTTTTTGGTACTCACACTATGGACATGTGTAACATCACATTCGAGATTCATCAAAAATAAACCATTGACCAGTGGAGCATGACCATAAAACATTTCTCTCATATAAATAGAACAACCATTATTATCAGATTTAAATGAGTAGCCATCTTGTATCAAGCGAGATCCAGATACAATGTTCATGCTCAAAACTGGTACTAAATAACAATTATTGAGGTTTAAAACTAATCCCGAAGGTAGATGTAGAGGTAGCATGCCGACTGTGATCACATCGACCTTGGAACCATTCCTGGCGCGCATCGTCACCTCGTCCTTTGCCAGCCTCCGCTTATTCCACAGCTCCTGCTCGGAGTTACAAATGTGAGCAACTACACCGGTATCAAATACCCAGGAGCTACTACGAGCGCTGGTTAGGTACACATCAATAACAAGTATATCACATATACCTTTAACGTTGCCGTCCTTCTTATCCGCTAAATACTTGGGGCAGTTCCGCTTCTAGTGGCCGGTACCCTTGCAATAAAAGCACTCAGTCTCAGGCTTGGGTCCATTCTTGTTCTTCTTCTTCCCGGCAACTTGCTTACTGGGCACGGCAATAGCTTTGCCGTCCTTCTTGAAGTTCTTCTTACCCTTGCCTTTCTTGAAACTAGTGGTCTTATTCACCATCAACACTTCATGCTCCTTTTTGATCTTGACCTCTGCTGATTTCAGCATCGAGTACAACTCAGGAATAGACTTCTCCATACCCTGCATGTTGTACTTCATCACAATGCTTTTGTAGCTAGGTGGAAGCGACTGGAGGATTCTGTCAATGACCGAGTCATCCGGGAGATTAACTCCCAGCTAAGTCAAGCGGTTGTGTAGCCCAGACATCTTGAGGATGTGCTCACTGACAGAACTATTCTCCTCCACCTTACACCTAAAGAACTTGTCGGAGATGTCATATCTCTCGACCTGGGCATGAGCTTGGAAAACCAGTTTCAGCTCTTGGAACATCTCATATGCTCCGTGTTGCTCAAAACGCTTTTGGAGCCCCGGTTCTAAACTGTAAAGCATGCCGCACTAGACAAGGAAGTAATCATCGTAGCGAGAATGCCAAGCGTTCGCAACGTCTTGTTCTGTTGGGAGAACGGGTGCGTCACCTAGCGGTGCATCAAGGACATAGAATTTCTTGGAAGCTATGAGGATAATCCTCAAGCCATGGACCCAGTACGCATAGTTGCTTCCATCATCTTTCAGCTTGGTTTTCTCAAGAAACGCGTTGAAATTGAGGGTGACATTCACGTTGGCCATTGGATCTACAATATAGATTGTAAAGATAATTTTTTAGACTAAGTTCATGATCATTAAGTTCACATAATCAAATTATTAATGAACTCCTACTTAGATAGACATCTCTCTAGTCATCCAAGTGACACATGATCCATGTCAACTAGCCCGTGTCCGATCATCACGTGAGACGGACTAGTCATCCATGGTGAACATCTCCATGTTGATCGTATCTTCTATACGACTCATGTTCGTCCTTTTGGTCTTCCGTGTTCCGACGCCATGTCTGTACATGCTAGGCTCATCAAGTCAACCTAAGTGTTCCATGTGTGTAAATCTGGCTTACACCCTTTGTATGCGAACGTAAGAACTTATCACACCCGATCATCACGTGGTGCTTTGGAACGACGATCCTTAGCAACGGTGCACAGTTAGGGTGAACACATCTCTTGAAATTGTATATAGAGATCATCTTATTTACTACCGTCGTTCTAAGCAAACAAGATGTAAACATGATAAACATCACATGCAATTAATATAGTGACATGATATGGCCAATATCTTCTTGCTCCTTTGATCTCCATCTTCGGGGCACCATGATCATCACTGTCACTAGCACGACACCATGATCTCCATCATTGTGTCTTCATGAAGTTGTCTCGCCAACTATTGCTTCTACTACTATGGCTAACGTTTAGCAATAAAGTAAAGTAATTACATGGCGTTTATGATTGACACGCAGGTCATACAATAAAATAAGACAATTCCTATGGCTCCAGCCGGTTGTCATACTCATCGACATGCAAGTCGTGAATCCTATTACAAGAACATGATCAATCTCATACATCACAATGCATCACATCACATCCTTTTGGCCATATCACATCACAAGGCATATGCTGCAAAAACAAGTTAGGCGTCCTCTAATTTATGGTTGCAAGTTTTACATGGCTGCTATAGGTTTCTAGCAAGAACATTTCTTACCTACGCCAAAACCACAACGTGATATGCCAATTGCTATTTACCCTTCATAAGGACCCTTTTCATCAAATCCAATCCGACTAAGGTGGGAGAGATAGACACCCGCGAGCCACGCGGTGGAACTGGTCTCACGTAAACGTACGTGCAAAGTTGGTCCGGGCCGCTTCATCCCACAATACCGCCGAATCAAGATAAGACTACTGGTGGTAAGCAAATTAACAAAATCGACGCCCACAACAGCTTTGTGTTCTACTCGTGCATAGATTCTACGCATAGACCTAGCTCTGATACCACTGTTGGGAGATGTAGTAGTAAATCAAAATTTTCCTACGTGTCACCAAGATCTATCTATGGAGAAACCAGCAACGAGAGGGGAGAGATTGCATCTTCATATATTTGAAGATCGCTAAGCGGAAGCGTTACAAGAACGCGGTTGGTGGAGTCGTACTCGCAGCGATTCAGATCGTGGTGGACTCCAATCTTAGCACCGAAAAACGGTGCCTCTGCGTTCAACACACGTGCATCCCGGTGACGTCTCCTACGCCTTGATCCAGCAAGGAGGAAGGAGAGGTTGGGGAAGAGCTCCGGCAGCACGACGACGTGGTGACGGTGGAGCTGCGTGGACTCCGGCAGAGCTTTCCTAAGCACTACGAAGAATGAGGAGAGGGAGAGGCAGGGCTGTGCTAGAGAGGGAGAGAAAACCGTGTTTCTGGCAGCCCCAATACCTCCACTATATATAGGAGGAGGGGGAGGGAGGGCTGCGCCCTAGGGTTCCCACCCTAGGGGATGGTGGCAGCCTCCAGATCCCATCTAGCCGGCGGCCAAGAGAGAGAGGGGTGCAGCTGCCCTAGGGTGGGCCTTAGGGCCCATCTGCCGTAGGGTTTTCCCCCCCTCCACCTCTTGCTACACCTTGGGCCCCTTGTGGGGGGCGCACCAGCCCACCTAGGGGCTGGTTCCTCCCACTTGTGGCCCATGCAGCCCTCCGGGGCTAGTGGCCCCACTTGGTGGACCCCCGGAATCCTTTCGGTGGTCCCGATACACTACCGGTGACGCCTGAAACACTTCCGGTAACCAAAACCTCACTTCCTATATATCAATCTTCGTCTCCGGACCATTCTGGGACTCCTCTTGATGTCCGGGATCTAATCCGGGACTCCGAACTACCTTCAGCAACCACATACACTATTTCCCTATAACCTTAGCGTCATCGAACCTCAAGTGTGTAGACCCTATGGGTTCGGGAGACACGTAGACATGACCGAGAAATCTCTCTGGCCAATAACCAACAGCGGGATCTGGATACCCATGTTGGCTCCCACGTACTCCACGATGATCTCATCGGATGAACCACGATGTCGGGGATTCAATCAATCCCGTATACAATTCCCTTTGTCTATCGGTATGATACTTGCCCGAGATTCGATCGTCGGTATCTCTATTCCTTGTTCAATCTCGTTACCGGCAAGTCTCTTTACTCGTTCTATAATACATCATCCCGTGGCTAACTCCTTAGTCACATTGAGCTCATTATGATGATGTCTTACCAAGTGGGCCCAGAGATACCTCTCCGTCACACGGAGTGACAAATTCCAGTCTCGATTCGTGCCAACCCAACAGACACTTTCGGAGATACCCATAGTGTACCTTTATAGCCACCCAGTTACATTCTGACGTTTGGCACACCCAAAGCATTCCTACGGTATCCGGAAGTTTCACAATCTCATGGTCTAAGGAAACGATACTTGACATTGAAAAGCTTTAGCAGATGAACTACACGATCTTGTGCTATGCTTAGGATTGGGTCTTGTCCATCACATCATTGTCCTAATGATGTGATCCCATTATCAACGACATCCAATGTCCATGGTCATGATACCGTGACCATCTATTGATCAACGAGCTAGCCAACTAGAGGCTCACTAGGGACATGTTGTGGTCTATGTATTCACATATGTATTACGGTTTCCGGTTAACACAATTATAGCATGAACAATAGACAATTATCAAGAACTAGGAAATACAATAATAACCATTTTATTATTGCCTCTAGGTCATATTTCCAACAGTCATGTGATGTGATTTGGCCAAAAGAATGTGATGTATGAGATTGATCATGTTCTTGTAATAGGATTCACGACTTGCATGTCGATAAGTACGACAACCGGCATGAGCCAGAGGAGTTGTCCTAATTTATTGTATGACCTGCGTGTCAATCATAAACGCCATGTAATTACTTTACTTTATTGCTAACCGTTAGCCATAGTAGTAGAAGTAATAGTTGGCGAGACAACTTCATAAAGACATGATGATGGAGATCATGGTGTTGCGCCGGTGACAATGATGATCAGGTTGCCCCGAAGATGGAGATCAAAGGAGCAAGATGATATTGGCCATATCATGTCACTATATGATTGCATGTGATGTTTATCATGTTTTACATCTTATTTGCTTAGAACAATGGTAACTTAAATATGATGATCTCTCAATAAAATTTCAAGAGAAGTGTTCACCCTAACTGCGCACCGTTGTTAAGGATCGTTGTTTCGAAGCACCACGTGATGATCGGGTGTGATAGGTTCTAACATTCGCATACAACGGGTGTAAGCCAGATTTACACACACGAAACACTTAGGTTGACTTCACGAGCCTAGCATTTACAAACATGGACTCAGAACACGGGAGACCAAAAGGTCGAACATGAGTCGTATAGAAGATACGATCAACATGGAGATGTTCACCATTGATGACTAGTCCGTCTCACGTGATGATCGGACACGGGCTAGTTGACGTGGATCATGTGTCACTTGGATGACTAGAGAGATGTCTATATAAGTGGGAGTTCATTAAATAATTTTATTATGTGAACTTAATTATCATGAACTTAGTCTAAAATTGTGTTTACAATCTATATTGTAGATCCAATGGCCCACGCTAAGTTGCCCTCATCTTCAAAGGCGATGGAAGCAACTATACGGACTGGGTCCGTAGCTTAAGGATCATCCTCATAGCTTCCAAGAAACTGTATGTCCTTGATGCACCGCTAGGTGACGCACCCATTTTCCCAGCAACTCAAGACGTTATAAACGTCTCGCAGTCGCATTGTGATGATTACTCCCTGGTTCAGTGTGGCATGCTTTATAGTTTAGAACCGGGGCTCCAAAAGCGTTTTGAGCAACACGGAGCATATGAGATGTTCCAAGAGCTGAGAATGGTTTTCCAAGCTCATGCTCGGGTCGAGAGATATGATGTCTCCGGCAAGTTCTTCAGTTGTAAGATGGAGGAGAATAGTTCTGTCAGCGAACACATACTCAAAATGTCTGGGTTGCACAACCGCTTGTCTCAGCTCGGAGTTAATCTTCCGGATGACTTGGTTATTGACAGAATCCTCTAGTCGCTCCCTGTTGGAAGACGTAGTAGTAAATCAAAAAATTTCCTACGCGTTCACCAAGATCCATCTATGGAGAAACCAGCAACGAGCAAGGGGAGAGTGGATCTTCATACCTTTGAAGATCGCTAAGCGGAAGCGTTACAAGAACGCGGTTGATGGAGTCGTACTCGCAGCGATTCAGATCGCGGTAGATCCGATCAAGTGCCGAACGGACGGCACCTCCGCGTTCAACACACGTGCAGCCCGGTGACGTCTCCAACACCTTGATCCAGCAAGGAGGAAGGAGAGGTTGGGGAAGGGCTCCAACAGCAGCACGACGGCGTGGTGGTGGTGGAGTAGCAAGGTATTCCGACAGGGCTTCGCCTAAGCGCTGCGGAGGAGGAAGAAGAGAGGTAGGGCTTCGCCGTGAGAGAGAGAGATCAAATCCTATCTCAAAACATCCAAAACCTCAAGTATATATAGGAGGAGGGACGTGGAGGGCTGGCTTGGCCTCTACTCCAAAGAGGAGATGGCCGGCCGAATTAAAGGGAGAGTCCACCTCCCACAAGGGAGGTGGATCTCCTCCTTTTAAATCCTTTTTGCCTTATCTCCTTATCTCCAGCCACATGGGCCTTTAGCAAAAGTCTTGACCAGCCCAATAAGGGCTGGCACACTTTATCTAACAGCCCATGTGGTCCTTTGGTCGTCACACCCCTCCCGGGGGGTCCTCCGGCACCCTCCCGGCACTCCCGGTACACTACCGATGAGCCCGAAAACTTTCCGGTGACCAAAACTGGACTTCCTATATATCAATCTTTACCTCCGGACCATTCCGGAGCTCCTCGTGACGTCCGGGATCTCATCCGGGACTCCAAACAACCTTCGGTAATCACGTATACCTTTTCCCTATAACCCTAGCGTCATCGAACCTTAAGTGTGTAGACCCTACGGGTTCGGGAGACACGTAGACATGACCGAGACACCTCTCCGGTCAATAACCAACAGCGGGATCTGGATACCCATGTTGGCTCCCACGTACTCCACGATGATCTCATCGGATGAACCACGATGTCAAGGATTCAATCAATCCCGTATACAATTCCCTTTGTCTATCGGTATGATACTTGCCCGAGATTCGATCGTCGGTATCCCCATACCTTGTTCAATCTCGTTACTGGCAAGTCTCTTTACTCGTTCCGTAATACATCATCCCGTGGCTAACTCCTTAGTCACATTGAGCTCATTATGATGATGTCTTACCGAGTGGGCCCAGAGATACCTCTCCGTCACACGGAGTGACAAATCCCAGTCTCGATTCGTGCCAACCCAACAGATACTTTCGGAGATACCTGTAGCGTACCTTTATAGCCACCCAGTTACGTTGTGACATTTGGCACACCCAAAGTATTCCTACGGTATCCGGGAGTTACACAATCTCATGGTCTAAGGAAATGACACTTGACATTGAAAAGCGTTAGCAAACGAACTACACGATCTTTGTGCTATGCTTAGGATTGGGTCTTGTCCATCACATCATTCTCCTAATGATGTGATCCCGTTATCAACGACATCCAATGTCCATGGCCATGAAACCGTGACCATCTATTGATCAACGAGCTAGTCAACTAGAGGCTCACTAGGGACATGTTGTGGTCTATGTATTCACACATGTATTATGGTTTCCGGTTAACACAATTATAGCATGAACAATAGACAATTATCATGAACAAGGAAATACAATAATAACCATTTTATTATTGCCTCTAGGGCATATTTCCAACAGTCTCCCACTTGCACTAGAGTCAATAATCTAGTTCACATCACCATGTGATTAACACTTACATCACCATGTGATCATATCATCATGTGATTAACACCCAATAAGTTCTGGGGTTTGTTCATGTCCTGCTCGTGAAAGAGGTTTTAGTCAACGGGTCTGCGACATTCAGATCCGTGTGTACCTTACAAACTTTCCATTTCATATTTGTAGATACTGCTCCCACGCTCCACTTGGAGCTATTCCAAATGGCTGCTCCACTATACGTAGCCAGATTTCTACTAAGAGTCATCCGGATTGGAGTTAAAGCTTGCATCATCGTAACCCTTTACGATGAACTCTTTATCACCTCCATAACCGAGAAATATTTCCTTAGTTCTCAAGTTACTAAGGATAACTTTGACCGTTGTCCAGTGATCCACTCTTGGATTACTCTTGTACCCCTTGACAGACTCATGGCAAGGCACACACAGGTGCGGTACACAGCATGGCATACTATATAGAGCCTATGGCTAAAGCATAGGAGATGACACTCATCTTTTCTTTATCTTCTGCCGTGGTCGGGTATTGAGTCTTACTCAATTTCACACCTTACAATACAGTCAAGAACTCCTTCTTTGACCCATCTATTTTGAACTCCTTCAAAAACTTGTCAAGGTATGTCTTCGTCGAAAAAACTTATCAAGCGAATTGATCTATCCCTATAGATCTTGATGCTCAATAAAATAGTAGCTTTATCTGGGTCTTCCTTTGAAAAAAAATCTTTTCAAACAACCCTTCATGCTCTTCCAGAAATTCTACATCATTTCCGATCAATAATATGTCAACTACATATTCTTATAAGAAATTCTATAGTGCTCCCACTCACTTTCTTGCAAATACAAGTTTCTCATAAACTTTGTATAAACTTAAACACTTTGATCACCTCATCAAAGCATATATTCCAACTCCGAGATGCTTGCTCCAGTCCATAGAAGGATCGCTGGAGTTTGCATATTATTAGCATCCTAAGGATTGACAAAACCTTCTGGTTGTATCACATACAACTCTTCCTCACAGAAACCATTACGGAAACCTTGTTTTGTCATCCATCTGCCAGATTTCATAATCGAAAAATGCAGCAACTGCTAACAAAATTTTAATAGACTTTTAGCATCGCTACAGATGAGACAATCTCATTGCAGTCAACTCCTTGAACTTGGCGGAAACTTCTTTGCGACAAGTCTTGCTTTATAAACGGTGACATTTCACCATTAGCGTCTATGTTTATCTCAAAGGTCCATTTGTACTCAATGACCCGCCATTCAACAGGCATGTCTACCAAAGTCCATACTTGGTTTTCATACATGGATCCTTTCTCGGATTTCATGGCTCCTAGCCATTTGTTGGAATCCGGGCCCACCATCGCTTCTCCATAGTTCGTAGGTTCATCGTTGTCCAACAACATGATTTCCAAGACAGGGTTGTCGTACTACTCAGGAGCAGTACGCGTCCTTGTCGACCTACGAGGTTCGATAGTGACTTGATCCGAAGCTTCATGATCACCATCATTAACTTCCTTTTCAACTGAGTAGGCTCTACAGAAACATCTTTCTGTGTTGCACTATTCTCTGGTTGAAACAAAGGTTCAACAACCTTATCAAGTTCTATCTTCCTCCCACTCAATTCTTTCGAGAGAAACTCTTTCTCAAGAAAGGACCCGTTCTTAGCAACAAACACCTTTTGCGCTTGGATCTGAGATAGAAGGTATACCCAATGTCTCATTAGGGTATTCTATGAAGATGCATTTGTCTGCTTTGGGTTCGAGCTCGCTAGGTGAAAAACCCATTTTCACATAAGCGTCGCAGCCCCAAACATTAAGAAATGACAGCTTAGGCTTCTGTCAAACCATAATTCTCACGGTGTCATCTCAACAGACTTAGATGGTGCCCTGTTAAAGTGAATGGATTTGTCTTTAATGCATAACCCCATAATGATAGTGGTAAAACGATAAGAGACATCATAGTACTCACTATATCCAATAGAGCACGACTATGACGTTCGAACACACCATCACACTATGGTGTTCCAGGAGGCGTGAGCTGTGAAACAATTTCCACATTGTCTAAAATTGCATACCAAACTCGTAACTTAGATATCACCTCCATGATCATATCATAGACATTTATCTTCTTGTCACGATGATCTTTAACTTCACTCTGAAACTCCTTGAACCTTTCAAACATTTCAGATTCGTGTTTCATTAAGTAAATATCCCCATATTTACTCAAATCATCAGTGAAGGTAAAACAACGATATCCACTGTGTGTTTCAACACTCATTGGACCACATACATCAACATGTGTTAATTCCAATAAGCCACTTGCCCGCTCCATCATATTGGATGACGGGGTCTTAGTCATCTTGCCCAAGAGGCATGGCTCGCATGTCTCAACCGATTCGAAATCGAGTGAGTCAAAAAACATCCATCATCATGGAGTTTCTTCATGCGATTTATACCAATATGACATTACGTGGCAGTGCCACAAGCATGTGGTACTATCATTATTAACTTTGTATCTTTTGGTACCAATGTTATGAATATGTGTACTACTACGATCATGATTCGATAAACCATTTCGAGTGGGTGCATGACCATTGAAGGCATTATCCATGTAAACAGAATAACCATTATTCTCTAACTTATATGAATAACCGTATCGCACTAATCATGATCTAATCACGTTTATGCTCAACGCAAACACCAAATAACATTTATTTAGGTTTATCACAAATCCTGAAGGTAGAGAGAGCGTGCGATGGTGATCACATCAATCTTGGAAATACTTCCAACACACATCGTCACCTTTCACCTAGCTAGTCTCCATTTACTCCGTAGCTTTTATTTCGAGTTGCTAACACTTAGCAACCGAACCGGTATCTAATACCCAGGTGCTACTAGGAGTACCAGCAAGGTACACATCACTAACACGTATATCAAATATACTTCCATTGACATTACCAGCCTTCTTATCTACCAATCATCTAGGGTTTTTCCGCTTCAGCGAACATTCTCCTCATAACAGAAGCACTTAGTCTCGGGTTAGGGCTCAACCTTGGGTTTCTTCACTAGAGCAACAACTGGCTTGCCATTCCTGAAGTTTTTCCCTTCTTGCCCTTGCCCCTTTTGAAACTAGTGGTTTTCACTTAACCATCAACACTTGATGCTCCTTATTGATTTCTACCTTCGCGGTGTCAAACATCACGAACAACTCAGGGATCATCTTATCCATCCCTGGCATGTTATAGTTCATCACGAAGCTCTAGTAGCTTGGTGGCAGTGACTTGGAGAACTGCATTAATCACTATCTCATCTGGAAGATTAACTCCCACTTGATTCAAGTGATTGTAGCACCCAGACAATCTGAGAACACGCTCACCGATTAAGCTATTCTCCTTTATCTTGCAGGCAAAGAATCTTGTTGGAGGTCTCATACCTCTCAACATAGGCACGAGCCTGAGATCACAATCTCAGCTCCTAGAACATCTCATATGTTCCGTGACGTTCAAAACGTTTTGGAGCCTCAATTCTAAGCCGTAATGCATGACGCATTGAACTATCATGTAGTCACCAAAAAGTGCCTGTCATATGTTCACAACATCTACAGACAACGCTTTAGGGAGTGGTGCAGTTAGCGGTACATCAAAAACATAAGCTTTCTGTGCAGCAATGAGGACAATCCTCAAATCACGGACCCAGTCCGCATTATTGCTACCATCAACTTTCAACTTACTTTTCTCTAGGATTGTATCAATAAAACTGTGGAGCTACAGCGCGAGCTATCTACGACATAATTTGCAAGGACATTTTTAGACTAAGTTCATGATAATTAAGTTCACTTAATCAAATTATTAATGAACTCCCACTTAGATAGACATCTCTCTAGTCTTCCAAGTGATACATGATCCATGTCAACTAGCCCGTGTCCGATCATCACGTGAGACGGACTAGTCATCCATGGTGAACATCTCTATGTTGATCGTATCTTCTATACGACTCATGTTCGACCTTTCGGTCTTCCGTGTTCCGAGGCCATGTCTGTACATGCTAGGCTCGTCAAGTCAACCTAAGTGTTTCGCATGTGTAAATCTGGCTTACACCCGTTGTATGCGAACGTTAGAACCTATCACACCCGATCATCACGTGGTGCTTCGGAACAACGATCCTTAGCAACGGTGCACAGTTAGGGTGAACACTTCTCTTGAAATTTTATTGAGAGATCATCTTATTTACTACCGTCGTTTTAAGCAAATAAGATGTAAACATGATAAACATCACATGCAATCAATATAGTGACATGATATGGCCAATATCATCTTGCTCCTATGATCTCCATCTTCGGGGCACCATGATCATCACTGTCACCGGCACGACACCATGATCTCCATCATCATGATCTCCATCACTGTGTCTTCATGAAGTTGTCTCGCCAACTATTACTTCTACTACTACAGCTAACGTTTAGCAATAAAGTAAAGTAATTACATGGCGTTTATGATTGACACGCAGGTCATACAATAATATAAGACAACTCCTATGGCTCCTGCCGGTTGTCATAGTCATCGACATGCAAGTCGTGAACCCTATTACAAGAACATGATCAATCTCATACATCACAATGCATCACATCACATCCTTTTGGCCATATCACATCACACGGCATATGCTGCAAAAACAAGTTAGACGTCCTCTAATTTGTAGTTGCAAGTTTTTACGTGGTTGCTATAGGTTTCTAGCAAGAACGTTTCTTACCTACGTCAAAACCACAACGTGATATGCCAATTGCTATTTACCCTTCATAAGGACCCTTTTCATCGAATCCAATCCGACTAAGGTGGGAGAGACAGACACCCGCTAGCCACCTTATGCAACTAGTGCATGTCAGGCGGTGGAACCGGTCTCACGTAAGCGTACGTGTAAGGTTGGTCCGGGCCGCTTCATCCCACAATACCGTCGAATCAAGATAAGACTAGTAACGGCAAGCATATTAACAAAATCGACGCCCACAACTGCTTTGTGTTCTACTCGTGCATAGATTCTACGCATAGACCTAGCTCATGATGCCACTGTTGGAAGACGTAGTAGTAAATCAAAAATTTTCCTACGCGTTCACCAAGATCCATCTATGGAGAAACCAGCAACGAGCAAGGGGAGAGTGGATCTTCATACCTTTGAAGATCGCTAAGCGGAAGCGTTACAAGAACGCGGTTGATGGAGTCGTACTCGCAGCGATTCAGATCGCGGTAGATCCGATCAAGTGCCGAACGGACGGCACCTCCGCGTTCAACACACGTGCAGCCCGGTGACGTCTCCAACACCTTGATCCAGCAAGGAGGAAGGAGAGGTTGGGGAAGGGCTCCAACAGCAGCACGACGGCGTGGTGGTGGTGGAGTAGCAAGGTATTCCGACAGGGCTTCGCCTAAGCGCTGCGGAGGAGGAAGAAGAGAGGTAGGGCTTTGCCGTGAGAGAGAGAGATCAAATCCTATCTCAAAACATCCAAAACCTCAAGTATATATAGGAGGAGGGACGTGGAGGGCTGGCTTGGCCTCTACTCCAAAGAGGAGATGGCCGGCCGAATTAAAGGGAGAGTCCACCTCCCACAAGGGAGGTGGATCTCCTCCTTTTAAATCCTTTTTGCCTTATCTCCTTATCTCCAGCCACATGGGCCTTTAGCAAAAGTCTTGCCCAGCCCAATAAGGGCTGGCACACTTTATCTAACAGCCCATGTGGTCCTTTGGTCGTCACACCCCTCCCGGGGGGTCCTCCGGCACCCTCCCGGCACTCCCGGTACACTACCGATGAGCCCGAAAACTTTCCGGTGACCAAAACTGGACTTCCTATATATCAATCTTTACCTCCGGACCATTCCGGAGCTCCTCGTGACGTCCGGATCTCATCCGGGACTCCGAACAACCTTCGGTAATCACGTATACCTTTTCCCTATAACCCTAGCGTCATCGAACCTTAAGTGTGTAGACCCTACGGGTTCGGGAGACACGTAGACATGACCGAGACACCTCTCCGGTCAATAACCAACAGCGGGATCTGGATACCCATGTTGGCTCCCACGTACTCCACGATGATCTCATCAGATGAACCACGATGTCAAGGATTCAATCAATCCCGTATACAATTCCCTTTGTCTATCGGTATGATACTTGCCCGAGATTCGATCGTCGGTATCCCCATACCTTGTTCAATCTCGTTACTGGCAAGTCTCTTTACTCGTTCCGTAATACATCATCCCGTGGCTAACTCCTTAGTCACATTGAGCTCATTATGATGGTGTCTTACCGAGTGGGCCCAGAGATACCTCTCCGTCACACGGAGTGACAAATCCCAGTCTCGATTCGTGCCAACCCAACAGATACTTTCGGAGATACCCGTAGCGTACCTTTATAGCCACCCAGTTACGTTGTGACGTTTGGCACACCCAAAGTATTCCTACGGTATCCGAGAGTTACACAATCTCATGGTCTAAGGAAATGACACTTGACATTGAAAAGCTTTAGCAAACGAACTACACGATCTTTGTGCTATGCTTAGGATTGGGTCTTGTCCATCACATCATTCTCCTAATGATGTGATCCCGTTATCAACGACATCCAATGTCCATGGCCATGAAACCGTGACCATCTATTGATCAACGAGCTAGTCAACTAGAGGCTCACTAGGGACATGTTGTGGTCTATGTATTCACACATGTATTATGGTTTCCGGTTAACACAATTATAGCATGAACAATAGACAATTATCATGAACAAGGAAATACAATAATAACCATTTTATTATTGCCTCTAGGGCATATTTCCAACACTCCCACCTAGCTACAAGAGCTTTGTGATGAACTACAACATGCAAGGGATGGAGAAGTCCATTTTTGAGTTGTACTCGATGCTGAAATCAGCAAAGGTCGAGATAAAAAAGGAGCATCAAGTGTTGATGGTCAATAAGACCACTAGTTTCAAGAAAGGCAAGGGTAAGAAGAACTTCAAGAAGGACGGCAAAGCTATTGCCATGCCCAGTAAGCAAGTTGCCGGGAAGAAGAAGAACAAGAATGGACCCAAGCCTGAGACTGAGTGCTTTTATTGCAAGGGTACCAGTCACTGGAAGCGGAACTGCTCCAAATACTTAGCGGATAAGAAGGCTGGCAACGTTAAAGGTATATGTGATATACTTGTTATTGATGTGTACCTTACCAGCGCTCGTAGTAGCTCCTGGATATTTGATACCGGTGCAGTTGCTCACATTTGTAACTCGAAGCAGGAGCTGCGGAAGAAGCAGAGACTGGCGAAGGACGAGGTGACGATGCGCGTCGGGAATGGTTCCAAGGTCGATATGATCGCCGTCGGCACGCTACCTCCACATCTACCTTCGGAATTAGTTTTAAACCTTAATAATTGTTATCTAGTACCAGCTTTGAGCATGAACATTGTATCTCGATCTCGTTTGATGCGAGATGGCTACTCATTTAAATCTAAGAATAATGGTTGTTCTATTTATATGCGAGAAAAAATGTTTTATGGTCATGCGCCGCTGGTCAATGGTTTTTTTTTGATGAATCTCGAACGTGATGTTACACATGTTCATAGTGTGAGTACCAAAAGATGTAAGGTTGATAACGATAGTCCCACTTACATGTGGCATTGCCCCCTTGGTCATATTGGTGTTAAACGCATGAAGAAACTCCATGCTGGTGGACTTTTGGAGTCTCTTGATTTTGAATCATTTGACATGTGTGAACCATGCCTCATGGGCAAGATGACCAAGACTCCGTTCTCCGGAACAATGGAGCGAGCAACTAACTTGTTGGAGATAATACACACCGATGTATGCGGTCCAATGAGTGTTGAGGCTCGCGGTGGCTACCGTTATGTTCTCACCCTTACTGATGACTTAAGCAGATATGGGTATGTCTACCTAATGAAATACAAGTCCGAAACCTTTGAAAAGTTCAAGAAATTTCAGAGTGAGGTAGATAATCAACGTTACAGGAAAATAAAGTGCCTATGATCTGATCGTGGCAGAGAATATTTAAGTCACGAGTTTGGCACGCACCTAAGGAAATGTGGAATTGTTTCTTAACCCACGCCGCCTGGCACACCTCAGCGAAACGGTGTGTCTGAACGTCGTAATCGCACTCTATTGGATATGGTGCGATCTATGATGTCGCTTACCGACTTATCACTATCATTTTGGGGATATGCATTAGAGACTGCTGCATTCACTTTAAATAGGGCACCATCTATGTCCGTTGAGACGACACCGTATGAATTATGGTTTGGAAAGAAACCTAAGCTGTCGTTTCTGAAAGTTTGGGGATGCGATGCTTATGTGAAGAAACTTCAACCTAAGAAGCTCGAACCCAAAGCGAAAAGGTGTGTCTTCATAGGATACCCTAAAGAAACTGTTGGGTATACCTTCTACCTCAGATCCGAAGGCAAAGTCTTTGTTGTCAAGAATGGATCCTTTCTAGAGAAAGAGTTTCTCTCAAAAGAAGTAAGTGGGAGGAAAATAAAACTTGATGAGATAATTGTACCTCCACTCGAACCGGAGAGTAGCGCAGCACAGGAAGTTGTTTCTATGGAGCCTGCACCAGCTGGAGAGGAAGTTAATGATGATGATCATGAAACTTCAGATCAAGTTGGTATTCGAAGGTCCACTAGGACACGTTCCGCACCTGAGTGGTACGACAACCCTGTCCTGGAGATCATGTTGTTGGACAACGGTGAACCTTCGAACTATGAAGAAGCGATGGTGGGCCCGGATTCCAACAAATGGCTTGAAGACATGAAATCCGAGATAGGATCCATGTATGAGAACAAAGTATGGACTTTGGTGGACTTCCCCGATGATAAGTGAGCCATAGAAAATAAATGGATCTCTAAGAAGAAGACTGACGCGGATGGTAATGTGACCGTCTATAAGGCTCGGCTTGTCACTAAGGGTTATCGACAAGTTCAAGGAGTTGACTACGATGAGACTTTCTCACTTGTAGCGATGCTGAAGTCCGTCCGAATCATGTTAGCAATTGCCTCATTTTATGATTATGAGATCTAGAAAATGGACGTCAAAACAGCATTCCTTAAGGAAGAACTGTATATGATGCAGCCGGAAGGTTTTGTCGATCCTAAAGATGCTAACAAAGTATGCAAGCTTCAACGCTCCATCTATGGGCTGGTGCAAGCATCTCAGAGTTGGAAGATTCGCTTTAATGAGGTGATTAAAGCATTTGGGTTTATATAAGTTTATGAAGAACCCTGTATTTACAAGAAAGTGAGTGGGAGCTCTGTAGCATTTCTCATATTATATATGGATGACACATTGTTGATGGGAAATAATATAGAACTTTTGGAAAGCATAAAGGCCTACTTGAATAAGTGTTTTTCAATGAAGGACCTTGGAGAAGCTGCTTACATATTAGGCATCAAGATCTATAGAGATAGATCGAGACGCCTCATAGGTCTTTCACAAAGCACATACCTTGGCAAGATATTGAAGAAGTTCAATATGGATCAGTCCAAGAAGGGGTTCTTGCCTGTGTTATAGGGTGTGAGATTGAGTATGACTCAATGCTCGACCACGGCAGAGGATAGAGAAAATATGAGTGTCATCCCCTATGCTTCAGCCATAGGCTCTATTATGTATGCCATGCTATGTATCAGACCTGATGTGAACCTTGCCATAAGTTTGGTAGGGAGGTACCAAAGTGATCCCGGAGCGGAACACTGTACAGCGGTTAAGAATATCCTGAAGTACCTAAAAAGGACCAAGGACATGTTTCTCGTATATGGAGGTGTCGAAGAGCTCATCATAAAGGGTTACGTCGATGCTAGCTTCGACACATATCCGGATGACTCCAAGTCACAAACCGGATGCATGTATATTTTGAATGGAGGGGCAGTCGGCTGGTGCAGCAGCAAGCAAAGCGTTGTGGTGGCATCTACATGTGAAGCGGAGTACATAGCTGCTTCAGAAGCAGCACATGAAGGAGTTTGGATGAAGGAGTTCATCACCGACCTAGGAGTGATTCCCAATGCGTCGGCCCGATGACTCTACTCTGTGACAACACTGGAGCTATTTCCCTTGCCAAGGAGCCCAAGTTTCACAAGAAGACAAGACACATCAAGCGCCGCTTCAACTCCATTCGTGGATATGTCCAGGATGGAGATATATACATTTCTAAAGTACATATGGATTTGAATGTCGCACATCCGTTAACTAAACCTCTCTCATGAGCAAAACATGATCAACACCAGAACTCTATGGGTGTTCGATACATCACAATGTAACTAGATTATTGCCTCTAGTGCAAGTGGGAGACTGTTGGAAATATGCCCTAGAGGCAATAAGAAAATGGTTATTATTATATTTCCTTGTTCATGATAATTGTCTATTGTTCATGCTATAATTGTATTAACCGGAAACCATAATACATGTGTGAATACATAGACCACAATATGTCCCTAGTAAGCCTCTAGTTGGCTAGCTCGTTGATCAATAGATGGTCACGGTTTCATGACCATGGACATTGGTTGTCATTGATAACGGGATCACATCATTAGGAGAATGATGTGATGGACAAGACCCAATCCTAAGCATAACACAAGATCGTGTAGTTCGCCTGCTAAAGCTTTTCTAATGTCAAGTATCATTTCCTTAGACCATGAGATTGTGCAACTCCCGGATACCGTAGGAATACTTTGGGTGTGCCAAACGTCATAACGTAACTGGGTGGCTATAAAGATATACTACGGGTATCCCCGAAAGTATCTGTTGGGTTGGCATGAATCGAGAGTGGGATTTGTCACTCCGTGTGATGGAGAGGTATCTCTGGGCCCACTCGGTAAGACATCATCATAATGAGCTCAATGTTACTAAGGAGTTAGCCACAGGATGATGTGTTACGGAACGAGTAAAGAGACTTGCCGATAACGAGATTGAACAAGGTATAGGGATAGTGACGATCGAATCTCGGGCAAGTGTCATACCAGTAGACAAAGGGAATTGTATACGAGATTGATTGAATCCCCAACATCGTGGTTCATCCGATGAGATCATCCTGGAGCATGTGGGAGCCAACATGGGTATCGAGATCCCGCTGTTGGTTATTGACTAGAGAGGTGTCTCGGTCATGTCTACATGCCTCTCGAACCCGTAGGGTCTACAAACTTATTTTCGATGACGCTAGGGTTATTGGGAAGTTGTGTACATGGTTACCGAAGGTTGTTCGGAGTCCCAGATGAGATCCCGGACGTCATGAGGAGTTCTGGAATGGCCCAGAGGTAAAGATTCATATATAGGAAGTGAGGTTTTTGTCACCGGAAGTGTTTCGGGCATCACCGGTAACGTACCGGGACCACCGGAAGGGTTCCGAGGGTCCACCGTGTGGGACCACCAGCATCAGAGGGCTGCGTGGGACGAAGGTGGGAGGGAACCAGCCCTTAGGTGGGCTGGTGTGCTTCCCACAAGGGCCCAGGGCGCAGCAAGGTGGGAGGGGGCAAACCCTAGGGTCAGATGGGCCCTAGGCCCACCTAGGGCGCCACCCCTCCTCTCCCCTCTCTGGCCGCCGCCCCAAGGGCCATCTAGGGCTGCTGTCGACCCTAGTGTGGGAACCCTAGGGGTTGCGCCCTTCCTCCTCCTCCTCCTATATATAGTGGGGGTTTGGGGGGCTGCCGACAGACAAGTCTCTCTCCCTCTCGGTGCAGCCCTATCCCTCCTCCTCCTCGTCCTCCGTAGTGCTTGGCGAAGCCCTACCGGAGTACCACGCAGCTCCACCGTCACCACGCCGTCGTGCTGCCAGAGCTCTCCCTCAACCTCTCCTTCCTCCTTGCATGATCAAGGTGTAGGAGACGTCATCGGGCTGCACGTGTGTTGAACGCGGAGGCGTTGTTGTTCGAAGCTTAGATCGGAATCCATCGCGATCTGAATCGCTGCGAGTACGACTCCACGAACCGCATTCTAGTAACGCTTCCACTTTGCGATCTTCAAAGGTATGAAGATGCACTGCCCCTTTGCTCGTTGCTGGTTTCTTTATAGATTGATCTTGGTGATACGTAGGAATTTTTTTGATTTACTACTACGTCTCCCAACATTGATATTGTACTAGATGGACTGGGTATGCTTTACTGCGTTGTTAGATCAAAAAAAACATAATCGCTCTATTTCAAACTACAATGTGTATTACTTTTTTAAAATGTCAAACATTTTCAATTTGATTAAATTTGTCGATAAATATATCAAAATCTACAATATCAAACTGTTGTGATTAGATTCATCGTTAAATGAATTTTTACATTTGTATTTAATATTGTGGATGTCGATATTTTTGCTCTCAACTTGGTCAAAGTTGAAGAATTTGACTTTTCAAAAAACTAATACCCCTTATATTTTGAAACTAATGAAATATTTTCTTTGATGTGTAGGGGAGATGACATAGTGTGTTTTTATTTTTATTTCGAATTCGGTAGACGGATGGGCCGTTCGTGGAGTGATTCTGTATATGCCAACCAACCTTATATATGTGGGAAAATTTCTACGTCGACAGCTATATCAGCGTGATGGATATGCTTTTATAGGCCGGTTGTTATTGATTTTGATTTGAAAAATTGTTAGTTCGGTCAAAATTGTAAACCAAACCCATTAGGAAGCATAGTGAATCGAACGAGCGAGTTTTCAGAAATTATTGACCCGGTCAGAATCGGGTGACCCAATTTTAATTAGTGTCTTAGAGACATCAATTGAATGTGGACTCTTTAAAACTAAGGAGTATAATGTTATGGAGGTATAAATAAAATAATTAAATAAGAGAGCTTTAAGAAATTATTGAGTAGGATCAAAATCGAGTGTCACAATGTCAATTCTAAAAAAAATTAGTGTTATAGTATATTATAGTATAAAAATGGTCATGCGCGGCAACACGCGCTATCATGGTCTAGTGTAGAGGAAGATAAGTCGTCCTTTGAGTTGAGAGATCCCCAATTCGCCTCAAATGAAAAATGTCAAACTATCTCAACCTGCACAGGAAGTAAGTATAATATATGAATCGGGGGTTCTGCCACGCATATCAAGAAGGTTTGAAGGGTACTGTGCTGGGCGCCTCAGTTTCCAGCTACTAATTCGTAGCCTTGTTTGGCATGATAGTGCGTGCGGTTGCGGTTGCAGTTGCAGGGGGGCGAGGGCGCGTACGTCAAGCTCGCGTCTTTAATTACCCCGACGAAGACGTTGCCGCTGACTTTAATCAAGGAGGAATTTCTGTCCTATAAATACGTACGATTGTATGCTAGCGCTGTGTGTAAGTAGCTACTACTACATACATTAGCTGGTGCCTGGCGATCGAGAGTACTCCTACATATATACCTACATTAACGTACTTTTCAACGAACTAATGTCGCCAGCCGTTGCACCCCCCACTGCCGCGGGCGGGCCTGATCCACCGGCGCCGCACCCTGAGGTAGAGATCATCACCATGCGCGTGGCCACGTCGGACACGTCGCCGGCCGTTGCCCAGGCCTCGCTGGCCCCCGCTGGCCATAGGGAGGACGGTATTCGACAGGCGAGAGATAAGGACGCCCACAGCCGCCGCAAGGCCGACAGGGAGCTCCGGGGCTGGCTGATGGTCCTCGCCACCGTGATCGCCTCCATCACCTACGCCTCCGGGCTCAACCCGCCCGGCGGCTTCCAAGGCGGGGACGGGGAGAGGGTGATGCCCGTCCTTCGCGCCACAAGCCCCAGGAGGTACACCACCTTCTACTACTGCAACACGACCGCCTTCGCGTTGTCTCTCTCCATCATACTCCTGGTGGCCAGCCAGGACCTGCGGAGACTGGCCAAGGTCAAGGTGCTAGAGATCATCGTTGCGCTGGACGTGCTGGCGCTGCTCATGGCCTACATCGTCGGCTCTACCTTCCGGTTGAAACAGCTGGGTATTTGTGCCGGGCTGGTGCTCATCGTGCCGGTGGCCCTCATCGTCATGTCGTCTCGCGTCTATGGGAAATACTTCTGGGATGAACTCTGAATTTTTGATAAGAATTAGTATATATCACTCTTATCCATATTAACTCTTTGGCCCGAAGCATCACCATATTAAATCTGCAAAATATGACCAAGTCTTTTTGTACACTGTGAGTTTGCATTGATGAAAATAAGACTATCATCTGCAGAAAATAGATGAGTAATCCATGGTGCCCGAAAACTTGCTCTTATGCATCTATCAATATGACCACAATAAAAATTTAGAAGTGAGGAAAAGCCTTCTGGACATAAAGAAATAAGAATGGTGATATTGGGTGACCTTGTTGGAGGCCTCTCAATGGGGTAAAACATGGCTGAAGTTTCCAATTAGCATGTATTAACAACCAAACAGAGAAGACATATTTCATTATGAGCCAAATTAGGATGTTGCTTCATGTCTATTACACAAGCTTCTTTTTGTAGATTCGTGTTGGGCCTCCAAGCACAGAGTTTTATAAGACCGTAGGAAATTTCCCTCAAGTGGATGACCTAAGATTTATCAATTCGTGAGAGGCGTAGGATGAAGATGGTCTCTCTCAAAAAACCCTGCAACCAATTGTATGAGCTATCCCTATAAGTGTCACGAACAGCCCTAAAGTTCGTACTAAAATAACATCTTAAGATACATATCAACCAAAACCCTAATGTCACATAGATACTCTAATGTCACCACGAGTACCCATGGGCTTGATTATACGATATGCATCACACAATTTCAGATTCATCATGTTCAATCTAACAAAAAAAACTTCAAAGAGTGTCCCAAAGTTTCTACCGAAGAGTCAAGACGAAAACGTGTGCCAACCCCTATGCACAGATTCCCAAGGTCTCGGAACCCGCAAATTGATCACCAAAACATACGTCAAATGGATCCATAGAACATCCCATTGTCACCACAGATATCCCATCGCAAGACATACATCAAGTGTTCTCAAATCCTTTAAAGACTTAATCTGATAAGAAAACTTCAAAGGGAAAACTCAATTTATCACAAGAGGATGAAGAGAGAAAAACTTCATATGATTCATCTACATTAATAAAGCTCGCGGTACATCAAGATCGTGTCATCTCAAGAACAAGAGAGAGAGAGAGAGAGAGAGATCAAATACATAGCTACCGGTACATAACCTTAGCCCTGAGGGTGAACTACTCCCTCCTCATCATGGAGAGTGACAGGATGATGAAGATGGCCTCCGATGACGGTTTCTCCCTCCGGCCGAGTGTCGGAACGGGCTCCCGATTGGTTTTTTATGGCTACAGAGGCTTGCGGCGACGAAACTTCCGATCTAGGTTTCTTTTGAGGATTTTTGATATTTATAGGAATTTTTGGCGTCGGTCTCACGTCAAGGGGGACTCCCGAGGGCCCCACAAGCCAGGGGGAGCGTCCTAGCGAGACGCCCCTAGGCTTGTGGCTGCCTCGGGACTCCTCTCTAGTATCTTTTTGCTCTAGTATTTTTTATATTTTCCAAAAATATTCTCCGTAAATTTTCAGCCATTTCGAGAACTTTTATTTTTACACAAAAAAAACGACACCAAGGTAGTTCTGCTGAAAACAACGTCAGTCCGGATTAGTTTTAATAAAATCATACCAAAATCATATAGAATTATTGTAACATGGCATGAATACTTCATAAATTATAGATACGTTGGAGATGTATCAGCATTCCCAAGCTTAATTTTTGCTCATCCTCGAGTAGGTAAATGCTAAAAGAAATAATTTACGAAGTGTGAATGATAGCATAATGCATAAATTTGATCAATGATAGTTCCAAACACTTTTTCTATCATCATTCTATATCATAAATAATAGCTCATCTCACAAAACTTCTCATGATGAAGTAACAAGCTAATCATATGTCAAAGTATAGACCATAAAGTTTCTTGAAACTAACAAGCTATGCTTTCAGTCACCAAACAATTGCAATTCATTTTATTTTCAGGAAGTGTCTATGTAAGAGCTTTGATTTAGCAAATTCCACATATTCAAATATCATATAGTCTTCCATGATTGCTAACACTCAAAGCATATTTTTAGAGCAAATGGCATCCGTTGAACACAGAGAAAGATAGAGGCTTAAAGTTTCGCCTCCCAACTTATTTATCATATATAGATAATTGTCAACAATAATAATGCATGATCAAATATATTTGAATGGCCATATATGCTTGGATCTTTCCGCACCACATGATGTTTGCCAACTAAATAATAATTGAGGTAGAGTAAGAAAGAATACTATTGACTCTTGCATATGTAAAGAATCAAACGAGTGAGTTTTGAGAAATTATTGACACGATCAAAATTGTGTGCCCCAGTTTTAATTGGAGTCTTAGAGACATAAACTGAATGTGAACTCTTTAAAACTAAGAAGTATAGTGTTATAGAGGTATAATTAAAATAATTAAATGGGAGAGCTTTAAGAAATTATTGACCAGGATTAAAATCGGGTGTCATAATGTCAATTGAAGAACTCAATTAAATGTGAGAGATTTTTCACGGAGGGAGAGAATAGCCTTGTTTGACATGATAGTGCGTGCGGGTGCGGTTGCGGTTGCATGGGGCGAGGGCGCGTACCACGTCAAGCTCGCGTCTTTAATTACCCCGACAAAGACGTTGCCGATGACTTTATGGCCACTTAATCGAGGAGGAATTTCTGTCCTATAAATACGAGTACGATGTATGCTACTACATACATTAGCTGGTGCCTGGTGGTCGAGAGTACTCCTACATATATACATACATTAACGTACTTTTCTATGAATAATGTCACGAGCCGTTGCACCGTCCACTGCCGCGGGCAGACCTGATCCACCGGCGCCACACCCTGAGGTAGAGATCATCATCATGCGTGTGGCCACGTCGGACTCTTCGCCGTCCGTCGTCCAGGCCTCGCTGGCCGCCGCCGGCCACAGGGAGGACGGTATTCAGCAGGCGAGGGATAAGGACGCCCACAGCCGCCGCAAGGCCGACAGGGAGCTCCAGGGCTGGCTGATGATCCTCGCTACCATGATCGCCTCCATCACCTACGCCTCCGGGCTCAACCCGCCCGACGGCTTCCAAGGCAGGGACGGGGAGAGGGTGATGCCCGTCCTCCGGACCACAAGCCCCAGGAGGTACACCACCTTCTACTACTGCAACACGACCACCTTCGCGCTGCCTCTCTCCATCATACTCCTGGTGGCCAGCCAGGACCTGCGGAGACTGGCCAAGGTCAAGGTGCTAGAGATCATCGTGGCGCTCGATGTGCTGGCGCTGCTCATGGCCTACATCGTCAGCTCTACCTTCCGGTTGAAACAGCTGGGTATTTGCGCTAGGCTGGTGCTCATCGTGCCGGTGGCCCTCATCGTCATGTCGTCTCCGGTCTATGGAAAATACTTCTAGGATGAACTCTGAATTCGTCATAAGAAATTAGTACACAGAGTGATTTTGTGTCCTTTGATGAGGGCTCCTCGAATGGTATTTGTGGCTGAAACATTACAAGAACATCAAGTGTTTAATCATGTTTGATGTTCCAAAATTTTAGATTTTTATGATTTTGTTTCCAGTTTTTGCTTTAATTTACTGTTCATGAAAGGTGTAGGGACACCAGGTATTGAAATGCCTGACGATCATCATGGTTGAAGTAACCATGAATCTATGTACGTACAAACGCCCATGTGTATCTAAATAATCAAATTTACATACTTCTAGCTCAAGATAATTAGAGAAAATGGTAGAATTCTTTGTTACACTTACTTTTCATTGTAATTCTTTTGTTGTTATTATTGGGTAGCTGAAACAAACATAAAGCTAAAAATGCTTGTTTGGTTGTTAAGATAAGCACCTACAATAAAAAACACAATGAAATATTTGAATTGAAATACAAAACTGGAAGGCGGTAAACTATATAGTGCGATGCATTTTAAAGCCTACTAGACCATGCCGGCGCGCGTTGCTGCGCCCATCCATTTTAAGGTGAAAATGGTAGGAATTTATAGAAATAGTGGCATGAATCATGATAGATTCATACGAAATGGGTTTCTTAGTATTTCACAATATAAAACTTAACTTCTTGGATTAACAAAATGGTGGACATGTATTTGTTCTATATTATATAATACTACCTTCATCACATAATATAAGAGTGTTATTTACACTAATATAGGTCAAAAAACGTTTTTATATTATGGGACGAAGCGAGTATATAACAGAACAACACCGTATATACCTACATCGGCTATTAGATCAATCATGATAACAATAGACCATACATGCGTTCTAACTTTGGTGTTTTCAATAAAAACACCATACTTAAAGGGTTATAAATGAAACAACCTAAAACAAATCTCCATTGAGCATTACAAGCATAAACACAAACATCACTATGTGCAATTTTCCACGATTGTGTGGCAACTCACTTGTCCTTTCAATCATATTTTCTTACTTGATTTCACTTCATCAACATTCGATTGTAAGTTCATCAGTTGATGGTTTGGTGAACTGACATTGAATAGAGGGTAATATTAGTGAAGAAAATAGAAAATGAAACAACTATCACTAGTAGAAAAGAGGGCATTGGTTCGGGCCGGGCCAGCCCATTAGTACCGGTTCAGTCACGAACCGAGACCAATGGGGGAAATGGTCCCGGTTCGTGAGGCCAGGGGGCCAGGCGGGCCACGTGGGCCATTGGTCCCGGTTCGTCTGGAACCTTTGGTCCCGGTTCCAGACACGAACCGGGACCAATGTGCCTCGCTCCTGCCCCACAACCATTTGTCCCGGTTCGTGGCTGGATCCGGGACCAAAGGGGGTCCTTTAGTCCCGGTTCCAGCCACGAACCGGGACCAATGAGATGCCTATATATACCCCCTCGCCGGCAAGTAGAGCACTCCACACACTGCTCTGTTTTTTTGGCCGGCGAGGGAAGAGATTTGTGGTGCTCTAGCTCACCTCCTATGCACATGAGGTGTTTGATGAAATGCGCAAGCCAAATTTAAGCTTTCTCCTCTCGAAGCTCCTTGTCCAAACTCCATTTTTGTCAAGATTTGTCTAGGTTTGGCGGTCCGTCCTGTCCCGTCCCCGTCCTGAAACTGCCATCGATCGCCCGCGCGTGGTGAGCCTCTTGATCTTATCTTCTTGCTAAAAGAAAATATACTTCCTCATATGATTTTCTTACTTTTATTATTGTTTGTTATTATATGGTGCCATGGTTATGGTATCCGCCCACGTCGGCCCTCGTCCAGTCTATGATTCAGATGTGGTATATTATCTTTTATATAACTATTTCACACATCTAATGTCTATGACAATTAATTATCACCAGTAGAAAACAGGGCATCGGTTCGGGCTGGCCAGCCCATTAGTCCCGGTTCAGTCACGAACCGAGACCAATGGGTGCAACAGTCTCGGTTCGTGAGGCCAGGGGGGCGGGCGGGCCACGTGGGGCATTGGTCCCGGTTCGTCTGGAACCTTTGGTTCCGGTTCCAGACACGAACCGGGACCAATGTGCCTCGCTCCTGGCCCACAACCATTGGTCCCGGTTCGTGGCTGGAACCGGGACCAAAGGGGGCAACCGTTCGCCTGGTGCGAGCCCCTTTAGTCCCGGTTGGTGGCTCAAACTGGGATTGAAGGTTCGAATGTTTCGCATCCCATGACGTTTCGCGCTCCGAGAAATGGGAGGATAAAGCAACTGTTCCGCGGCGAGGGCTACAGTAACTTTGCCCATTTCGCTTCTTCTCCTCCATTCTCCTCTCTTCTTCCCCATATCTTCTACCATGAATCCAATCACTCGCTACGGGGAGGTTCTCGCACATGGCACAACAAATCTCGATGTCGTCTACACAAACGACAACGCCATGGTGCCGCGTTTTCTTTTCCTTTTACAGAAATGGCTTCAAGTGGCGGATGAGAAAGACAAGTTCATAGGGCTAGATCTCGAGTACACGGCCAAGCATGAAGATGTTGCCGTCATCCAGCTATGTTTCTAGAAACATGTTATGATCTTCCAATGGGCAAGGTGAGTTTTGAGGGTTTTCTTTGATCAATTAATAATTTATAAATTATTATGAAAATTGCATAGGATAGAAATATGTTCCATTTTGAATCCTATGGGAAAGATTAATATTTCTTTTAAGTTTGTAGTGAAACAATTTTCCATGTTGCAAAACGTGGCAGAACATACATGTCATATAGTTAATTTAGGGTTTCTTCATCAATTCATAGGATATGAAAATTGCATATATATAGGATATAGCAATATATATGTTCTATTTTGAATCCTATGGCAAAGATCAATTTCTCTTAAGTTGTAGTGAAATAAATATGTCGATTTTTTTATGATATTACTGTTCACCGGGCTCAAATGAGCCCGGGAGCAAAAACTCTTCGTCTTCCTTTTTTGTTGCAGTGAAATAATTTTCGTTTATATAGTTGCATATTATAATTCTGCCGAAATATACTTGTTGCAGCAGTATTTAACATTTGTTCCATTTTAATTTGTTGATGTTGTAGTAGTGACAAGCACTGTCCAACACTCATGGACTTCCTACGCAGCGGCATAGATTTTGCTACGTTGATGTAAGTAATGACAAGTTGAAGATGAGGCGCAGCTTCGGTATTGAGATACCAGCTGGCTGCCTTATTGATATCCAAGACATATTCAGGCTTCAATATGAGAGGACTTCGATGGCTTCTATGGCAGTCGCCTTGATCAACGACTATTACGGAGATATGAAGACCAAATTCCCCCCGGCGCAGCACAAAGAGTGGGAGAGGGCCCCACTTCAGCCTATCAACATTGAGTATGCAGCAAAAGATGGATACGTTGCATATGAGTTGTACTGCAAGATTCGAACCGTGAACTATGGGCAGCGTCACCTCGCACCACCACCACTATTGGGAGATTCTGATTCAGACTAGCTAGTAGTGTGCGCTTGGACGAGTACTTTCTCTAATGGATATCTGAACTATTATATATTACATATATCTCTAGCTATTATATATTTGTAGTGCTTTTCAATTCAGGTTGTTCGTAAATTCCAATTGTGGCTGAGAACAAAATAAAACAAAAAAATACTTTTCAATTTTAGGGTCATTTAGCTCAAAAAAACCAGTAAGTGCATGAAAAATATGAAATGAAGTCAGAAAGGGTTAAAAATTGATGATGTGACTTTGAATGGTGCATTTTGAACACACAAAAAGTCTGGAGTTCAAATAAGTTCAAAAAATTGAAATCCCTTTGTAACAGACGAGTTCTCGTCCGAAACCCGGATACTTCGAAAGAGATTGCCTGTTTTGTACACGAAGTGCATCCAGTTTTTTCCGAAACATCTCAACTTTTTAGCACATGCCATGTGGGTGAAATGACGATACCATGCCAACTTTCAACCTTTTCAGATTTCATTTCTAGTGCTTTTCAATTTCAGGGTCATTTAGTTCAAAAAAATCAGTAAATGCATGAAAAATACCAAATGAAGTCAGAAAGGGTTGAAAATTGATGATGTGGCTTTGAATGGTGCATTTTGAACACACCAAAAGTCTAGAGTTCAAATAAGTTCAAAAAATTGAAATCCCTTTGTAACAGACGAGTTCTCGTTCGAAACCATGATACTTCGAAAGAGATTGCCCGTTTTGTACACGAAGTGCATCCAGTTTTTTCCGAAACCCTCTCAACTTTTTAGCACATGCCATGTGGGTGAAATGACGATACCATGCCAACTTTTAACCTTTTCAGAGTTCATTTGTAGTACTTTTCAATTTCAGGCTCATTTAGTTCAAAAAAATCAGTAATTGCATGAAAAATACCAAATGAAGTCAGAAAGGGTTGAAAATTGATGATGTGGCTTTGAATGGTGCATTTTGAACACACAAAAAGTCTAGAGTTCAAATAAGTTCAAAAAATTGAAATCCCTTTGTAACAGACGAGTTCTCGTTCGAAACCCTGATACTTCGAAAGAGATTGCCCGTTTTGTACACGAAGTGCATCCAGTTTTTTTTCGTAACCCTCTCAACTTTTTAGCACATTCCATGTGGGTGAAATGATGATAGCATGCCAACTTTCAACCTTTTCAGAGTTCATTTGTAATGCTTTTCAATTTCAGGGTCATTTAGTTCAAAAAAATCAGTAAATGGATGAAAAATACCAAATGAAGTCAGAAAGGGTTGAAAATTGATGATGTGGCTTTTAATAGTGCATTTTGAAGACACAAAAAGTTTGGAGTTCAAATAAGTTCAAAACATTGAAATCCCTTTGTAACAGACGAGTTCTCGTTCGAAACCCTCATACTTCGAAAGAGATTGCTCGTTTTGTACACGAAGTGCATTCAGTTTTTCTGTAACCCTCTAAACTTTTAGCACATGCCATGTGGGTGAAATGATGATACCATGCCAACTTTCAACCTTTTCAGAGTTCATTTGTAGTGCTTTTCAATTTCAGGGTCATTTAACTCAAAAAATCAGTAAATGCATGAAAAATACCAAATGAAGTAAGAAAGGGTTGAAAATTGATTATGTGGCTTTAAATGGTGCATTTTGAACACACAAAAAGTCTAGAGTTCAAATATGTTCAAAAAATTGAAATCCCTTTGTAACAAACGAGTTCTCGTTCGAAACCCTCATACTTCGAAAGAGATTGCCCGTTTTGTACACGAAGTGCATCCAGTTTTTTCCGTAACCCTGTCAACTTTTTAGCACATTCTATGTGGGTGAAATGATGATACCATGCCAACTTTCAACCTTTTCAGAGTTCATTTGTAGTGCTTTTCAATTTCAGGGTCATTTAGCTCAAAAAAATCAGTAAATGCATGAAAAATACCAAATGAAGTCAGAAAGGGTTGAAAATTGATGATGTAGCTTTGAATGGTGCATTTTGAACACACAAAAAGTCTAAAGTCCAAATAAGTTCAAAAAATTGAAATCCCTTTGTAACAGACGAGTTCTCGTTCGAAACCCTGATACTTCGAAAGAGAATGCCTGTTTTGTACACGAAGTGCATCCAGTTTTTTCCGTAACCCTCTCAACTTTTTAGCACATGCTATGTGGGTCAAATGATGATACCATGCCAACTTTCAACCTTTTCAGAGTTCATTTGTAGTGCTATTCAATTTCAGGGTCATTTAGCTCAAAAATCAATAACTAAAATTATAAACCTCTAGTGTTGTTGAACTAAAATTATATAAAACCTAAAAATTACCAAATTGAATATAATGTTAAAACAAAGTAATATTAAATAGCAGGAAAAATAGCAAAGAAATAACATAAAAAATAGCAAAAGTGAAAATAGATGCGCTTACACTGAAATTCAACCTAAATTCAAAGTGCTAGTTAGGCACCTAACTAGCATTTTTAATTTAGGTCAAATTTCGTGTATAAGGGCATCTATTTTCACTATGAGAGGAGCTTGATAGGTCAAGCGCATTGGGGCTTATAAACAGGTGTTGTCTCCCCTCGACTAGCGAGGTGGGACTAAACATCTGCTACTTCCCCGTCGGTCGTCGAAAAGAGACCATTGGTCCCGGTTGGTGACACCAACCGGGACCAATGCCCCCCTTTCGTCCCGGTTGGTGCCTCCAAACAGGACCAAAGGGCCTGTTTCCCGCCCTTTGGGCTGTTGAAAACAGGGCTTTGGTCCCGGTTGGTGACACCAACCGGGACCAATGCCACCTTTAGTCCCGGTTGGTGCGACCAACCGGGACCAAACGTCCCTGTTTTCCGCCCTTTGGGCTGCTAAAAACAGGGCTTTGGTCCCGGTTGGTGCCACCAACCGGGACCAATGCCACCTTTAGTCCCGGTTGGTGCGACCAACCGGGACCAAACGTCCCTGTTTTCCGCCCTTTGGGTTGCTGAAAACAGGGCTTTGGACCCGGTTGGTGGTACCAACCGGGACAAAAGGGGGGAATTGGTCCCGGTTTGTGCCACCAACCGGGACCAATTCTCCTTCTATATAACAAGCACTTAGGAAAATTCGCAGTTTTCATTGCCACTTCGCCCTTGTCGCCTCCCCAAGCCCGTCGTCGTCGTTCTCGTCCCCGTCGACACCCTCATCGCCGCCCCATCGCCTTCCCCGCCGCCTTCATTGCCGCCCCGTCGCCACCCCGTCGCCTACCCCACCGCCCCGTCGCCTCCCCCGCCGCCCCGTCACCTCCCCCGCCGCCCCGTCACCTCTCCCGCCGCCCCCGTAGCCTCCCTCACCACCCTGTCGCCTCCCCCGCCGTCCCCGTCGCCGCTCCCGTCGCCTCCCCCATCGCCGCCCCACTCCCATCGCCGCCCCACTCCCATCGCCGCCCCGAGCCCGCCGCCCCCGTCGCCGCCCCGCCACGGTCGCCGCCCCCATTGTGAGTCGTCGCCGCCCCCGCTGTGAGCCACCGCCGCCCCGGCTCGTTGCAATTTTTTTAAATATATGTTGATTTTGTATGTTTATGTATGTTTATGTTAGCTAGATTAGTATGTTTATGTTAGCTAGATTCATATGTGTATGTTAGATTAGTATGTTTGTGTTTTTTTGAAAGTAAATTAGTATGTTTGTGTTAGATTAGTATTTGTATGTTGATTTTGGGTTTTATGAAAAAATAGTGATTAAACGATAAGAAAATGTTCTCATAGGAATTTGTCGACGATGCCCGGCCCGCATCCTCGTCGTCGAGTAGTCCGCGAGAGCCTGCTTGATAGGCGCCATGTCCGGGACTGGGCTCCGCCGGGCTGGCACTGGGAGGTGCTACCTTCCCGGGCTCGGAGGTTGGTGAGGAATGCAGGTATCGTCATTGACCCGGACCTTCTGTGGTGGTGGTCACGCGGGCCACTTTCGGTGCGGAGGGAGCCGGCACCCGCGAAGGTGGTACTTCGCCGTGTCAGGGAGGAGGACGAGCACGTCCGTCGCTACATGGTGGCGTTGGACGCCCGGTTTGACAATACCTAGCAGATCCTTCAGGGATCTCACTTGAGTTATGATCCCATGATGGTTCCTTATCTTTGGGTGTCCACCGCCGGCGACTCAGAGACCGCTAGTGAACCGAGTTCACTGTCCTTCATTTTGGATTCTAGGATATTCGATTCGTATTAGTGATCTTATATGATAATATTCGAGATGTATTAATTAATATTAGATGATGCATTAACTGGATTATTCGGGATGATGTATTAGTGATTTTATATTCGAGGTCATTATAAATATTAATGTATTACTGATATTTTATCGGTATAATGCGTGTGTGACTTTCGGTCTATCGTTGCTCCTTATGTGACTTTCATGTGTGTTCTTGATGGAGGAATCCCAACTGTTGTCGTGGGGGCGCCTCTTCTTTTTTCTCTTCTTTGCGATATACTCGTCGATATATTGCGCAAGAAGAGAAGAGGAGAGGCGTCCATCACCGGCGTTCGAACTATTACTGTGAGAGAGTGCCCACCAACATATATACACCACCATATCAGTGTGAGAGACAGCGCACCAACACACCATGAGATATGAGAGTTACTTAAGGAAAGCCTCGACGGACCGAAATTCACACACGCATTAATTAGGATCCAAAGCGTGCCCTAATTTTTGAACTAGATTATTCTGGATGATGTATTAGTGATATTATATTCGAGTTCATTATAAATATTAATGTATTAGTGATATTTTATCGGTATAATGCGTGTGTGACTGTCGGTCTGTTGTTGCTCCTTGTGTAACTTTCATGTGTGTTCTTGATGGAGCAAGGAATCCCGACTGTTGTCGTGGGGGGCGCTTCCTCTTTCTTATCTTCTTTGCGACATACTCGTCGATATATTGCGCAAGAAGAGAAGAGGGGAGGCGTCCATCACCGGCGGTCGAACTATTACTGCGAGAGTGTCCACCAACATATATACACCATCGTATCAATGTGAGAGAGTGCGCACTGACACACCATGAGATATGACCGAAAGTCACACACGCATTAATTAAGATCCAAAGCGTGCCGTAATTCTTGAACTGGATTATTCGGGATGATGTATTAGTGATATTTTATTCGAGTTCGTTATAAATGTATTTGTGATTTGCAAGTCATTCCAGTATTTTTTCTATGTCATTGCTCGATATATGAAACGGGTTGACTTTAGGTCTGTTTCGGCTCATTGTGTGTCTTTCAGTGAGGGAGAGTGTCCATCATATATATATATGAGAGAGGAAGAATCCCGACTGTTGTCGTGGGGGTCGCTTCTCCTTCGTCTCGTGTGCTAGACATTTTGGTGTAATGCACTCGGGAACGAATGGAGGAGACACCATCACTGATGATCGCAATATCAGAGGGAGTGTCCACCATATACGTGAGATGAGAATTTAGAAAGGAAAGACTCGACATACCTAAAGTCAACCCGTTGCATATTGAGTAATAGTGATCTGTGTGTTGATCAGTTTTCTCGTAGTTTCCTTCGATCGATTTTAAATGTTTCAACTATGAACATATGAGAAGTCTGACAACGAAAGTGAATTCGATATGTGCGAATACTGCGAAGATGAGTGCGGCCTGTGTGACAAGACCTTCCTAGTTGATGGTAGGCGCTTCAGCATCATGCTGGATGAGACCTTCGAAGTGGATACAGTAAGTTAGGATGACAAGTCTTTTTTCGTGATTAAGCATGGCTTCTGCCTCTTTTGCTTCAACTTATAATTAATTTTATTTTTTTACTGTTCTACTAGTGTATCCCCTGCCATGCTAGAATTGCTGTCTTGGATAAGATTGGTTTCAATACTAAAAAAGATATGGAGATAAAGATAGTTCACTTGAGGACCGAGCACGGTTTTACTTTTGCGGTAAAATTGTACCATGCAGACACCTATTACTATTTTGAATGCAAAAATTGGCAAGCACTATGCAAGGCTTATGCATTTGAGCCTAATATGCTTATCACCTTTGATATTCGTCTGGAAGATGAAATTAAAGGGAATATCGACATCTGGGCCGATGTGCAGACGCATCAAGTTCTACCATTATGTGAGTTTATCAACCATATTTATTAAGTAATGTATATTGTTTATTTAAAAATAGTTGACAACTTATTTGCATTGACAGCTTATTTTCATTCTTCAAAAAATGTACGGAAGATGGTAGACAGAACCTACTACTACAGTGATGAAGCAGAATTAACTTATAAGGAGAAATATCATGTTACCGCATTTCTTAGTCATCTTGAGAATTACAATAGCTATGATCAAACTCCTGCACATTATGGTCAATACATGCCACAAGTGCACGTGGTGAACTACGGTAACATCCATTGAGATTGCATGGTAAGATTTTAATTCTACTATTACGACATCCGTGCATCTTTTACATAAATTCTTGTAAAACTAAAGTACATTGTTAACTACAAAGTTATTACTATGTTTTTCAATAGAAAATCCCGGAGGATTGTGTGCCTCATCTGATGTTTTCGAGAGGTCGCATTGTTGTTACGAGCTTAGGGTCACCCCGGCCAGGCTACGCATCACTCATGTCCATACCGGATTTCTAAAACCGATGGAGTCATGACAATCAAAGATTGAAAAAAATGTATGCTCAATCATTGAAAGCTACTTGGAAGCAACATTGTGCGTAGGCCAAGAATGGGAGACAGGATGATCTCCGTTCTCCATAATGGAGAGTCAGGGCCTATCTTGTTTTATGATGTTGTACCTAAGAGAAGGTAGAGTAGGTCCTACGAGATAGGAGTACGTAGGTCCTAGGTACAGTGTGTTATTATGTGCTACAGTGTGTTAGAGTTGATGATGATGATGAGGAGGAGGAGTTGTGATTATGACCAGTGACCAACTTGTGATATGATGTCTCATTGACGAAAATGATGATTAAATTGTGTCATATGTTCTATCTATAAGTATAGTATGTAGCGTCGTGACCAAGCACGGAGATAAGAGATATCACTTCTCTCTATTAGCTATCTAACAAAATATATGAAACCCCTAAATTAACCCTCCAAAATCCTCAAACCCCCCCCCCCTCTTTAAAAAAAACAGCCCCTCAGCTGCTGACGCGTGGACGCTCTTTGGTCCCGGTTGGTGTTACCAACCGGGACCAAAGGCCCTCCTGCCTGGGCTCGGCTGAGCAACCACGTGTAGCCTCATCTGTCTCGGTTCGTAAGCGAACCGGGACTAAAGGTCGTGGGCTTTAGTCCCGACCCTTTAGTCCCGGTTCTGAAACCGGGACAAATGGGCTTTACGAACCGGGACAAATGGGCCTTTTTCTACTAGTGTATGCCACCAACTTGACGTAGATGTTTTTATCTGTATGAAGTAGTTGAACCAGAAATTCCAACCGACTATGCAATTCTGCTCGAGAAGTTAACACAAGCTGAAAAAGAAATCGATCATTTAAAAGAAAATTTTAAAATAACTGAAGATGACAAGATGGGATTGGAGTCGCATGTTGTCGATATCGTCGACGATCACAAGACCAAGATGGATGCAATGCGGTTGAAGCTTAGAAAGATTACAAAATATGCCATTCATACTGAGGCTTGGTATCATTGTGCCGTTGGATCAATTGGTACCTTAGTAGCGGTTATGATTGCATTTGTTGTTGCATTTAAATTTTTTACATAGTTTTGGTGTATGTTTTAATTAGATGCTCTAGAGACCTATATGTTGTTCAATAATGACAACTATGTATGAACTGTACGTATTTATTTTGGTCATTATTGTACTTTGGCTTTAATGTGATGATGGATTTCTAATAATTTGGTCACTTCTCTATTCATGATATGTTGTAATGGTTTTTAATACACTCTGTTATATAACGCACGCAGATGAACCGACAATGGATGGACGGTGACCGACGCACCTCCGAGTATATTAAGGGCCTGCATAATTTTCTCGAAGAGGCTATGGCAAACAAGCAGAATGGTTTATGCCTTGTCCATGTACTGTCTGTGAGAATACGAAGTCTTTCTCCAACTCTAAAACCCTTCACTTCCACCTACTTCAGAAGGGTTTTATACCATACTATAATGTTTGGACCAAGCACGGAGAAAGAGGGGTTATGATGGAAGACAAGGAAGAAGAAGAGGATGACGACAACTACCCTCCCCCTGAATACGGTGATGCTGCAATGGGGGAAGCAAAAGATCAAGAGGAACCAGACGATGTGCCTGATGATGATCTTCGCCGGGTCATTGTTGATGCACACAGAGAATGCGAATGTGAAAGGGAGAAGTTGATGTTCGATCGCATGTTAGAGGATCACAAAAAAGGGTTGTAATTGCGAAGATGACAACAAAAAGCTCGGTACCACACTGGAATTGCTGCAATGGAAGGAAGACAATGGTGTATCTGACAAGGGATTTAGTTCGCTACTAAAAATAATGAAGAAGAAGCTTCCAAAGGATAACGAATTGCCCGCATTACGTACGCATCAAAGAAGGTTCTATGCCCTCTAGGATTGGAGGTGCAGAAGATACATGCATGCCCTAATGACTGCATCCTCTACCATGGTGAGTACGAGGAACGGAACGCATGCCCGGTATGCGGTGCATTGCGGTATAAGATCAGAAGAGATGACCCTGGTGATGTTGAGGGCCAGCGCACCGGGAAGAGGGTTCCTGCCAAGGTAATGTGGTATGCTCCTATAATACCATAGTTGAAACGTCTGTTTAGAAACAAAAAGCATGCCGAGTTGATGCAATGGCACAAAAAAGACCGTAAGAAAGACGGGAAGTTGAGAGCACCCGTTGATGGGTTGCAGTGGAGAAAGATCGAGAGAAAGTGGAGCGACTTTATAGGTGACCCGAGGAAAGTATGGTTTGGTTTAAGTGTAGATGGCGTTAATCCTTTTGGGGAGCAGAGTAGCCAGCATAGCACATGGCCTGTGACTCTATGTATGTATAACCTTCCTCCTTGGTTGTGCATGAAGCGGAAGTTTATTATGATGTCAGTGCTCATCCAAGGCCCTAAGCAACCCGGCAATGACATTGATGTGTACCTAAGTCCATTAGTTGATGAACTTTTACAGCTATGGAATGGAAGAGGTGTACGTGTGTGGGATGAGAACGAACAGGGGGAATTTGACCTACATGCGTTGCTGTTTGTAACCATCAACGATTGGCCTACTCTCAGTAGCCTTTCAGGATAGACAAACAAGGGATACCACGCATGCACACACTGTTTAGATGACACCGACAGTATATATTTGGACAAATGCAGGAAGAATGTGTACCTGGGGCATCGTCGATTTCTTCCGACCAACCATCAGTGTCGAAAGAAAGGAAAGCATTTCAAAGGTGAGGCAGATCACCGGAAGAAGCCCGCCCTCCGTACTGGTGATCACATACTTGATATGGTCAATTATTTACAAGTAATATTTGGAAAGGGTCCTAGCGGACTATCTGTTCTGACTGACGATGCGGGACGCGCAACCATGTGGAAGAAGAAATCAATATTTTGGGACCTATCCTATTAGAAAGACCTAGAGGTCCGCTCTGCAATCGACGTGATGCACGTGACGAAGAATCTTTGCGTGAACCTTCTAGGCTTCTTGGGAGTGTGTGGGAAGACAAAAGATACACCGAAGGCACGGGAGGAACAGCAACGTGTGCATGAAAAAGATGGCATGCATCCAAAGCAGTATGAAGGTCCTGCAAGCTACACTCTTACCAAAGAAGAGACGGAAATATTCTTTGAATGTCTGCTCAGTATGAAGGTCCCGTCTGGTTTCTCGTCGAATATAAAGGGAATAATAAATATGGCAGAGAAAAAGTTCCAGAACCTAAAGTCTCATGACTACCACGTGATTATGACGCAACTGTTGTCGGTTGCATTGAGGGGGCTTCTACCGGAAAACGTTCGTTTAGCCATTGTGAAGCTATGTGCATTCCTCAATGCAATCTCTCAAAAGGTGATTGATCCAGAAATCCTGCCAAGGTTAAGGAGTGATTTAGTGCAATGTCTTGTTAGTTTCGAGCTGGTGTTCCCACCATCCTTCTTTAATATCATGACGCACGTCCTAGTTCATCTAGTCGGCGAGATTGCCGTTCTGGGCCCTGTATTTCTATACAATATGTTCCCCTTTGAGAGGTTCATGGGAGTCTTAAAGAAATATGTTCGTAACCGCGCTAGGCGAGAAGCAAGCATCTCCATGGGCCATCAAACAGAGGATGTCATTGTGTTTTGTGTTGACTTCATTCCTGACCTTAAGAAGATTGGTCTCCCTCAATCGTGTTATGAGGGGAGACTGACTGGAAAAGGCACGCTAGGAGTGGACTCAATGACATGTAGGGACGGGCATTCTTGGTCTCAAGCACACTACACAGTTCTACAGAATTCCACCTTGGTGACCCCGTATGTCGATGAACACAAGAATATTCTGCGCTCCAAACACCCGGAGCAGTATGACAACTGGATTACATATGAACACATTAGGACTTTCGGCAGTTGTTTGCAAACACGTCTCATGGGTGACAACACAGTTTCTGATGAGCTGTACTCATTGGCTAGGGGACCATCTTTGACTGTATTGACTTACAAAGGGTACGAGATAAATGGGAATACATTTTACACGATCGCCCAAGATGAAAAGAGCACCAACCAAAACAGCGGTGTCCGCTTTGATGTAGCAACCAAGAGGGGAAATGACACATATTATGGTTACATAGTGGACATATGGGAACTTGACTATGGACATGATTTCAAGGTCCCTTTATTTCAGTGCAAATGGGTCAATCTGTCAAGAGGCGGGGTACAGGAAGACCCACAGTACGAAATGACAACAGTGGATCTGAACAATCTAGGGTACACAGACGAACCATGCGTCGTAGCCAATGAAGTGGCACAGATTTTCTATGTGAAGGACATGTCTACCATACCGAGAAAAAGAAAAGATAAGGAAGCGAATACATCATACCATGAGCCAAAACGCCACATAGTTCTTTGAGGAAAAAGAGACATCGTGGGATTGGAGGGCAAGACAGACATGTCTAAAGATTATGAAAAGTTTCATGAAATTCCTCCCTTCAAAGTCAAGGCTGACCCAAGCACCCTGTTAAACGATGAAGATTATCCATGGTTATGGCGCAATAAGCAAAGGACACAAGCGAAGAAAAGTAAAGACTTTCTCTCCACAACTATATCATTGCAGTGACATGTGAAGAAATGAAATGCCTTTTGTAACACATGAGTTTTTGTCCGAAACCCTAATACTTCAAAAGAGATTTTTCGTTTTGTACACGAAGTGCATCTAGTTTTTGTCGTGACCCTCTCAACTTTTTATGACATGCTATGTGGGTGAATTGATGATACCATGCCAACTTTCAACCTTTTTAGAGTTCGTTTAAAGTGCTTTTTAATTTCTTTCAAAACATCATGGGAGTGGAGTTCAAAAAAGAATCAGCTAAAAAACTTTTATAAACCTGTAGTATTTTTAAAACAATAATTATATAAAAATTATGCAACTAAAATTATCACAGTATTTTTTGTTCAAAACATTAATAGCAAAAAGAATATAATGATAAAACACACTGGAAATAAATAAAGCAAGAAACAAAACAAAATAATGGAAATTATGCAACTAAAATTATCAAAGTATTTATTTGTTAAAAATAATGAACTAAAATAACAGAAGAAAAATACTGGAAGAAATTAAAACAATAAATAAAGCAAAAAAACGAAACAAAAATACTGGAAAAAATAAAAAAATGCCACCTACTGGGCCACCACGGCGTGAATACGACTAGAAACCCACCAACCTTGTTGGGCCAGGATTCAGGCCCGCAGAAGGCCCAGTAGGCCTACAGGCAAAGATAGATTAGGCCCGGAAGCCTGCAGTTGAGAGGAGCTCGAGGTGATGTGCGCAACAATGCTTATAAACCACTCTCGAGCTCTCGCGGCTAGCGAGGTGGGACTAAAGATTTGGCCCCGGGCAGCACCACCCTTTGGTCCCGGTTGGTGGCACTAACCGGGACCAATGCCAACCATTCGTCCCGGTTGGTGCCACAAACCGGGACCACAAGTCTCTGCTTCCCGCCCTTTGGTCTGCCGAAAAGAGACCTTTGGTCCCGGTTGGTGGCACCAACCGGGACTAATGGAGGCATTGGTCCCGGTTGGTGCCACCAACCGGGACCAATGCTCTATGTATATAAGCAACAGTTTTGATTTTTTTCAGATTTCATCTAGCACTTGCCCCCGACGACAACGAGCACATCGACGCCGCCAGGCTGCCCGAGCTCGCCATCGACGCCCTCTGCCCTGACACCCTCTGCCCCGAAGCGCCTATCCATGCCCCGATGCCTGCGCCGCTCCCTAACGTGCCTAGACGCGCCGCCCTGCCCCGACGCACGCCCTACCCCAACGCGCCGCCCCGTGCCCTGACGCCGGCGCCGCTCCCCGACGCGCGCCCTGCCCTGACGCTGTCTCGCGCCACAGCCCTGCCCCAACGACGCCGCCCCTTCTCCCCGTTCGGTCCGGCCGGCCCCCTTTCCTCCCTGTCCTCCCTGTCCCCTGTTGATTTTAATGATTTTGATGCTATATAGATGATATATGATAGTTAGATGATGATGTTGATGATAGCTGATGATGTTGATGATAGATGATGTATGTTTTTTTTTGTTCATATAATTTTTTTATAGCATTTTTGGTCCATGTATATATGTGTGTGTATATGGATGGATGGATGGATGGATGGATGTATATATATAGAAAATTATCATATGATATAAAAAAATATCGTAGCTTCCTGTTTTTTTCATGGATGTATGCTAAAGAAAATTATGAAAGAGTTTATGGGAGGTTTATGAGAGGGGACGTCGGACATGCATGAGAGAGAGGCGGTCCGCTCACCCGACCAACTATCGAGGCCATCCAAACCCTAGAAGAAAGAGCGTCGTTGTTGATCTACCCCGGCCCGTCCCTACCCGATAAACTCTTGAGGCCACCCCAAACCCTAGAACCGTTGTCGAGGCCACCCAAATTTACCAAGTTAAATAAAGAAAACTCTGGTAACATAGATTTATCAAGTTAATTGTCATGTTGTAATATTTGCAGAAACTATGGATCCAAGAGACGAAGAACAAGAACAGTTGTTGGGGGACATAATCCACGGCGGACGTGATATCTTGTCATATCCCAACGACACCGATGGTCTGGAATGAGAGTATTATGACGGCTCCGGTGATCGAACAATGGAGGAGGAAGGACATAATCATGATGGCTCCAATGACCGAATGCCGGAGGAAGAAGGAGACCATGATGATGGCTCCGGTGACCGATTGGAGGAGGGAGCTATTGCAAAGTCCAGCGAGGTATATATATTAATTAAGCCTGTGCCGACTAGCTAATTGATGCATTGATTGCTTTGGTATGTACATATATTAATTAACTCTTCTTTATTCTTTTATAGCCCTCCGGATCGAGCCAAACTTCGGTAACGAGACGAGGCCCGAAGAAGAGGTTGCGCAAGGATGAAAAGTTCACGATCACAGCACTCGCGAACGATGGCCATCCGATTGAACCCAAGCGGACCAAGAACGCATTTTCTTCTCAGTGCGGAGCTATTGTTAGGGACAACATCCCGATCAGCATCAAGCAATGGAATAAGCCTAAGGACGGCGCCCCTGATGGTGATTATGTCACCGATAGATAGAAAGATGATCTTTGGACCGCGCTAAAAGAAAATCTCACCCTACCGCTAGAGGAGGATCCGAATAGCTGGTTATAGAGCCACTGGTCAAGGCATGTGCTCTTAGGAAGATGGCAGATCTATTCAGGAGGTGGAAGAATGAGTTGAAATCAAAGTTTGTCGACAAAGGGAAGACTCCAGAATTTATCAGCCGATTTCAGAAGATAGGAGATCAGTGGCCCGCATTTGTGGCCTACAAGACATCGAAGAAAAGTAAGAAAATGTCAGAGACAAACAAGAATAATGCTGCAAAGAAGCAGTTTCACCATCACACGGGGTCAGGTGGCTACCTTAAAGCCCGGCCATTGTGGGACAAAACTGAGAATGACCTGATTGCTAAAGGGGTGGTACCACAGACATCAAACTGGCCAGACCGTCCAAGGACTTGGTTCTTCGGGGTTGGGGGAACTTTGGACCCTGAAACAGGGAAGTGCCGTTGGACGGACGAGCAACTTGCTATACCCGTGAACAAGCTTCAGAACTATATCATCGCAGCATAGGAAGGGACGTTCATTCCCGACAGAGAGAAGGACGAGCTGACTGAGGCCCTAGGGAATGCTGAGCACCCTGGACGAACACGAGGCACACCAGGATCTGTTTCGTGGAAGGTTGGGTTTCCCGACGCAGGCGGTTATAGAAGTCGGAAGAGAAATAGGAAAGCGGAGCTGAGCAAAATTCAGAAGCTCAATGCAAGACTACAAAAGCTAGAGGAAGCTGAGAGCTAGCGAGCTGCCGGCCAACCATCTTAGCGGCACGAAGCTACCCCAGAAGCTACCCCGACATCTCAGTGGAGAAGCAGCGTCGCTTCCACGGAGCCCGTTCAGCATGACTTCAGGTCTCCTAGCTACCCCGTGGATACTATCACGGAGACTCAACATTGCGAGCTTATGAAGAAATGCCGGAACCTCACTTTCAAGGCGGCTGTCAGCTTTGTTGCACCTCCTCAAACCAACAGAACTTTTCACTGTTGTCCGATTCCACATGGCTATGCTGTTGTGATGGTGGATGAAGTAATGAAGGAATTTGAGGAGCTCGAGCTTGACCACTGTACAGGTGAAGGAGAGAATAAGCTGGTTCGTGCCCTGAGGAGTTCATGTCTATGGTAGAAGGAGTACATCAAGCTTCGAAACTGGATGTCTCCGCCTCCTCCTTCTCTCAGGCGAATCAGGGCACTTCGGCTCCTCCTCCTCCTCCTCCTTCTCCACTGGCGAGTGATCAGGGCAGACCGCCTCCTTCTCTGGCTCCTCCGGCGCGTGGGGGCACTCCGCCTCCTCCTTCTCCTACTCCGGCACGTCGGAGCAGTACGCCTCCTCCTCAGCCTCGTCGGCAATGGCGGAAGACAGACGCCGCCGCTGCGGCTCCTGCGGCACCTAGTAAGCAATGATGGAAGGGAGCCGCCGCCGCTCCGGCGGCTAACAGTACAAGCATAGGCAGCAGGGGATACAGATACGGTCCATCTCTCAAGCCTCTAGAAAAGTTACCATATGAGAGGACCAAGTCTGAAAACAAGGAGATAAGTCAGCCCGAAGTGAGGGACCATTTTGCAAAGAAAACTCCAGCTCCGAAGGAGAAGATAGATCCGGTGAAAGCGATGCACACTATCGATGCCCTGAAGCAACCACCACCGCCTCCGCTGGATTCCAACTATGTTCGCAGTCTTAAAAAGACATATCAAGATGCGCGGCGGTCGGGAAGTACTTCCAGTGATGCAAAGTTAGCAGAATGAAGAGGTGGGAAAAAAATTCCCAGCTCGGCGAACAGGCGAACCAATCATGCCCCCCACTCAAGGTATCTAGCGATATCGTCGCTAATCATCCAGGGATGGTCCCCGATACCAATCCTGGTGATTAACTGAGCGATGATGTACTGTTTGAGCAGTTGGAGGTGGACGAACTCAAATACCGGTACGGGCAGCCTCTCGTCAAACCTGATCATCCTCCTCTAACAACGATGATGCGAAAATTCCATGAATGGTACACACAAACCTGCCGCGAGTCTGGGAAGGATTCTTTGGTACTGTCAGTTAAAGAGGAGCACGACCTCGTTGGAATTGAAATGTTGAATATTGAATTTGAGGAGATATTCCAGTTATACAATCAGAAGTCCATCGACAAAACAATCGTGACTTGCTACTGTCTGTAAGTACTACTTCTATAATTAAGTATCTCTATGTATATAGCTCAGCTCTTTCATTGCATGTATACATAATTATCCTCACTACTATATTATGTAGATTGAAGATCGTCGAATTCAGAAAAGCACAAATGTATGACATTGGGTTCATTAACACAGATGTCATATATGAGCATAATTTTAAAAATTATCCCACACAAACCGAGTAGAACTTGCTAGAATCGTTGCTTAAAAATCAAAACAAAGGGACAATACTCTTTCCTTACAACTTCAAGTGAGTGTTACTGTCTTGTGCATATTCAGTTTCCCTTATTACTTGAGATTTATAGTAATATAATTCATGAATTATGCATGCGTACGCAGTTTCCACTTTATTCTGCTAGAGATTCAGCTTGAGCGGGGAATAGTAACCGTCTTAGACTCGAAATGAAAAGATCCCCAGGAATATGCGAACATGACTAAAATTCTCCAAAAGTAAGTTCAATCGATCATTATCGCATCATATCGGCAACTTTGTTCATTTCCTGATATCAAGTAATTATTTTTTTTGTCTGGCAAGGTTTGGAAAGAGTTCACAACAATTGTTCTGGCACTGCCAGGGGAGCTGATTTACACACCCGAAAGTAAGTACTACTAGCTAGTTCCGCGCATCTTCCATTGATTCTAGTTTCATCAATACCATTTATCATGCTTGATTATCGTTTTGATTGAACTCTATTTCTCGTAAAGTGCTTGTGGCAGGAAAAAGGGAATAATTTATGTGGATACTACGTTTGCGAGTTCATCTACAACGCGACGACCCCTAAGCGGGGCTACTCTAAAAAACAATTTGAAGTGCGTAAGCAATAATATTCACACTTTTATTTTATTACCATATATATGTATTGACCCCTTCTTCAAATTAGATGTGGAAGATGGGGGATGAACTCCTACCACATGATCGCATACGAGCAATTCCTGAAGAATTGGCGGGATTCTTTCTTGACCACGTCATAAATAAAGCCAGAGAATACCATCTGAAATTGGAGATTAGATGTTAGGGATTGTAAGAGATCTTATATTTTATATATGTAGCTAGTAGTGTCGGATATATATACGAAAACTTGTTATACGACCAATCTCTCGGAGAAAGAGAGGTCGGTCACTTCTATCTCTATATGTTCATGACGATCTTCTATACTTAATGGTTCCTTCATTTGCTTACTAGCTAGCGTGTCGAGTTCTCTCTATAGTAGCTAGCGTCGACCAAGCACGAAGAAAGAGTGGACACTTCTCTCTATCAATTAGCTAGCTATAACAATATAAAACCCCTAAATTAACCGTCCAAAACCCCCTAAACCCCTCCCCCTCCCTTTCAAAAAACAAAACAAGCAACTGCCAGATGCTGACGCGTGGACGCCTTTTGGTCCCCGTTGATGTTACCAACCGGGACTAAAGGTTCTCCTGCCTGGGCTCCCAGCACCGGCCACGTGGAGCCCCTTCTGTCCCGGTTCGTAAGAGAACCGGGACTAAAGGTTTGGGCTTTAGTCCCAACACTTTAGTCCCGGTTCCAGAACCGGGACAAATGGGCCTTACGAACCGGGACAAATGGGCCTTTTTCTACTAGTGTATAGTAGCATTGTCCAAAGTAAATCAACCTGCAATTGCTCCATGTTAAGCAAGAACATGGTGCATTGATGATGTAGACTCAAATCATTTCAACATTCGCAAGACAATATTATGTTGCGTCCCTACCTAAGAACTCAAGTGAAAGGTCAATAGTTAGAGAGACTGCCATATATACGGGAGATGAAGGATATATGTTTGCATAATAACTCATAGGAGAAAGAATAATGCTTCCATGCTAGCTCATGTCACCAACGCTAGAGATGACACATTTTCTTGTTGGTCGAGCATATATCACATGAAAAATCTCAAGAGCATACATTTCAAAGTACAACATAATATCTGTAATAGCAGCATACTATTTGAGTAGGATTGGAGCAGCACTTTCAGCAGGATTGACATGTGGAGTTCGAAGTTCCAGCAAAAAAAAAAAACTCAAGCAGGAACTTGACTAAACCTGCAACAGTACATAATAGTTTTTTAAGTTTTTATTCTTGAGATAATTAGGTTAAGTTCATTGTAAGAATTTAGTAATTTATTGGAAACGGCCTAGCAAGGCTGCAAAAAGCCGAAGTGCTACAATAGCTTTACTTGCACCAGGAAATTGTAACACGTACATGCCTGCATTGCCAAACATGTTGTTGTGCGCAAAAAGAAAGTTAGTATCCTAAAAAGACAAACCTAATCATATGGAGATACATCAAACATAATAAAAACTAAAAATGAAGGCCATGTAACATTACTTTTTCGTAGTAGCAAAGCATGAAACATGTTTCCAAGATTTCTATGTTATATGATCAATAGCACATTTTGGACAAAAGAAGACATATTAATTCCTTTGCACATGAAAAAAGCATATGTATTTCGCAAGAGTCAATGTATCGATGTTGACTGGCCGGGAAGTTATAATTCTGCACATCATTGTTGTACTGCCAAGTTGTAGAAAGATTCGAGTATATGTTGATAATTATGGGGACTCTGACCTTGATATATCAGATGCTAGTACACTTTATGTTCCAAATATGTGGTAGAATCAAAATACACCATATGGAGTTGGTGGTGGATGTACTATCAAGCCAGAGCCTCTTAGAAATAAGCATTTCGATCCATGGCTGTATTTTAGCTAATACAAATGTGCTAATTAGTTTTAGCAGTGTCGTTGTTATTTATGCTCAATTGCACATGATGTAGATGCCACCACATAGTCTGAAAGCTTAAATGCTTCAAGAATGGAGAAAACTTGCATTGGTACTTTAGTAGTACTGAAGTCAAAATTTTAATCCTAAAATAAAATAGTGTACACCTGCTGCTGTTCATAGTCCATAGACCAGGCAAGATTTTTACTTTCAGCAATGACCTTCAGCTCGAATTCCTTTTTTTTAGCTCAAATTCATCAAACTGAAAAATTGGAATACGAAATGATGTGAGAGAACAACTATTTTTCCAGTTGTTCATCAGAAAAGGGGATCCATTGCTTACATCACACAACAAGTATTCCCTAAATCCTAAATTAAGAGTTCTGGAAGAGCAAATATATAGGTACAGTACAGTACACAAAGATCAATCAAATACTGACGTACCAAACAGGCGAACAAATAAATAAAATGAGGTGGACTCGAGCTTGCACAGTCGAGGCTAAGATCCATCAGGTAGAACAGAATAAGAAAGAGACGAAAATAGGGGTTGGCCCAGTTGAAACCCGTGCACTAAACTATGTTCCCAACGTTGTGAATCCAAAAATAATAAGCATAATCAACAATTATTTAACTCTCTACCGAAGTATGTACTAGATGAAAAAGGCATCTCTGCTTGCGCCAGCAAGAGTCCCTCGCCCTATGGACGACAATCGCCAACATGTTGCTGCAAAGAGTGTCCGGCAGGGACCGTGACGCGGCAGTGGATTTGGACAGGGAAACGACGGCAGCCTGCATTGACGCAGTGATTTGGAGCAGGAGGGTGACTATGCCGGAGATAGTGCCGACAGTGGCACCGACGCGTCTTATTTTTCTTATCACGAATTCACAAGGGAGGACAGGCTTCGTGAGATCGTAATTCGCAAGCACCCCCGATATCTACTTGCCCGTCGAGTACTGATTGATGATGGAGAGTGGGGGGAGGAAGAACGAGATGGTGAATACTATATGGGCATGTGTGTGTGTGGTGGTGAAGGCAGAACACAAAGGGCCATGGTGATGAGCCGACTCCCAATCGTTTCATTGCCCCACCACCACCCCAAGCGTCACCCGGCGAGTGGACTCCCAATCGGTTATTTTCTTTTCTCTGTTGGCCACTCGTGAGGCATATGCCTGCCTATGCTGCGTTGTCCGTTGGCTTTGTTGCTCGCAGATGATAAGGCCCAGACGCCCAAATAACTGAGGAGCTCCGATTTTGTTACCGGAGCAGCGGTCTAGCCCATCTAGCGACCTCTGTTTGCCAAGGAATCCCAAGCGGGATTGAAATCACATCCAATGGCCATAAACATCTACAAGTGTAGATCCGACGGCTACAAATGTTGATGGTCTGTGAGGGCTGGAAAAATGCTCAGTTATAATATATTTAAATACTATATATATATTATTATTATACCCTCCAAAACTCCTTGAAAACTTTACCAGTTGGTGAAAAAAACTCAAATACATCATATCTATTTGTACGACGGAGTTATGAAACTATGGTGCGCTAGCTACCTGCATAAATCCATGATTCACAAAGTTTATTAGAACATCTCCAGCAGCACGCGATATTAATGCCGCGCTGGAAAAATACCAGTTTATTAAAGCATCTCTAGCAGCGCGCGATATTAATGCCGCGCTGAAAAAATACCATTCTTTTTGTGCGCGCGGTCGTTCTGGCGCTCCAACGGACGCGTAAAATAATGCGCGCGGCATAAGTGATCCAATGGTGGAGCGAAAGGACATCGCGCGCCGTTTATTTCATGCGCCTGTTCCCACGCGCTGCACACTCGAGCGCCCGCGCCGCACTGCCGCCATCCACCCCGGCGGTGCCGCTTTCGACCCGCCCCGTGTCGCCGCCGACGAATTCGTCCGATGGACGGCCGCGCCGACATCCCCCTCACCCCTTCGTACACCCGCGACCCCTCCGCCGCCACCGCCGACGCGAACCCTAGCACGGGGAGCTTTGGCTTCGCGTCCGCCGGTGCTCCTCCAAGCACCGGACTCGCGCGCGGGCTTTTCATGGTGCTACGGATGACCTTGGCGGGTGGCGTCACGCGGACGCCCGCCGTGAAGCCACGTCCCCCCCCCCCCCCTCTCGAAGCTCCCAAATGCGGCGGTGATGGAGGTGGGCAAGGTGTCCGGGAAGAAAAACAAGGGGGCGGATGGCTCCTCTAGGTGGCCGAAGAAGAAACTTGCAGGGCGTGCGACGGATGCGGCGGCGACCGAAGCGCCGGCGAGCTCGCTTGTTGCACCGGCGGCCGATGCGCACAAGGCGTTCGATGAAATGCTCACAAGGTATGATTTCGTCCTTTTTTCGTTGTTCTTTTTTACATGAATGGATACATATGGATAGCTTATTTGTTTTGTTGTATATACTTTGTAGTTTTAATGATGAGACATATCTGTCAACTATGGGTGCTCCAACAATTCTCATTGGTCTCAAACCAATGATGTGCATTTAGATGATCATGAGGTTAAGGATGGTGAGGGTATCGTCGATGCACCGAAAGGAAGAGCGGGCAACTACACCATGGATGAAGACATCTTGCTTTGCAATACATGGTTGAAAGTGTCTAGGGATTCCACCGTTGGAGGGGACCAAAGTAGAGATGCATATTGGATCCGGATGAAGGAGCACTTTGATTTACACAACAAAAGTGGAATTGACTGCACAGAAAGATCTCTTTGCTCCCGGTGATCGACAGTCAACAAAGATTGTCAAAGATGAACGGTCACACTTAAGGCAGATGACACGCTAAATCTAAGTGGCACTAATGATAGTGATAGGGTAACTGTCATTTCTTTCATGATTGTTCCATGTTCATGCTTCTTCTTTGGTGTTTCAAGTGTTAACTTGTGCTTTTGTTTGTAGCTCACTATTACACAAAACTTATTTTAAGGAGAGGAGAAGAAAACCAAGAAAGGGAGACCATTTATCTTGAGCCATTGCTACGATGAGTTGAAGTGGTTTTCGGACGCTCGTATGCCCTCCACAACAACGGCTTTTACCTCAAGCACAAACTCGAGCTCCACACACAGCGATACACAGGGGCTCGGGGGGTCTTATACCTGCGCACACACACGCGCCATGTCGTGCCCACTCACCCACTAGCCACGCCCCACACCCCTGGCTCACGCACCTGCCGCGCTCGGACGCAGACGACGCGGCCACTACCGGTGCTGGCGACGCGCTCACCCCTGGTTCTTCGCTAACAGACATACGCACTCACGCACGCACACAGCCTGTGCACTAGTCAAGCTATATCAGTACTATGGCCACACCATACACTAGTCGGACAATAATACCCAGACTGTGCCCAGACACCCACACAGGGACGCCCGCCACGGACTCAACGTAGCCAGCTCGCGCCTGCACGCACGCAGGCTGCGCTCGCCGTGGCTTATTGCCAACAACGGATACTTTGATCTTTATGATACGATCGAATGAGACACGTATTACCATGCAAGTATTTCGTATGAAAATCGCGTAGCACAAACACATAAGAACGTGGCTTTATTCTTCCAGTATACCGTGTACGTACAGTGCCAAGTCACAGAAGCGCTGCTGCAGGGACGGGCGTACGCCGTACGTACGTACACGCTGGTACGGTAGTACGTATTACATCCCGTTCACGGGGGCTAGCCGATGGTGGGTGTCTGGGAGACGATGCCGTTGTTGTCGATGAAGACGCGGACGCGCTCGGGGTTGTAGTCCGGCGTCAGCGGCGCGCCCGGCGGGAGCACCTCGACGGCGACGTCGGGGCGGTCGTGCGCGATCTGCGTCGCCGCCAGCGACGCCAGGACGCCCACCAGCTCCGGCCACGACGACTTGCTCATCTCGGACTCGGTGCCTAGCTAGCTCGTTCGTGATCGGCACCGAAGGACGGACGTAGGTAGTGTATGAGTGTGAGTGCGTGTCTGAGTGCCGTGTTGCACCGTGGTTTTTCTAGACAAGTCTGCGCCTCGTTTGGTCAGTACAGTTTTGGTGGTGGTGCTGCCTCGACGGGCGGAATTAAGTTGGACAACAACATCATCATCATCATAAGAGCGACCGTCCGTTCATGTATGTTTGCATGCTAACGGAGATGTTGCAGATATGTAGCTTTGACGTTGCACACAAAACATGAAAAATCAGAGTGGCGCAGCGGAAGCGTGGTGGGCCCATAACCCACAGGTCTTGATTTTTGTGATTTTTTTCTGTTGGCCTCAGTTCAAATTGACTGGGCATTTGTGCTCGTCTGCTGCTGTAATGACACCGGATCTTTTTTTTCCTTCTTTTTACATTTTTTACATTATAAATTAAAATGCATATATCTTAAAACCTAACTTCACTTACAAATAATAATAAAATGAATTTGAGAAAAAGTCAATCTAGTGTAAAAAAATGTTAGTGTGGTTTCTAAAATGTTGATAACTTTCAAATATGATGCCGTGACAGTTAGAAAGTGTCCCCACTTCCCAACAAAAAATGCATGCAGGATTATTAAAATATATTTATACAATGTAAAAACAAATGTTTGCATAATTTACAAAGATTGTTGCGTACCACTAAAACAATGTACGTCATATTTGATGGAAATATTCCCGTGTTTCAGAAAATGTTCATAAAATTATAAAAATGTTACTCCCACCGTCCCATAATATAAGATGTTAGTACTACAACCTTGTAAATTAACAAATGAATCTTGCTATTTTTAGAAAAATATTCACGTGTTTATCAAAAAAAATGTCTGTGAAATCTTCACAAAAAGTTGTACAGTTTTTTAAAATGTTCCTGTACTTAAAACAATTACATTGTGTATTTGAAAACATGTACCCATGTATTCAAATATGTGTTCAAAACATGTATTTCAAAAAAATGTACATCACGTATTTCAGAAAGGTCTAGCGCATATCAGAAAAAATGTTTCACGTGTGCTCATGTACATTGTGTACTGATAAAACGAAATCACCTCCGAATAGTGTTCTTTTTCAAAGTTTCTCACACACCCGAAATCTTTCTTTTCGGGTTCAAGCTCTTCAGAAGTCTAAACACCACAAATTATTGCACACACCTGGCGCACATGAGCATCTTGGATGTCTACGAATTTAAGTTTTTTTTTTAATTTTGTTTACTCTATTTTTTAAATTTTACTGTTCACTGAGTGATCCTGGGCACCGTTTTGAATTATTGCTTTATATTCCTATATAGTAAGAATGCAAAAATTCTAAGGGTTTATGGCATACGCTTATTAAGATACTTTGGTCTTGGGATTTGTCGCAACTACCAAGACTGATTTAATCTACAATATAATCGATGAAATCCAAACAAATATAACATTTTTAGACATACAAACATTCCTTTGCTCATGAACAATCAATGGTGTGGACATAATTACTGTAAACGAAATTTGTACTTCAATTGATCTTCGCTAATATTTATTGACATTGTAAACTAGCATGCTTAACTCTACCTCAACCTACATATTATACACAAACAGTAATATTGGAAAGCCCTAGTGAATCAAACTATTTAAATCATATTCTCTTTTTTGCACACTATACAATAAAAAAAACTTAAATTTGAAAAGGTTTTTTCTCCAAGCGTCCATCTAAACCGTCCATCCAAGATCGAACGGCTGAACCAAGAAAGAAGGTATTGGCGATAACGTCGCCACGCAGCCGCACGAGAGGGAGCGACAGTGAGATGCTTCGGAGCGGCTGACCGGCAGTGGCCACGATGGCGACACTGCTCCTCTCCCTCACCGCCATCCCATACCAGCTCTACTATGACCTCCTCGTCCACCGCCCAGTCAAACCCCCCAGATGCACCCCCTCTGACGCCGATACCGACGGCCCCCGTCCCCCTCCGACCAACGTGGAGGAAACCGACGAGAAGCAACCCTCTCTCAACCGCGCAACGGAAATACCTCCGAAAGCACCGCAACCGGAAGCTCCTGGACCCGGACGCCACCACGGGCCCCAAGCTGATGACCACGTCGGAGATGGTGGAGTTGGGGCCGGAGGTCGTCGACTTCCCGCAGCTGCACGCACGCGAGGAGGCACAAGGAGTATAAATTATAGTACAAAAATGGTCAGGCACGGCAACCCGCGCTATCATGGTCTAGTGTAGAGGAAGATAAGTCTCGGCCTTTGACTTGAGAGATGCCCAAGTCCCATCAAATCAAAAATGTCAAACTATCCTAACCTGCACAGGAGGAAGTAGTATATGAATCGGAGGATCTGCCACGCATATCAAGAAGGTTCGAAGGGTACTGTTCTGGATTCCTGTTGTCCACGATGCATTAGTTTTTAGATACTTCTTAAATATAAGATCTTTTAGATATTTTATTATAAATTATATATGAATGTATATAGACATACTTTAAAATATATTCATTCATTTTATTTCGTATGTAGTTTATAATGAATTTTTTTAAGGTCTTATATTTAAGAACGAAAAGAGTAAAAATAATTTTAGAAAAGGAGGAACGGCGTTTCCGACCTCTACATCGAGAAACGATGCATATAGCCATTTTATTAAACAGCACGAAAAGAGTAATTTGTAACCTTGGTTGGGATGATAGTGCGGTTGCAGTTGCAGGGGGGCGAGGGCGGTGCTGCGCGTCAAGCTCGCGTATTTACCCCGACGAAGGCGTTGCCACTTAATCAAGGAGGAATTTCCGTCCTATAAATACGTACGTGTACGCTGTGCGTAAGTAGCTACTGGTACTACATTAGCTGGTGATCGAGACTACTCCTACATATACATACATTATAACATACTTTACGACTAATGTCGCCGGCTGTTGCACCGCCCACAGTCGAGGGCGAGCCTGATCCACCGGCGCCGCACCGTGAGGTAGAGATCATCACCATGCTCGTGGCCACGACGGACCCGTCGCCGGCCGTCGCCCAGGCCTCGTTGGGCCCCGCCGGCCGCAGGGAGGACGGTATTCGACAGGCGAGGGATAAGGACGCCCAACGCCGCCGCAAGGCTGACAGGGAGCTCCGGGGCTGGCTGATGGTCCTTGCCACCATGATCGCCTCCATCACCTATGCCTCTGGGCTCAATCCACCCGGTGGCTTCCAAGGCGGAGACGGGAAGAGGGTGATGCCCATCTTGTTGGAAATATACCCTAGAAGCAATAATAAATTGGTTATTATCATATTTCCTTGCTCGTGATAATCGTTTATTCTTCATGCTAGAATTATATTGATCGGAAACTCAGATACATGTGTGGATACATAGACAACACCATGTCCCTAGTATGCCTCTAGTGAACTAGCTCGTTGATTAAAGATGGTTAAGGTTTTCTAGCCATGGACATGAGATGTCTTTTGATAACGAGATCACATCATTAGAAGAATGATGTGATGGACAAGACCCAAACTACAAACGTAGCATATGGTCATGTCACTTTATTGCTACAATTTGCTGCATGTCAAGTATTTGTTCCTATAACCATATGATCATGCAACTCACTGACACCGGAGGAGTGTCTTCTGTGTATCAAACGTCGCAACATAATTGGGTGACTATAAAGGTACTCTATAGATATCTCCGAGGGTGTCTATTGGGTTGGCATGGATCAAGACTGAGATTTGTTACGCCGTGTGACGAAGAGGTAACTCAGGGCCACTCGGTAATATAACATCACAATAGCAATGTGACTAAGTGTTAGCCACGAGATCTTGTATTACGGAAATGAGTAAAGAGACTTGCCGATAACGAGGTTGAACTAGGTATGGAGATACTGACGATCGAATCTCGGGCAAAAACATACCGAAGAACAAAGGGAACATCATACGAGATTAATTGAATCCTTGACATAGAGGTTCGATCGATAAAGATCTTCGTAGAATATGTAGGAACCAATATGGGAATCTAGGTCCCGCTATTGTTTATTGACCATAGAGGTGTCTCGGTCATGTCTACATAGTTCTCGAACCTGCAGGGTCTGCACACTTAAGGTTCGGTGACGTTTTGGTAATATAGAGTTATGTATGGTGGTGATCGAAGGTTGTTTGGAGTCCCGGATGAGATCCCGGACATCATTAGGAGCTCCAAAATGGTCCGGAGGTAAAGATTGATATATAGGAAGTCCTGTTTTGGTCACCGGAAAAGTTTCGGACTCATCGGTAGTGTACCAGGAGTGCCAGGAGGGTACCGAGGGACCATCGGGAGGGGTGTCTCGACCCAAGAGGCTACATGGGCTGTGGGAGGAGGTAAACCAGCCCCTGGTGGGCTGGCCGAAGCCTCCTCTAAGGGCCCATACGGCTGGAGTGGTTTGAGAAGGAAAAATCCAAAGGTGAAGAGGTGAAAAGAGTTTCCAAGTGGAAAGGAGGAATCCTACTCCTAATAGGATTGGAGTAGGACTCCTCCACCTCCAATTTCGACCAAACCTTGAGGGTTTGAGGCTGCCTCCGCCCCTCCCTCCCTTCTATATATACTAGAGGATTTAGAGGGAAACGCTAACCCTAATAGCCACGTGCTACATCTCCTCTAGATCGCAGTTTCTCCTCTAGATCGGTTTTCAGCGATGCTTAGGCAAAGCCCTGCTGGAATAGCTCCACCATCATCGCCGCAACGTCATCGCGCTGCTGGAGAACTCATCTACCTCCCCGCTCCCTCTTGCTGGATCAAGAAGGCGGAGATCGTCATCGAGCTGTACGTGTGCTGAACGCGGAGGTGTCATCCGTTCGGCGCTAGATCGAAAGGACCGTGATCAAGATCGCATGACGATTCGCGATTGGATCGCAGGACGGATCGCGATGAGATCACGGGACGGATCGTGATTGGATCGCGAGATGGATCCTGACGGGATCGCGGGACGCTCGGCGATTTGGATCGCGAAGACGTTCGACTACATCAATCGGGTTTCTTAACGCTTCCCGCTTAGTGATCTACAAGGGTATGTAGATCCACTCTCCCTCTCGTAGATGCTCATCACCATGGATAGATCTTGCGTGTGCGTAGGAAAATTTTTGTTTCCCATGCAACGTTTCCCAACAGTGGCATCATGAGCTAGGTCTATGTGTAGATGAGATCTCAAGTAGAACACAAAGAGTTTGTGGGCGTTGATTCTTAGATTGCTTCCGCCCTTAATCGTGTTTTGGTTTAGCGGTATTGTGGGATGAAGCGGTCCGGACCAACCTTACTCGTACGCTTACGAGAGACCGGTTCCGTTGACTGACGTGTAACTTTGTTGCACAAAGATGGCTGGCGGGTGTCTGTTTCTCCTACTTTAGTTGGATCGGATTCGACTAAGGCGGTCCTTGAGAAGGTTGAAAAGCAACTTGTGTATCACCGTTGTGGTTTATGCGTAGGTGAGAATTGTTTTTGCTAGATACCCGTAGCAGCCACGTAGAACATGCAACAACAATTAGAGGATGTCTAACTTGTTTTTGCAGGGTATGTTGTGATGTGATATGGCCAATTACATGATGAGATATATGTGATGTATGAGATGATCATGTGTTGTATAGAATATCACGACTTGCATGTCGATGAGTACGGCAACCGGCAGGAGCCATAGGGTTGTCTTTAATTATTGTATGACCTGTGTGTCAATCATTAAGTGTTATGTAATGCTTTAGTTTATCGCTAAACGGTAGCAATAGTAGTAGAAGCATGGTGGGCGCGACAACTCTGATGGCGACACGTTGATGAAGATCATGGTGTCATGCCGGTGACGATGGAGATCATGCCGATGCTTTCAAGATGGAGATCAAAAGCACAAGTTCATGGCATATCATGTCACTTATGATTTGCATGTGATGTTAATCCTTTTATGCACCTTGTTTTGCTTAGGACGACGGTAGCATTATAAGGTGATCCCTCACTAAAATTTCAAGATCAATTGTGTTCTCCCCGAGTGTGCACCGTTGCGAAAGTTCGTCGTGTCGAGACACCACGTGATGATCGGGTTGTTGGGAGACGTAGTAGTAAATCAAAATTTTCCTACGTGTCACCAAGATCTATCCATGGAGAAACCAGCAATGAGAGGGGAGAGATTGCATATTCATACCTTTGAAGATCGCTAAGCGGAAGCGTTACAAGAACACGGTTCGTGGAGTCGTACTCGCAGCGATTCAGATCGCGGTGGACTCCGTTCTTAGCACCGAACAACGGTGCCTCTGCGTTCAACACACGTGCAGCCTAGTGACGTCTCCTATGCCTTGATCCAGCAAGGATGAAGGAGAGGTTGGGGAAGAGCTCCGGAAGCACGACGGCATGGTGGCGGTGGAGCTGCGTGGACTCCGGTAGAGCTTCGCTAAGCACTACGGAGAACGAGGAGAGGGAGAGGCAGGGCTGCGCCGGAGAGGGAGAGAAAACCGTGTCTCAAACAGCCCAAAACCCACCACTATATATAGGAGGAGAGGAGGGGAGGGGCTGCGCCCTAGGGTTCCCACCCTAGGGTAGTGCGGCAGCCCCAGATCCCATCTGGGCGGCGACCAGAGGGAGGGAAAGGAGGTGTGGCTGCCCTAGCCGCCCTAGGGTGGGCCTAGGGCCCATCTGGGGCAAGGGTTTGCCCCCTCTCTCCCCTTGCTGCGCCTTGGGCCAGGTGGGAGGGGCGCACCAGCCCACCTAGGGGCTGGTTCCCTCCACCTATGGCCCATGAAGCCCTCTGGGGCCGGTGGGCCTACTTGGTGGACCCCCGGAACCCTTGCGGTGGTCCCTGTACAATACAGGTAATTCCCGAAACTCTTTCGGTAACCAAATCCTCACTTCCTATATATCAATCTTCGTCTCCGGACCATTCCGGGACTCGTCGTGACGTCCGGGATCTCATCCGGGACTCCGAACAACCTTCGGTAACCACGTACACTTTTCCCTATAACCCTAGTGCCATCTAACCTTAAGTGTGTAGATCGTACGGGTTCGGGAGATACGTAGACATGACTGAGACACCTCTCCGGTCAATAACCAACAGCGGGATCTGCGTACCCATGTTGGCTCCCACGTACTCCACGATGATCTCATCGGATGAACCACGATGTCGGGGATTCAATCAATCCCGTATACAATTCCCTTTGTCTATCGGTATGATACTTGCCCGAGATTCGATCGTCGGTATCTCTATACCTTGTTCAATCTCGTTACCGGCAAGTCTCTTTACTCGTTCCGTAATACATCATCCCGTGGCTAACTCCTTAGTCACATTGAGATCATTATGATGATGTCTTACCGAGTGGGCCCAGAGATACCTCTCTGTCACAAGGAGTGACAAATCCCAGTCTCGATTCGTGCCAACCCAACAGACACTTTCGGAGATACCCGTAGTGTACCTTTATAGCCACCCAGTTACGTTGTGACGTTTGGCACACCCAAAGCATTCCTACGGTATCCGGGAGTTGCACAATCTCATGGTCTAAGGAATCGATACTTGACATTAGAAAAGCTTTAGCAAATGAACTACATGATCTTGTGCTATGCTTAGGATTGGGTCTTGTCCATCACATCATTCTCCTAATGATGCGATCCCGTTATCAACGACATCCAATGTCCATGGTCATGAAACCGTGACCATCTATTGATCAACGAGCTAGCCAACTATAGGCTCACTAGGGACATGTTGTGGTCTATGTATTCACACATGTATCACGGTTTCTGGTTAACACAATTATAGCATGAATAATAGACAATTATCATGAACCAGGAAATACAATAATAACCATATTATTATTGCCTCTAGGGCATATTTCCAACAGTCTCCCACTTGCACTAGAGTCAATAATCTAGTTACATTGTGATGAATCGAACACCCATAGCACTCTGGTGTTGATCATGTTTTGCTCGTGAGAGAGGTTTAGTCAACGGATCTGCGACATTCAGATCCGTATGCACTTTACAAATATCTATATCTCCCTCCTGAATGTAATCACGGATGGAGTTGAAGCGCCGCTTGATGTGTCTTGTCTTCTTGTGAAACCTGGGCTCCTTTGCAAGGGCAATAGCTCCACTGTTGTCACAGAATAGAGTCATCGGGCCCGACGCACTTGGAATTACTCCTAGGTTGGTTATGAACTCCTTAATCCAGACTCCTTCCTTCGCTGCTTCCGAAGCAGCTATGTACTCCGCTTCACATGTAGATGCCGCCACGACGCTTTGCTTGCTGCTGCACCAGCTGACTTCCCCTCCGTTCAAAATATACACGTATCTGGTTTGCGACTTGGAGTCGTCCGGATCTATGTCGAAGCTAGCGTCGACGTAACCCTTTACGACGAGCTCTTCAGCACCTCCATATATGAGAAACATTTCCTTTGTCCTTTTTAGGTACTTCAGGATATTCTTGACCGTTGTCCAGTGTTCCGCTTCGGGATCACATTGGTACCTCCCTACCAAACTTATGGCAAGGTTCACATCAGGTCTGGTACACAGCATGGCATACATAATAGAGCCTATGACTGAAGCATAGGGGATGACACTCATCTCTTCTCTATCCTTTGCCGTGGTCGGGCATTGAGTCGTACTCAATCTCACACCCTGTAACACAGGCAAGAACCCCTTCTTGGACTGATCCATATTGAACTTCTTCAATATCTTTTCAAGGTATGTGCTTTGTGAAAGACCTATGAGGCGTCTTGATCTATCTCTATAGATCTTAATACCTAATAGGTAAGCAGCTTCTCCAAGGTCCTTCATTGGAAAACACTTATTCAAGTAGGCCTTTACACTTTCCAAGAGTTCTATATCATTTCCCATTATCAGTATGTCATCCACATATAATATGAGAAATGCTACAGAGCTCCCACTCACTTTCTTGTAAATACAGGGTTCTCCATAAACCTGTACAAACCCAAACGCTTTAATCACCTCATTAAAGAGAATGTTCCAACTCCGAGATGCTTGCACCAGCCCATAGATGGAGCACTAGAGCTTGCATACTTTGTTAGCATCTTTAGGATCGAGAAAACCTTCCGGCTGCATCATATACAGTTCTTCCTTAAGGAAGTCGTTAAGGAATGATGTTTTGACGTCCATTTGCCAAATCTCATAATCATAAAATGCGGCAATTGCTAACATGATTCGGACAGACTTCAGCATCGCTACTGGTGAGAAAGTCTCATCGTAGTCAACTCCTTGAACTTGTCGATAACCCTTAGCGACAAGCCGAGCCTTATAGATGGTCACATTACCGTCCGCGTCAGTCTTCTTTTTAAAGATCCATTTATTTTCAATGGCTCGCTTATCAACAGGCAAGTCCACCAAAGTCCACACTTTGTTCTCATACATGGATCCTACCTCAGATTTCATGGCTTCAAGCCATTTGTTGGAATCCGGGCCCACCATCGCTTCTTCGTAGTTCGAACGTTCACCGTTGTCCAACAACATGATCTCTAGGACAGGGTTGCCGTACCACTCTGGTGCGGAACGTGTCCTAGTGGACCTTCGACATTCAATAGTAACTTGATCTGAAGTTTCATGATCATCATCATCAACTTCCTCTCCAACCGGTGTATGCTCCATAGAAACAACTTCCTGTGCTGCGCTACTCTCCGGTTCGAGTGGAGGTACAATTACCTTATCAAGTTCTATTTTCCTCCCACTTACTTCTTTCGAGAGAAACTCTTTCTCGAGAAAGGATCCATTCTTAGAAACAAAGACTTTGCCCTCGGATCGTAGGTAGAAGGTATACCCAATAGTCTCTTTGGGATATCCTATGAAGAAGCACTTTTCCGCTTTGGGTTCGAGCTTCTCAGGTTGAAGTTTCTTCACATAAGCATCGCATCCCCAAACTTTTCGAAACGACAACTTAGGTTTCTTTCCAAACCATAATTCATACGGTGTCGTCTCAACGGACTTTGACGGTGCCCTATTTAAAGTGAATGCGGCAGTCTCTAATGTATCCCCAAAATGATAGTGGTAAGTCGGTAAGAGACATCACAGATCGCACCATATCTAATAGAGTGCAATTACAATGTTCAAACACACCATTTCGCTGAGGTGTGCCAGGCGGCGTGAGTTGTGAAACAATTCCACATTTCCTTAGGTGTGTGCCAAACTCGTGACTTAAATATTCTCCGCCACGATCAGATCGTAGGCACTTTATTTTCCTGTCACGTTGATTCTCTACCTCACTCTGAAATTCCTTGAACCTTTCAAAGGTTTCAGACTTGTGTTTCATTAAGTAGACATACCCATATCTGCTCTAGTCATCAGTGAGGGTGAGAACATAACGGTAGCCACCGCGAGCCTCGACGCTCATTGGACCGCATACATCCGTATGTATTATCTCCAACAAGTCGGTTGCTCGCTCCATTGTTCCGGAGAACGGAGTCTTGGTCATCTTGCCCATGAGGCATGGTTCGCACGTGTCAAATGATTCGAAATCAAGAGACTCCAAAAGTTCCTTAGCATGGAGCTTCTCCATGCGTTTGACACCAATATGACCAAGGCGGCAGTGCCACATGTAAGTGGGACTATCGTTATCAACCTTACAATTTTTGGTACTCACACTATGGACATGCGTAACATCTCGTTCGAGATTCATCAAAAATAAACCATTGACCAGCGGAGCATGACCATAAAACATTTCTCTCATATAAATAGAACAACCATTATTCTCAGATTTAAATGAGTAGCCATCTCGTATCAAGAGAGATCCAGATACAATGTTCAAAACTGGTACTAAATAACAATTATTGAGGTTTAAAACTAATCATGAAGGTAGATGTAGAGGTAGCATGCCGACGGCGATCACATCGACCTTGGAACCATTCCCGACGCGCATCGTCACCTCGTCCTTTGCCAGCCTCCGCTTATTCCGCAGCTCCTGCTCGGAGTTACAAATGTGAGCAACTGCACCGGTATCAAATACCCAGGAGCTACTACGAGCACTGGTTAGGTACACATCAATAACAAGTATATCACATATACCTTTAACGATTGCCGTCCTTCTTATCCGCTAAGTACTTGGGGCAGTTCCGCTTCCAGTGACCGTTACATTTGCAATAAAAGCATTCAGTCTCAGGCTTGGGTCCATTCTTGTTCTTCTTCTTCCCGGTAACTTGCTTACCGGGCGCGGCAACAGCTTTGCCGTCCTTCTTGAAGTTCTTCTCACCCTTGCGTTTCTTGAAACTAGTGCTCTTATGCACCATCAACACTTGATGCTCCTTTTTGATCTCGACCTCCGCTGATTTCAGCATCAAGTACAACTCAGGAATGGACTTCTCCATACCCTGCATGTTGTAGTTCATCACAAAGCTCTTGTAGCTAGGTGGAAGCGACTGGAGGATCCTGTCAATGACCGAGTCATCTGGGAGATTAACTCCCAGCTGAGTCAAGCGGTTGTGCAACCCAGACATCTTGAGTATGTGCTCACTGACAGAACTGGTTTCCTCCATCTTACAGCTGAATAACTTGTCGGAGACATCATATATCTCGACTCGGGCATGAGCTTGGAAAACCAGTTTCAGCTCTTAGAACATCTCATATGCTCCGTGTTGCTCAAAACGCTTTTGGAGCCCCGGTTTTAAACTGTAAAGCATGCCACATTGAACAAGGAAGTAATCATCGCAGCGAGAATGCCAAGCGTTCGCAACGTCTTGTTCTACTGGGAGAATGGGTGCATCACCTAGCAGTGCATCAAGGACATACAATTTCTTGGAAGCTATGAGGATGATCCTCAAGCCACGGACCCAGTCCGCATAGTTGCTTCCATCATCTTTCAGCTTGGTTTTCTCTAGGAATGCCTTGAAATTGAGGGTGACATTCGCGTTGGCCATTGGATCTACAATATGGATTGTAAAGATAATTTTTTAGACTAAATTCATGATAATTAAGTTCACATAATCAAATTTTTAATGAACTCCCACTTAGATAGACATCTCTCTAGTCATCCAAGTGACACATGATCCATGTCAACTAGCCCGTGTCCGATCATCATGTGAGACGGACTAGTCATCCATGGTGAACATCTCCATGTTGATCGTATCTTCTATACGACTCATGTTCGACCTTTCGGTCTTCCGTGTTCCGAGGCCATGTATGTACATGCTAGGCTCGTCAAGTCAACCTAAGTGTTCCGCATGTGTAAATCTGGCTTACACCCGTTGTATGCGAACGTAAGAACCTATCACACCCAATCATCACGTGGTGATTCGGAACGACGATCCTTAGCAACGATGCACAGTTAGGGTGAACACATCTCTTGAAATTTTATTGAGAGATCATCTTATTTACTACCGTCATTCTAAGCAAATAAGATGTAAACATGATAAACATCACATGCAATCAATATAGTGACATGATATGGCCAATATCATCTTGCTCCTTTGATCTCCATCTTCGGGGCACCATGATCATCACTTTCACCGGCACGACACCATGATCTCCATCATTGTGTCTTCATGAAGTTGTCTCGCCAACTATTGCTTCTACTACTATGGCTAACGTTTAGCAATAAAGTAAAGTAATTACATGGCGTTTATGATTGACACGCAGGTCATACAATAAAATAAGACAACTCCTATGGCTCCAGCCGGTTGTCATACTCATCGACATGCAAGTCGTGAATCCTATTACAAGAACATGATCAATCTCATACATCACAATGCATCACATCACATCCTTTTGGCCATATCACATCACAAGGCATATGCTGCAAAAACAAGTTAGGCGTCCCCTAATTTGTGGTTGCAAGTTTTACGTGGCTGCTATAGGTTTCTAGCAAGAACATTTCTTACCTACGCCAAAACCACAACGTGATATGCCAATTGCTATTTACCCTTCATAAGGACCCTTTTCATCGAATCCAATCCGACTAAGGTGGGAGAGATAGACACCCGCGAGCCACCTTATGCAACTAGTGCATGTCAGGCGGTGGAACCGGTCTCACGTAACCGTACGTGTAAAGTTGGTCTGGGCCGCTTCATCCGACAATACCGCCGAATCGAGATAAGAATTGTAGTGGTAAGCAAATTAACAAAATCGACACCCACAACTGCTTTGTGTTCTACTCGTGCATAGATTCTACGCATAGAACTAGCTCATGATGCCACTGTTGGGAGACGTAGTAGTAAATCAAAATATTCCTACGTGTCACCAAGATCTATCCATGGAGAAACCAGCAACGAGAGGGGAGAGATTGCATCTTCATACCTTTGAAGATCGCTAAGTTTAAGCGTTACAAGAACGCAGTTGGTGGAGTCGTACTCGCAGCGATTCAGATCGCGGTGGACTCCGATCTTAGCACCGAACAACGGTGCCTCCGCGTTCAACACACGTGCAGCCCGGTGAAGTCTCCTACGCCTTGATCCGGCAAGGAGGAAGGAGAGGTTGGGGAAGAGCTCCGGAAGCATGACGGCGTGGTGACGGTGGAGCTGCGTGGACTCTGGCAGAGCTTCGCTAAGCACTACGGAGAACAAGGAGAGGGAGAGGCAGGCTGCGCCGGAGAGGGAGAGAAAATCGTGTCTCAAACAGCCCAAAATCCACCACTATATATAGGAGGAGTGGAGGGGAGGGGCTGCGCCCTAGGGTTCCCACCCTAGGGTGGTGCGGCAGCCCCAGATCCCATCTGGGCGGCGGCCAGAGGGAGGGAGAGGAGGTGCGGCTGCCCTAGCCGCCCTAGGGTGGGCCTAGGGCCCATCTGGGGCTAGGGTTTGCCCCCTCTCTCCCCTTGCTGCGCCTTGGGCCAGGTGGGAGGGGTGCACCAGCCCACCTAGGGGCTGGTTCCCTCCACCTATGGCCCATGAAGCCCTCTGGGGCTGGTGGGCCTACTTGGTGGACCCCCGGAACCCTTCCGGTGGTCCCGGTACAATACAGGTAATTCCCAAAACTCTTCCGGTAACCAAATCCTCACTTCCTATATATCAATCTTCGTCTCCGGGAGAATACATAGACCACAAACATGTCCCCAGTGAGCCTCTAGTTGGCTAGCTCATTGATCAATAGATGGTCACGTTTTCATGACCATGGACATTGGATGTCATTGATAATGGGATCACATCATTAGGAGAATGATGTGATGGACAAGACCCAATCCTAAGCATAGCACAAGATCGTGTAGTTCGTCTGCTAAAGATTTTCAATGTCAGGTATCGTTTCCTTAGACCATGAGATTGTGCAACTCCTAGGTACCGTAGGAATGCTTTGGGTGTGCCAAACGTCACAACATAACTGGGTGTCTATAAAGGTGCACTACGGGTATCTCCAAAAGTGTCTGTTGGGTTGGCACGAATCGAGACCGGGATTTGTCACTCCGTATGACGGAGAGGTATCTATGGGCCGACTCGATAAGACATCATCATAATGAGCTCAAAGTGACTAAGGAGTTAGCCACGGGATGATGTATTATGGAACGAATAAAGAGACTTGCTGGTAACAAGATTGAACAAGGTATAGAGATACCGACGATCGAATCTCGGGCAAGTATCATACCGATAGACAAAGGGAATTGTGTACAGGATTGATTGAATCCCCGACATCGTGGTTCATCCGATGAGATCATGGTGGAGCATGTGGGAGCCAACATGGGTATCCAGATCCCGCTGTTGGTTATTGACCGGAGAGGTGTCTCGGTCATGTCTATGTGTCTCCCGAACCCGTAGGGTCTACACACTTAAGGTTCGATGATGCTAGAGTTATAGGGAAATAGTGTACGTGCTTATTGAAGGTTGTTCGGAGTCCCAGATGAGATCCCGGACATCACGAGGAGTTCTGGAATGGTGTGGAGACAAAGATTGATATATAGGAAGTGAGGATTTGGTTATCAGAAGTGTTTTGGGCGTCACCGGTAGTGTAACAGGACCACCGGAAGGGTTCCGGGGGTCCACCGGGAGGGGCCACCGGCACCAGAGGGCTGCTTGGGCCACAAGTGGGAGGGAACCATACCCTAGGTGGCTTGGTGCACCCCCACAAGGGGCCCAAGGCATAGCAAGAGGTGGAGGGGCCAAACCCTAGGGCAGATGGGTCCTAGGCCCATCTAGGGCGCCACCCCTCCCCTCTCCCCCTCTAGCCGCCAGCTAGATTGGCATTTGGTGGCTGCCTGATGACCCACAAGTATAGGGGATATATCATAGTCCTTTCGATAAGTAAGAGTGTCGAACCCAACAAGGAGCAGAAGGAAATGACAAGCGGTTTTCGGCAAGGTATTCTCTGCAAGCACTGAAATTGTCGGTAACAGATAGTTGTGTGATAAGATAATTTGTAACGGGTAGCAAGTAATAATAGTAAAAAAGGTGCAGCAATATGGCCCAATCCCTTTTGTATCAAGGTACAAGCCTGAACGAACTCTTATATAAAGTAAAGCGCTCCTGAGGACACATGGGAATTATTGTCAAGCTAGTTTTCATCATGTTCATATGATTCGCGTTCGCTACTTTGATAGTTTGATATCTGGGCGGACCGGTGCTTGGGTGCTGTCCTTACTTGGACAAACATCCCACTTATGATTAACCCCTCTCGCAAGCACCCGCAACTACTAAAGAAGAATTAAGACAAAGTCTAACCATAGCATTAAACTAGTGGATCCAAATCAGCCCCTTGTGAAGCAACGCATAAACTAGGGTTTAAGCTTCTGTCACTCTAGCAACCCATCATCTACTTATTACTTCCCAATGCCTTCCTTTAGGCCCAAATAATGGTAAAGTGTCATGTAGTCGACGTTCACATAACACCACTAGAGGAGAGACAACATACAACGCATCAAAATATTGAACGAATACCAAATTCACATAACTACTAGTAGCAAGACTTATCCCATGTCCTGAGGAACAAACGTAACTACTCACAAAGCATAATTATGTTCATGATCAGAGAGGTATTGAATAGCATTAAAGATCTGAACATATGATCTTCCACCAAGTAAACCAACTAGCATCAACTACAAGAAGTAATTAACACTACTAGCAACCTTACAAGTACCAATCGGAGTTGCGAGACGGAGATTGGATACAAGAGATGAACTAGAGTTTGGAGATGAGATGGTGCTGATGAAGATGTTGATGGAGATGAGTCCTCTCCGATGAGGGGAGTGTTGGTGATGACGATGGCGACGATTTCCCCCTCCGGAAGAGAAGTTTCCCCGGCAGGACGGCCTTGCCAGAGCTCTAGATTGGTTTTGCTCAAGTTCCGCCTCGTGGCGGCGGCGTTTCTTCCCGAAAGCTCTGCCTCGATTTTTTCTAGGATAAAACCCTTCATATAGAAGAAGATGGGGCCAGAGGGGCTATAGGGGGCCCACGAGCCCCCCAGGCGCGCCTGGCAGGCTCGTGGCCTCCTGGTGTCTCCCCTCTGGTATTTCCTCCACCCAGTATTTTTTTTATATTCCAAAATAATTCCTCGCTTATTTTCACGGCTTTTGGAGTTGTGCAGAATAGACATCTCAAACTTGCTCCTTTTCCAGCCCAGAATTCCAGCTATCGGCATTCTCCCTCTTCATGTAAACCTTGTAAAATAAGAGAGAAAAGGCATAAATATTGTACCATAATGTGTAATAACAGCTCATAATGCGATAAATATCAATATAAAAGTATGATGCAAAATGGACGTATCAACTCCCCCAAGCTTAGACCTCGCTTGTCCTCAAGCGGAAACCGAGATCGATAAATATCACCACATGTTTAGAGATAGAGGTGTCGATAAAATAAAATATGGACATGCAGGCATCATGATCATATTTAGAACAGCAATATCATCATATAATCCCTTATGCTAAAGTGACAATTCATTCACAATGTAAAGCATGCATCAAGATTCTTATTGAGAATTAACAACCAATAGTCTTTAGTCATTGAAGCAATTGCAATTTATCATAACATCGGAAAGAGTCAAATAAGAGCTTGTAAAGCAAATCCACATACTCAATCATCTTTTAGTCTTCTACAATTGCTAAAACCCACGCGGTACTCATGAGATCGAAGTTTCAGTTGGACACAGAGAAAGATAGGGGCTTATAGTTTCGCCTCCCAACTATTTACCTCAAGGGTAATGTCAACCATAATAATTCATGATTACTTACTTCCAAGAGTATATATGAATATAGATCTTTCCCTAGCACATGACGCTTGCCAAGATAATGGCGAAATAAGGAATTGGTGTCGATCACCACGACTCTTTTAAAGATAAAAAGTAAAGGTACAAGATAGGCCCTTCGCAGAGGGAAGCAGAGGTTGTCATGCGCTTTTGAGGTTTGGATGTGTGATCTCTTAGTGTGAGGGAACGTCACTTTATATTGCCTCCTGTGATAAAGAACTTTATTATGCAGTCTGTCACTTTTATGTCTTCCTCATCACAGGTTTGTACAAAGCTTATTTTCCACACACTAATAGATCATACATATTTAGGGAGCAATTTTTATTGCTTGCACCGATGACAACTTACTTGAAGGATCTTATTCAATCCATAGGTAGGTATGGTGGACTCTCATGGCAAAACTGGGTTGAGGGTTTTATGGATGCACAAGTAGTATCTCTACTTAGTGCGGGAGTTTTGACTAATATGAGGTGTAAGCAAGCGTCACATGCTAAAGGATCCATAATCATATAACATTGTTCGAAACCAAGCAAACATAATTCATTATGTTGTCTTCCTTGTCCAACGTCTACTTCTTAGCATGTAATAGTTTAATGAGTGTTCACGATCATAGATGGTGTCAAAGATGATATATTTATATGTGAACCTCTCTTTCTTTATTACTTCCTATTAACTGCAACAATGACCAAGGTCTACGTTTGTCCTCCCACAACAAGTTTCAGTCAACATTCTTTTTTATATGTGAAGCCATCACTTCCCATAAGATCATCATATGATCTTTCATGCTTTTGTTCTTTTATTATTATTTTATTTAGATCATGGCAAGAAGCAAAGCCCTTAACTAAAACACTCTTTATTATATAACTCAAGAACTCGATTACAACACAAAGCAAAACTCAAGCCTAGATCATACTAAGAACTTTATTCTACTAGATAAAGATATTACCAAAAGGATCGAACTAAGATAAAGGTAAAGGCAAAATATGTGATAGTGATATGATACCGGGGCAACTCCCCCAAGCTTGGCACAAGCCAAGGGGAGTGCCCATACCCGTGTGTTTAATTGTCTTCCTTCGGAGGTGATGGTGGTGGAGTTGTAGGAGTCCGGGGTTGATTCTCCGTCTTCCAAGGCATAGGTTCTCCATCATGGAAAGATGATCGAGTCTTCGGGATCCTCAAATCTGCAACCAACCGCATTACTTTAAATCTATACTCATACTCACAGTTCTGGTTTTGCATGTCATAGATCTGGGCTTGGAGACGATCGACTCTATCATAGAGCTTGAAGAGGTGTTCCCCGATGTCCTTGGCATCGATCTTGTGCTTGTTGGTGAACTCCGTAATCGTCGTGTGGTTGGCGTTGAGTCTGCGTTCCGCCATCCCTTGGCACTTGAAGACTTGCTGCTCCATTTCTTCGAGCCTCGTCTCCACGCTTCCGGTCTTCTTGGGCCCCTCAACGTCACGGATGTGCAGCACCCCCTCACGCATCTCAATTGTTTGAGGGTGTTGCAGCACCTCCGCGAGGTAGGGATTGATGACCTTCTCAAAGAACTTGTCCTTCGAAACCTTTGGGGACGCCATAGCGATCTAGATCTGTCTGCACAGCAGCTCGAAACGAAAACAGAAGATATTTGCGTGATACAAGGGTCAAGCCTTTCAGGAGATTATATAATGATTTTTTACCAACCATAAGGAGTATTCCACAAGGAAACAGAGTCTGGGAGGCACACGAGGTGCTCACGAGCCCCCAGGCGTGCCCAGGGGGTAGGGGCGCGCCTGGCAGGCTCGTCACCTCCTCATGCGCTTTCCGGCCTACTTTAAATTTTTGTATTTTTCTAAATATTCAAAAACGGAGAAAAATTGCTATTGGAAATTTTTTGGAGTCGGTTTGCTTACTGTATCACATACCTCTTCGTTTTTGGAGTCTAAAACAGGCTGGTAAACATCCCTTATGTACTCCTCCGGGGTTATGGTATTAATTATATTGTTTTCTACATTTATGGGAGTACCTGAGATATAATGCTTGATTCTTTTCCCATTCACAACTCTCGGAAAAGTGCCTTCCGCGTTGTTGATTTTGATGGCACCGGAACGATATACTTCTTCAACAATATAAGGATCTTCCCATTTAGAGAGAAGCTTGCCTGCAAAAAATCTTAAACGAGAATTGCATAGCAAGACATAATCACCTACATTGAACTCACATTTTTGTATCTTTCTATCATGCTACCTCTTAACTTTCTCTTTAAACAACTTGGCATTTTCATATGCCTGAGTTCTCCATTCATCAAGTGAGCTAATATCAAATAACCTCTTCTCACCAGCAAGTTTGAAATCAAAGTTGAGTTCTTTGATTTCCCAATAAGCTTTATGCTCTAGCTCAAGAGGTAAATGACATGCTTTACCGTAAACCATTTTATACGGAGACATGCCCATGGGATTCTTATACGCAGTTCTATAAGCCCATAGTGCATCATCAAGTTTCTTAGACCAATTCTTTCTAGACCTATTAATAGTCTTTTGCAGAATTAATTTAATTTCTCTATTACTTAACTCTACTTGACCACTAGACTGAGGATGATAAGGAGATGCAATTCTATGGTTGACATCATACTTAGCAAGCATTTTACGGAAAGCACCATGAATGAAATGTGAACCACCATCAGTCATTAAATATCTAGGGACTCCAAATCTAGGGAAAATAACTTCTTTAAGCATCTTAATAGAGGTGTTATGATCAGCACTACTAGTTGGAATAGCTTCTACCCACTTAGTAACGTAATCAACAGCAACTAAAATATGAGTATACCCATTGGACTTTGGAAAAGGTCCCATATAATCAAAACCCCAAACATCAAATGGTTCAATAACAAGTGAATAATTCATAGGCATTTCCTGACGTTTACTAATGTTACCTATTCTTTGACATTCATCACAAGACAAGACAAACTTACGAGCATCCTTAAAGAGAGTAGGCCAATACAAACCGGATTGCAATACCTTGTGTGCAGTTCTATCTCCAGCATGGTGTCCTCAGTAAGCCGGGGAGTGGCACTTCTGTAGGATCTATCCTTGTTCATGCTCAGGTACACAACGTCTAATAACACCATCTACTCCTTCTTTATACAGGTGAGGATCATCACAAAAGTAATGTCTCAAATCATAAAAGAACTTTTTCTTTTGTTGGTACGTGAAACTAGGTGGTATATATTTAGCAACAATATAATTAGCATAATCAGCATACCATGGTGCACTGCATGAAGCATTGATGACATTCAATTGTTCATCAGGAAAGTTATCATCAATAGGTTGTGGGTCATCAAGAACATTCTCTAACCTAGAAAAGTTATCTGCTACGGAGTTCTCAGCACCCTTCCTATCAACAATATGCAAATCAAATTCTTGTAGCAAGAGAACCCATCTAATAAGTCTAGGTTTAGCATCTTTCTTTTCCATGAGATATTTAATAGCAGCATGATCAGTGTGAATAGTAACTTTAGAATCAACAATATAATATCTGAACTTATCACATGCAAACACAACTGCTAAAAATTCTTTTTCAGTAGTAGCATAATTTCTTTGGGCACTGTCTAGAGTTTTACTAGCATAATGAATAACATTTAATTTCTTATCAACTCTTTGTCCTAGGACAACACCAACAACATAATCACGAGCATCACACATAATTTCAAAAGGTAGGTTCCAATCAGGTGGTTGAACAATAGGTGCAGTTATCAAGGCCTTCTTGAGTATTTCAAATGCTTCTTCGCAATCATCATCAAAAACAAACGGAATATCTTTTTTGCAAGAGATTAGTGAGAGGCCTAGAAATCTTAGAGAAATCTTTAATAAACCTTCTATAGAAGCCAACATGACCAAGGAAACTTCTTATACCTTTAATGTCTTTGGGGCATGGCATCTTCTCAATGGCATCAACTTTAGCCTTATCAACTTCAATACCTCTTTCGGAAATTTTATGTCCCAAGACAATGCCTTCATTAACCATAAAGTGGCACTTATCCTAATTCAAGACAAGGTTAGTATCTTTACATCTCTACAAAACTCGATCAATGTTGCTCAAGCAATCATCAAAAGAAGATCCATAAATGGAGAAATCATCCATGAAAACCTCAACAATCTTTTCACAAAAGTCAAAAAATATAGCCATCATACATCTTTGAAAGGTAGCAGGTGCATTACATAAACCAAAAGGCATACGTCTATAAGCAAAGGTACCGAAAGGGCAAGTAAAAGTGGTTTTCTCCTGATCAGATTGTGCAACAGGTATTTGGGAGAAACTAGAATAACCATCTAGAAAGCAAAAGTGTGTATGTTTAGACAATCTTTCTAGCATTTGATCAATAAAAGGTAGAGGGTAATGATCTTTATCAGTAGCTTTATTTAATTTCCTAAAATCTATTATCATCCTATAGCCAGTAACAATTCTTTGTGGGATCAATTCATCTTTATCATTAGGAACAACGGTAATACCTCCCTTCTTAGGGACACAATGCACCGGACTTACCCAATCACTATGAGCAACAGGGTAAATAATACCTGCTTCTAGGAGCTTTAATATTTCTTTTCTTACCACCTCTTTCATCTTAGGATTCAGTCTTCGTTGGGAATCGGCAACTGGTTTGGAATCAGGATCAGTTTTAGTTTTATGCTGGCATAGAGTGGGACTAATGCCTTTAAGATCATCAAGAGTATATCCAATAGCAGCACGGTGCTTCCTTAGAGTTTTCAATAATTTCTTTTCTTCATGCTCTGAAAGGTTAGCACTAATAATAATAGGATATATCTCTTTTTCGTCAAGATAAGCATACTTAAATGTATCAGGTAATTGTTTAAGCTCAAACACAGGATCACCCCTGGGTGGAGGTGGATGTCCAAGTAATTCAACAGGCAAATTATTCTTAAGGATAGGACGTTGTTCAAAGATAACTCTATCTATCTCATTCCTTCCATCCATATGCATATCATTTTCATGTTCAAGCAAGTATTGCTCTAAAGGATCAGTAGGAGGCACAGCAATAGAAGTAAGAGCAATAATTTCATCCTTACTAGACAATTCTTTTTCATGAGGTTGTCTACCAAACTTAGAAAAAATAAATTCATGTGACACACCTCCAAAGCCAACAGTAATAGTTTGTTTCTCACAACATCAATACATTCCATCTCGACAGGGGCAATCTCATCTTTAATTTCATTATATAAAGATTGAGGTATTGCACTAACACTAGCACCCATGTCACATAAACCATGATAACAATGATCTCCTATCTTAACAGAAACAACAGGCATGCCAACTACATGTTTATGTTTGTCTCTAGTATGAGGTTTAGCAATTCTAGCAGAAGCTTCACAGAATTGAATAACATGCCCATCAACATCATCGGCCAAGAGATCTTTAATAATAGCAATACTAGGTTCAACTTTAATTTGCTCAGGGGGTGTAGGTGTTCTAGTGTAGCCCTTACGTATCACAGTTGAAGCTTTAGCATGATCCTTTATTCTAACAGGGAAAGGTGGTTTCTCAATATAAACAGTAGGAACAATGGAATTATTATAAGCAATAACTTTCTCTTCAACTGGAACAGGTTTAGCTACATTAACTTCTATGGGAGGATGATATTTAAACCACTTCTCCTTAGGGAGATTAATATGAGTAGCAAATGATTCACATAAAGAAGCTACTATCTCAGAGTCAAGTCCATGTTTAGCGCTAAAATCACGGAAAGTATTTATTTCTATGAAGGATTTAACGCAATCGAACTTAAGATTCATACTTGACTCCTTACCTTCATAAAACTCCCAATCTTCAGAATTGCGTTTAATTATTTCCAATAAATCCCATCTGGAGTCAATATCTCTCTTCATAAAAGAACCGGTACAAGAAGTGTCAAGCATGGTGCGATTGTCATGAGAAAGCCGAGCATAAAAGTTCATAATAATAATCTCTCTAGGGAGCTCATGGTTGGGGCATTAATATAACATTGACTTAAGCCTCCCCCAAGCTTGAGTGATACTTTCTCTATCACGAGGCCAAAAATTATAGATATAATTCCGATCACGATGTACCAAATGCATAGGATAAAACTTTTGATGAAATTCCAATTTCAATCGGTTGTAGTTCCATGATCCAGTATCATCACATAGCCTATACCATGTCAATGCTTTATCCCTCAAAGATAAGGGAAAGACCTTCTTCTTGACCTCATCCTCGGGCAAACCTGCAAGCTTAAATAAACCACAAACTTCATCTACAGAGATTAGATGCAAGTCGGGATGTGATGTTCCATCTCCTGTAAAAGGATTAGCCAACAGTTTCTCTAACATACCCGAAGGAATCTCATAATAAATATTTTCAGTACGTGCAGTAGGTTGAGGAGCAACTCTTTGTGCTTTCGGTCGAGGCTAAGATACCCCGAACAAGCCCCTCAAAGGATTAGTTTCCATAGTGACAAGTGACAATAAATTTCAGCACACTATATAAATGTTTCCTTACCAAATTCCACTCACCAAAGGCGCTTCACTCCCCGGCAATGGCGCCAGAAAAGAGTCTTGATGACCCACAAGTATAGGGGATCTATCGTAGTCCTTTCGATAAGTAAGAGTGTCGAACCCAATGAGGAGCAGAAGGAAATGACAAGCGGTTTTCGGCAAGGTATCCTCTACAAGCACTGAAATTGTCGGTAACAGATAGTTGTGTGATAAGATAATTTGTAACGGGTAGCAAGTAACAATAGTAACAAAGGTGCAGAAATATGGCCCAATCCCTTTTGTAGCAAGGGACAAACCTGAACGAACTCTTATATAAAGTAAAACGCTCCCGAGGACACATGGGAATTATTGTCAAGCTAGTTTTCATCATGTTCATATGATTCGCGTTCGCTACTTTGATAGTTTGATATGTGGGTGGACCGGTGCTTGGGTGTTTTCCTTACTTGGACAAACATCCCACTTATGATTAACCCCTCTCACAAGCATCCGCAGCTACGAAAGAAGAATTAAGACAAAGTCTAACCATAACATTAAACTAGTGGATCCAAATCAGCCCCTTGCGAAGCAACGCATAAACTAGGGTTTAAGCTTGTGTCACTCTAGCAACCCATCATCTACTTATTACTTCCCAATGCCTTCCTCTAGGCCCAAATGATGGTAAAGTGTCATGTAGTCGACATTCACATAACACCACTAGAGGAGAGACAACATACAACGCATCAAAATATCGAACGAATACCAAATTCACATAACTACTAGTAGCTAGACTTATCCCATGTCCTCGGGAACAAACATAACTACTCACAAAGCATAATTATGTTCATGATCAGAGAGGTATTGAATATCGTTAAGGATATGAACATATGATCTTCCACCAAGTAAACCAACTAGCATCAACTATAAGAAGTAATTAACACTACTAGCAACCTTACAAGTACCAATCAGAGTTGCGAGATGGAGATTGGATACAAGAGATGAACTAGGGTTTGGAGATGAGATGGTGCTGATGAAGATGTTGATGGAGATGAGTCCCCTCTGATGAGAGGAGTGTTGGTGATGACGATGGCGACGATTTCCCCCTTCGGGAGAGAAGTTTCCCCGGCAGGACGGCCTTGCCCAAGCTCTAGATTGGTTCTGCTCAAGTTCCGCCTCGTGGCGGCGGCTTTTCTTCCCGAAAGCTCTGCCTCGATTTTTTCTGGATAAAACCCTTCATATAGAAGAAGATGGGGGCCAGACGGGCTGCAGGGGGCCCACGAGCCCCCCAAGCGTGCCTGGCAGGCTCGTGGCCTCTTGGTGGCTCCCCTCTGGCATTTCCTCCGCCCAGTATTTTTTATATATTCCAAAATAATTCCTCGCTGATTTTCACGGCTTTTGGAGTTGTGCAGAATAGACATCTCAAACTTGTTCCATTTCCAGCCCAGAATTCCAACTGCCGGCATTCTCCCTCTTCATGTAAACCTTATAAAATAAGAGAGAAAAGGCATAAATATTATACCATAATGTGTAATAACAGCTCATAATGCGATAAATATCAATATAAAAGTATGATGCAAAATGGACGTATCACTGCCGCACCACCCTAGGGTGGAAACCCTAGGGCGCAGCCCTCCCTCCCCTCCTCCTATATATAGTGGGGATTTTGGGGCTGCCAGACACACGGTGTTCCCTCTCTCTCGGCGCAGCCCTACTCCTCCCTCTCCTCGTTCTCCGTAGTGCTTGGCGAAGCCCTGCCGGAGACCACGCAGCTCCACTGTCACCACGCCGTCGTGCTTCCGGAGCTCTTCCCCAACCTCTCCCTCCTCCTTGCTGGATCAAGGCGTAGGAGACGTCACCGGACTGAACGTGTGTTGAACACGAAGGCGCTATTGTTCGGCGCTGAGATCGGAGTCCACCGCGATCTGAATCGCTACGAGTACGACTCCACCAACCGCGTTCTTGTAACGCTTCCGCTTAGCGATATTCAAAGGTATGAAGATGCAATCTCTCCCCACTCGTTGCTGGTTTCTCCATAGATAGATCTTGCTGACACGTAAGAAATTTTTTGATTTACTACTACGTCTCCCAACAATGGTATCAGAGCTAGGTCTATGCGTAGAATCTATGCATGAGTAGAACACAAAGAAGTTATGGGCGTCGATCTTGTTAATTTGCTTACCACTACTAGTCTTATCTTGATTCGGCGGTATTGTGGGATGAAGCGGCCCGGACCAACTTTACACGTATGCTTACGTGAGACCAGTTCCATCGCCTGACATGCACTTGTTGCATAAGGTGGCTAGCAGGTGTTTGTCTCTCCCACCTTAGTCGGATTGGATTTGATGAAAAGGGTCCTTATGAAGGGTAAATAGAAATTGGCATATCACGTTGTGGTTTTGGCATGGGTAAGAAACGTTCTTGCTAGAAACCTATAGCAGCCACGTAAAACTTGCAACTACAAATTAGAGGACGTCTAACTTGTTTTTGTAGCATATGCCTTGTGATGTGATATGGCCAAAAGGATGTGATGTGATGCATTGTGATGTATGAGATTGATCATGTTCTTGTAATAGGATTCATGACTTGCATGCCGACGAGTATGACAACCGGCAGGAGCCATAGGAGTTGTCTTATTTTATTGTATGACCTACGTGTCAATCATAAATGCCATGTAATTACTTTACTTTATTGCTAAACGTTAGCCATAGTAGTAGAAGTAATAGTTGGCGAGACAACTTCATGAAGACACAATGATGGAGATCATGATGATGGAGATCATGGTGTCGTGTCGGTGACAGTGATGATCATGGTGCCCCAAAGATGGAGATCAAAGGAGCAAGATGATATTGGCCATATCATGTCACTATATTGATTGCATGTGATGTTTATCATGTTTACATCTTATTTGCTTAGAACGACGGTAGTAAATAAGATGATCTCTCAATAAAATTTCAAGAGAAGTGTTCACCCTAATTGTGCGCCATTGCTAAGGATCGTTGTTCCGAAGCACCACGTGATGATCGGGTGTGATATGTTGTAATGTTCGCATACAACGGGTGCAAGCCAGATTTACACATGTGAAACACTTAGGTTGACTTGACGAGCCTAGCATGTACAGACATGGCCTCAGAACATGGAAGACCGAAAGGTCGAACATGAGTCGTATAGAAGATACGATCAACATGGAGATGTTCACCATGGATGACTAAGTTCGTCTCACGTGATGATCGGACACGGGCTAGTTGACATGGATCATGTGACACTTGGATGACTAGAGAGATGTCTATCTAAGTGGGAGTTCATCAAATAATTTGATTGTGTGAACTTAATTATCATGAACTTAGTCTAAAATTGTATTTACAATCTATATTGTAGATCCAATGGCCAACGCTAATGCCAACCTCAACTTCAACGTGTTCCTAGAGAAAACCAAGCTGAAAGATGATGGAAGCAACTATGCGGACTGGGTCCGTAGCTTGAGGATCATCCTCATAGCTTCCAAAAGATTCTATGTCCTTGATGCACCGCTAGGTGACGCACCCGTTCTCCCAGCAGAGCAAGACATTGCGAACGCTTGGCATTCACACTACGATGATTACTCCCTTGTTCAGTGCGGCATACTTTACAGTTTAGAACCGGGGCTCCAAAAGCGTTTTGAGCAACACGGAGCATATGAGATGTTCCAAGAGTTGAAACTGGTTTTCCAAGCTCATGCCTGGGTCGAGAGATATGATGTCTCCGACAAGTTCTTCAGCTGTAAGATGGAGGAAAACAGTTCTGTCAGTGAGCACATACTCAAGATGTCTGGGTTACACAACCGCTTGACTCAGCTGGGAGTTAATCTTCCGGATGACTCGGTCATTGACAGGATCCTCCAGTCGCTTCCACCTAGCTACAAGAGCTTTGTGATGAACTACAACATGTAGGGTATGGAGAAGTCCATTCCTGAGTTGTACTCGATGCTGAAATCAGCGGAGGTCGAGATCAAAAAGGAGTATCAAGTGTTGATGGTGAATAAGACCACTAGTTTCAAGAAAGGCAAGGGTAAGAAGAACTTCAAGAAGGACGGCAAAGCTGTTGCCGTGCTCGGTAAGCAAGTTGCCGGGAAGAAGAACAAGAATGGACCCAAGCCTGAGACTGAGTGCTTTTATTGCAAGGGTACCGGTCACTGGAAGCGGAACTGCCCCACGTACTTAGCGGATAAGAAGGCTGGCAACATTAAAGGTATATGTGATATACTTGTTATTGATGTGTACCTAACCAACGCTCGTAGTAGCTCCTGGGTATTTGATACCGGTGTAGTTTCTCACATTTGTAACTCCAAGCAGGATCTGCGGAATAAGCGGAGACTGGCGAAGGACGAGGTGACGATGCGTGTCGGGAATGGTTCCAAGGTCGATGTGATCGCCGTCGGCATGCTACCTCTGCATCTACCTTTGGGATTAGTTTTAAACCTTAATAATTGTTATTTAGTACCAGCTTTGAGCATGAACATTGTATCCGGATCTCGCTTGATGCGAGATGGCTACTCATTTAAATCTGAGAATAATGGTTGTTCTATTTATATGAGAAAAATGTTTTATGGTCATGCCCCGCTGGTCAGTGGTTTATTTTTAATGAATCTTGAACGTGATGTTACACATGTCCATAGTGTGAGTACCAAAAAGTGTAAGGTTGATAACGATAGTCCCACTTACATGTGGCACTGACGCCTTGGTCATATTGGTGTCAAACACATGAAGAAGCTCCATGCTGACGGACTTTTGGAGTCTCTTGATTTCGAATCATTTGACACGTGCGAACCATGCCTCATGGGCAAGATGGACAAGACTCCGTTCTCCGGAATGATGGAGCGAGCATCTGAATTGTTGGAGATAATACATACTGATGTATGCGGTCCAATGAGCGTCGAGGCTCGTGGTGGCTACTGTTATGTTCTCACCCTCACTGATGACTTGAGAAGATATGGGTATGTCTACTTAATGAAACATAAGTCTGAAACCTTTGAAAGGTTCAAGGAATTTTAGAGTGAGATAGAGAATCAACATGACAGGAAAATAAAGTGCCTATGATCTGATCGTGGTGGAGAATATTTAAGTCACGGGTTTGGCACGCACCTAAGGAAATGTGGAATTGTTTCACAACTCACGCCGCGTGTCACGCCTCAGCGAAATGGTGTGTCTGAACGTTGTAATCGCACTCTATTGGATATGGTGCGATCTATGATGTCTCTTACCGACTTACCACTATCATTTTGGGGATATGCATTAGAGACTGCCACATTGACTTCAAAAAGGGCACCGTCAAAGTCCATTGAGATGACACCGTATGAATTATGGTTTGGAAAGAAAGCTAAGCTGTTGTTTCTAAAAGTTTGGGGATGCGATACTTATGTGAAGAAACTTCAACCTGAGAAGCTCGAACCCAAAGTGGAAAAGTGCGTCTTCATAGGATATCACAAAGAGACTATTGGGTATACCTTCTACCTCAGATCCGAAGGCAAATTCTTTGTTGCCAAGAATGGATACTTTCTCGAGAAAAAGTTTCTCTCGAAAGAAGTAAGTGGGAGGAAACTAGAACTTGATGAGGGAATTGTACCTCCACTCGAACCGGAGAGTAGCGCAGCACAGGAGGTTGTTTCTCTGGAGCCTACACTGGCTGGAGAGGAAGTTAATGATGATGATCATGAATCTTCAGATGAAGTTACTATTGAACGTCGAAGGTCCACTAGGACATGTTCCGCACTAGAGTGGTACGGCAACCCTGTCCTGTAGATCATGTTGTTAGACAACGGTGAACCTTCGAACTATGAAGAAGCGATGGCAGGCCCGGATTCCAACAAATGGCTTGAAGCCGTGAAATCCGAGATAGGATCCATGTATGAGAACAAAGTGTGGACTTTGGTGGACTTGCCTGATGATAAGCGACCCATTGAAAATAAATAGATCTTTAAGAAGAAGACTGACACGGATGGTAATGTGACCGTCTATAAGGCTCGGCTTGTCGCTAAGGGTTATCGACAAGTTCAAGGAGTTGACTACGATGAGACTTTCTCACCCGTAGCGATGCTAAAGTCTGTCTGAATCTTGTTAGCAATTGCCGCATTTTATGATTATGAGATCTGGCAAATGGACGTCAAAACGACATTCCTTAATGGCTTCCTCAAGGAAGAACTGTATATGATGTAGCCGGAAGGTTTTGTCAATCCTAAAGAAGCTAACAAAGTATGCAAGCTCCAGCGCTCCATCTATGGGCTGGTGCAAGCATCTCGGAGTATGAACATTCGCTTTAATGAGGTGATTAAAGCGTTTGGGTTTGTACAGGTTTATGGAGAACCCTGTATTTACAAGAAAGTGAGTGGGAGCTCTATAGCATTTCTCATATTATCTGTGGATAACATACTGATAATGGGAAATGATATAGAACTTTTGGAAAGTGTAAAGGCCTACTTGAATAAATGTTTTTCAGTGAAGGACCTTGGAGAAGCTTCTTACATATTAGGCATCAAGATCTATAGAGATAGATCGAGAGGCCTCATAGGTCTTTCACAAAGCACATACCTTGAAAAGATATTGAAAAAGTTCAATATGGATCAGTCCAAGAAGGGGTTCTTGCCTGTGTTACAGGGTGTGAGATTGAGTACGACTCAATGCCCGACCACGGCAAGGGATAGAGAAGAGATGAGTGTCATCCCCTATGCTTTAGCCATAGGCGCTATTATGTATGCCATGTTGTGTACCAGACCTGATGTGAACCTTGCCATAAGTTTGGTAGGGAGGTACCAAAGTGATCCCGGAGCGAAACACTGGACAGCGGTCAAGAATATCCTGAAGTACCTGAAAAGGACAAAGGACATGTTTCTCGTATATGGAGGTGCCAAAGAGCTCGTCATAAAGGGTTACGTCGATGCTAGCTTCGACACAGATCCAGACAACTCCAAGTCGCAAACCGGATACGTGTATATTTTGAATGGAGGGGCAGTCAGCTGGTGCAACAGCAAGCAAAGCGTCGTGGCGGCATCTACATGTGAAGCAGAGTACATAGCTGCTTCAGAAGCAGCAAAGGAAGGAGTCTGGATGAAGGAGTTCATCACCGACCTAGGAGTAATTCCAAGTGCTTCGGGCCCGATGACTCTATTCTATGACAACACTGGAGCTATTGCCCTTGCGAAGGAGCCCAGGTTTCACAAGAAGACAAGACACATCAAGCGCCGCTTCAACTCCATCCGTGATTACATTCAGGAGAGAGATATAGATATTTGTAAAGTCCATACGGATCTGAATGTCGCAGACCCATTGACCAAACCTCTCTCCCGAGCAAAACATGATCAACACCAGAATGCTATGGGTGTTCGATTCATCACAATGTAACTAGATTATTGACTCTAGTGCAAGTGGGAGATTGTTGGAAATATGCCCTAGAGGCAATAATAAAATGGTTATTATTGTATTTCCTTGTTCATGATAATTGTCTATTGTTCATGCTATAATTGTGTTAACTGGAAACCATAATGCATGTGTGAATACATAGACCACAAACATGTCCCTAGTGAGCCTCTAGTTGGCTAGCTCGTTGATCAATAGATGGTCACGGTTTCATGACCATGGACATTGGATGTCATTGATAACGGTATCACATCATTAGGAGAATGATGTGATGGACAAGACCCAATCCTAAGCATAGCACAAGATCGTGTAGTTCGTCTGCTAAAGCTTTTCAATGTCAAGTATCGTTTCCTTAGACCATGAGATTGTGCAACTCCTAGATACCGTAGGAATGCTTTGGGTGTGCCAAACGTCACAACGTAACTGGGTGGCTATAAAGGTGCACTACGGGTATCTCGGAAAGTGTCTATTGGGTTGGCACGAATCGAGATTGGGATTTGTCACTCCGTATGACGGAGAGGTATCTTTGGGCCCACTCGGTAAGACATCATCATAATGAGCTCAAAGTGACTAAGGAGTTAGCCATGGGATGATGTATTACAGAACGAGTAAAGAGACTTGCCGATAACGAGATTGAACAAGGTATAGAGATACCGACGATCGAATCTCGGGCAAGTATCATACTGATAGACAAAGGGAATTGTATACGGGATTGATTGAATCCCCGACATCGTGGTTCATCCGATGAGATCATGATGGAGCATGTGGGAGCCAACATGGGTATCCAGATCCCATTGTTGGTTATTGATCGGAGAGGTGTCTCGGTCATGTCTACGTGTCTCCCGAACCCGTAGGGTCTACACACTTAAGGTTCGATGACGCTAGGGTTATAGGGAAATAGTGTACATGGTTACCTAAGGTTGTTCGGAGTCCCGAATGAGATCCCGGATGTCATGAGGAGTTCTGGAATGGTCCGGAGACAAAGATTGATATATAGGAAGTGAGGATTTGGTTACCGGAAGTGTTTCGGGCGTCACCGGTAGTGTACCGGGACCATCGAAAGGGTTCCGGGGGTCCACCGGGAGGGGCCACCGGCACCAGAGGGCTTCTTGGGCCACAAGTGGAAGGGAATCAGCCCCTAGGTGGGCTGGTGCGCCCTCACAAGGGGCCCAAGGTTCAGCAAGAGGTGGAGGGGCAAACCCTAGGGCAGATGGGCCCTAGGCCCATCTAGGGCGCCACCCTTCCCCTCTCCCCCTCTGGACGCCGGCCAGATTGGCATCTGGTGTCTGCCCTACCACCCTAGGGTGGAAACCCGAGGTTGCAGCCCTTTCTCCCCTCCTCCTATATATAGTGGGGTTTGGGGGCTGCCAGACACACGGTTTTCCCTCTTTCTCGGCGCAGCCCTACTCCTCCCTCTCCTCGTTCTCCGTAGTGCTTGGCGAAGCCCTGCCGGAGACCACACAGCTCCATCGTCACCATGCCGTCGTGCTGCCGGAGCTCTTCCCCAAACTCTCCTTCCTCCTTGCTAGATCAAGGAGTAGGAGACGTCACCGGGCTGCACATGTGTTGAATGCGGAGGCGCCGTTGTTCGGCGCTGAGATCGGAGTCCACCACGATCTAAATCGCTACGAGTACGACCCCACCAACCGTATTCTTGTAACACTTCCGCTTAGCAATCTTGAAAGGTATGAAGATGCAATCTCTCCCCACTCGTTGCTGGTTTCTCCATAGATAGATCTTGGTGACACATAGGAAATTTTTTGATTTACTACTACATCTCCCAACAGGAACAACCCTAGATACTTGGTAGATAAGAAGGCTGGCAACGTCGACAGAAGTATATTTGATGTACGTGTTATTAATGTGTACCTTGCTAGTACTCCTAGTAGCACGTAGGTATTGGATACTGGTTCGGTAGCTAAATGTTAGTAACTCAAAATAAAAGCTACCGAATAAACGGAGCACTAGCTAAGGGTGAGGTGACGATGTGTGTTGGAAATGTTTCCAAGGTTGATGTGATCAACATAGCACGCTCTCTCTACCTTAGGTATTAGTGACAAACCTAAATAAATGTTATTTGGTGTTTTGCGTTGAGCATGAACGTGATTAGATCGTGTTTATTGCAACACGGTTATTCATTTAAGTTAGAGAATAATGGTTATTCTGTTTACATGAATAATACCTTTAATGGTCATGCACCCAGTGAGAATGGTTTGTTGAATCTTGATCGTAGTAATACACATGTTCATAACATTGATGCCAAAAGATACAAAGTTAGTAATGGTTGTACCACATACTTGTGGCACTGCCGCTAAATGTCATATTGGTATAAAGCGCATGAAGAAACTCCATACTGATGGATCTTTGGACTCATTTGATTTCGAATCGGTTGAGACATGCGAACCATGCCTCATGGGCAAGATGACAAAGGACCCCGTTTTCGGTTTAATGGAGTGGGCAAGTGATTTATTGGAAATAATACATATTGATGTATGCAATCCAATGAGTCTTGTAGCGTGCGGTGGATATCGTTATTTTCTTACCTTCACTGATGATTTGAGTAGATATAGTGTATATTTACTTAATGAAACACAAGTCTGAATTTTTGAAAAGTTCAAGCAAATTCAGAGTGAAGTTTAAGATCATCGTGACAAGAAGATAAAAATGTTTGTGATGTCATCGTGGAGGTGAATGTCTGAGTTACGAGTTTGGCATACAACTTTAGCTGATGTGAAAGTTGTTTCACAACTCACGCCACCTGGAACACCATAGTGTGATGGTGTGTCCGAACGTCATCGTCATGCTCTATTGGATATGGTGCGAACTATGATGTCTCTTATCGATTTTCCACTATAGTTTTGGGGTTATGCATTAGAGACAACAACATTCACTTTAAATAGGGCACCATCTAAATCCATTGAGATGACACCGTGTGAATTATGGTTTGATATAAACCAAAGCTGTCATTTCTTAATGTTTGGGGCTGCGACGCTTGTGTGGAAAAATGTTTTCACCTAATGAGCTCAAACCCATAGCGGACAAATGCATCTTCATAGAATACCCTAAGAACAGTTGGGTGAACCTTCTATCTTAGATCCAAGCATAAAATGTTTGTTGCTAAAACTAGGTCCTTTCTCGAGGAAAAGTTTCTCTCAAAAGAATTGAGTGGGAGGAAGATAGAACTTGATGAGGTTGTTGAACCTTTGTTTCAACGAGAGAGTAGCGCAGCGCAGGAAGATGTTTCTGTGAAGCCTACGTTAGTTGAAGAGGAAGTTAATGATGATGATCATGAAGCTTCGGATCAAGTTACTATCGAACCTCGTAGGCCGACAAGGACGTGTACTACTCCTGAGTGGTACGGAAAACCCTATCTTAGAGGTCATGTTGTTGGACAACGATGAACCTACGAGCTATGGAGAAGCAATGATGGGCCCGGATTCTGACAAATGGTTAGAGGCCATGTAATTCGAGAAAGGATCCATGTATGAAAACCAAGTATAGACTTTGGTAGACTTACTCGTTGGACGAATGGTCGTCAAGTGCAAATGGACCTTTAAGATGAAGACAGACGTTGATGGTTAATGTCACCATTTATAAAGCTCGACTTGTTGCAAAGTAGTTTATGACAAGTTCAAGGAGTTGACTGCGATGAGACTTTCGCACTCTTAGTGATGCTAAAGTCTATTGGAATTATGTTAGCAGTTGCTGCATTTTTCAATTATGAAATCTGGCAGATGGATGTCAAAACATCGTTTCCTTAACGGTTTACTTGAGGAAAGGTTGTATGTGATACAACCAGAAGGTTTTGTCAGTCCTAAGGATGCTAAAAGGTGAGCAAGCTTCAGTGATCCTTCTATGGACTGAAACAAGCATCACGGAGTTGGAATATACACTTTGATGAGGTGATCAAAGTTTTTGAGTCTATACAAAGTTTATGGGAAACTTGTATTTACAATAAAGTGAGTGGGAGCACTATAGAGTTTCTGATAAGCATATGTGGTTGACATATTGTTGATCGAAAATGATGTAGAATTTCTGGAAAGCATAAAGGGTTGTTTGAAAGGAGTTTTTCAAAGGAAGACCTGGATAAAGCTACCTAATTGTTGAGCATCAAGATCTATAGAGATAGATCAAGATGCTTGATGAGACTTTGAATGAGTACATACCTTGACAAGATTTTGAAAGAGTTCAAAATGGATCAGTCAGAGAGAAGTGTTCTTGCCTGCTTTGTAAGGTGTGAAGTTGAGTGAGACTCAAAGCTCCACCATGGCAGAAGAAACAAAAAGGACGAATGTCGTCCCCTATGCCTTAGCCATAGGCTCTGTATAGTATGCCATGCTGTGTATCGCACATGTGTGTGCCTTGCCATGAGTCCGTCAAGGGGTACAAGAGTGATCCAGGAGTGGATCACTGGACAGCGGTCAAGATCATCCTTAGTAACTAAAAGACTAAGGAAATGTTTCTCGATTATGGAGGTGATAAAGAGTTCGTCGTAAAGAGTTGCATCGATGCAAGCTTTAACACCAATCCGGATGACTCTTAGTAGCAATCCGGATACGTATAGTGGATCAGCCATTTGGAATAGCTCCAAGTGGAGTGTGGTAGCAGTATTTATAGTTTGACAAAGAGATTTGTAAAGTACACATGGATCTGAATGTCACAGACCCTTTGACTAAAAGGCCTCTCTCACATGCAAGGCATGATCGAGCCCTAGAACTCACTGGGTGTTAGATTCATAACAATGCGAATCACATGGTGATGTGAACTAGATTATTGACTATAGTGCAAGTGGGAGACTGTTGGAAATATGCCCTAGAGGAAATAATAAATTGGTTATCATCATATTTCCTTCTCATGATAATCGTTTATTATCCATGCTAGAATTGTATTAATCGGAAACTCAGATACATGTGTGGATACATAGACAACACCATGTCCCTAGTATGCCTCTAGTGAACTAGCTCGTTGATCAAAGATGGTTAAGGTTTCCTAGCCATGGACATGAGATGTCATTTGATAACGGGATCACATCATTAGGAGAATGATGTGATGGACAATACCCAAACTACAAACGTAGCATATGGTTGTGTCATTTTATTAATACAACTTTGAGCATGTCAAGTATTTGTTCCTATAACCATGAGATCATGCAACTCACTAACACCGGAGGAGTGCCTTGCGTGTATCAAATGTCGCAACGTAATTGGGTGACTATAAAGGTACTCTACAGGTATCTCCGAGGGTGCCTGTTGCGTTGGCATGGATCAAGACTGGGATTTGTTACTCCGTGTGACGGAGAGGTATCTCAGGGCCCACTCGGTAATATAACATCTCAATAAGCCTTGCAAGAAATGTGACTAAGTGTTAGCTGATACGTATCCGTCGTATCTATAATTTTTTATTGTTTCATGCCAATATTCTACAACTTTCATATACTTTTGGCAACTTTTTATACTATTTTTGGGACTAACATATTGATCTAGTGCCTAGTGTCAGTTCCTGTTTGTTGCATGTTTTTTGTTTTGAAGAATATCCATACCAAACAAAGTCCAAATGCAATAAAATAACCTACGGGGATTTTGCTGGTAATATTTATGATTTTTGGGAAGAAGAATCAACGTGAACCGATGCCCGAGGGGGTCACGAGCCCAGGAGGCGCGCCCTACCTCCCAGGCGCGCCTGGCAGGCTCGTGACCAACACTTAAGGCGTTTGGGGCCCTTCTTTCGCCTCAAGAAAGATATTTTTATAAGGAAAATCCCCTCAAAATTTCAGCCTGATCAAAGTTACGGATCTCCGGGAATTTAAGAAACGGCGAAAGGCCAGAATCTGGGAGCGCAGAAACAGAAGGACACAGAGAGAGAGATCCAATCTCGGAGGGGCTCTCGCCTCTCCATCGCCATGGAGACCATGGACCAGAGGGGATACCCTTCTCCCATCTAGGGAGGATTTCAAGGAAGAAGAATAATAAGGGGGGCTCTCTCCCCCTCTCTCCCGGCGGCGCCGGAACGCCGCTCGGGACATCATCGTGTGACGACGATCTACACCAACACCTCCGTCATCTTCACCAACACCTCCATCACCTTACCCCATCTATATTCAGCAGTCCACTCTCCCGCAACCTGATGTACCCTCTACTTGAACATGGTGCTTTATGCTTCATATTATTATCCAATGACATGTTGCCATCCTATGATGTCTGAGTAGATTTTCGTTGTCCTATCGGTGATTGATGAATTGCTATGATTGGTTTAAATTGCTTGTGGTTATGTTGCTGTACTTTGGTACCCATCATATGAGCGCGTGCGTGGATCACACCATAGGTTTAGTTGTATGTTGATAGGACTATGTATTGGAGGGCAAGGGTGACAGCAGCTTCAGCCTAGCATAGAAATTGATGTATACGGGATTGAAGGGGGACCAATATATCTTACTGCTATGGTTGGGTTTTACCTTAATGAACGTTAGTAGTTGCGGATGCTTGCTAATAGTTACAATCATAAGTGCATAGAATTCCAAGTAAGGGATGACATGCTAGCAGTGGCCTCTCCCAGATAAAACTTGTTATCGGTCTAGTAACATAGTCAATTGCTTAGGGACAATTCCGCAACTCCTACCACCACTTTTCCACACTCATTAAACTAACTTAATTGTTTCTTTATCTAAACAGCCCCTCGTTTTTATTTACGTGTTTTTTATTATCTTGCAAATCTATCCTATCACACCTACAAAGTACTTCTAGTTTCATACTTGTTCTAGGTAAAGCGAACGTAAAGTGTGCGTAGAGTTGTATCGGTGGTCGATAGAACTTGAGGGAATATTTGTCCTACCTTTAGCTCCATGTTGGGTTCGACACTCTTACTTATCGAGAAATTCTATAATTGATCCCCTATACTTGTGGGTTATCAAGACCTTTTTCTGGCGCCGTTGCCGGAGAGCAATAGCGTGGGGTGAATATTCTCACGTGTGCTTGTTTGCTTTATCACTAAGTAGATTTATTGGCTGTTCTAAGTTCTTCTCTATCTTTAGTTATGGATATAGAACACGAAATACCAAAAAAATTAGGTGTACTTGCTACTCATGGAGATGGGGAACCTCCTAAAACCCTCGATGCTCGTTATGCGGACAATATTATGCACTTCTTTAATAATCCTGAGAAAACCCATTCAATTATATAATGGGAGACACATTGGATCAACGTGAATACTTTAGGGATTATCGCTTGACTAAAAAAGGGAAACTATTATGGGATCAAATTCATATGTTGAAGTGGTATGCTTGGGATCTATGCTTGAGATATGATATTACTTGTTACTCTAGGATGAAGGCTAAACACCTTCCCTTTTCTTGTAAATTTAATGCTAATGAAACCTTGGCTTCTTATGCTAATGGTATATATGATTACTATGATGTGGAACAAATAGAAGAGTTTTTTGCTTTTATGGGTGCTTATGAAATTGAAGCTCTCTTTAAAGAGTGTGATGATAATGATGATGCTTTTTAGCGATCTGAAATTTGGTTATGCTTCGTTATTGTTATACTAATTATGAATATAATGCCCATATTTATCGATTTATGGAGAAATTCTCCGCTGCCCAAGAAGATACTAATATTTTGCAGGAAACTATGGAAGAAGGAAATGTTGAAACTGTGAGCTCATTAGATGAAAAAGATGATGAGGAGAGCGAAGAACAAAAGGAGGAAGAGCGGACTAGCTACCCCTGCCCACCTTCTAATGAGAGTAACTCTTCAACTCATACATTCTTTAATTTCCCTTCATGCTTACCAAAGGATGAATGCTATGTTGATTGCTATGATCCCTTGGATTCGTTTGAAATATCCCTTTTTTACGAACTTGATGCTTGCTATGCTTGTGGCCATGATGCCAATATGAATGATGCTTATGGAGATTAACTTGATATAGTTCCTCATGTTAAACATGAACTTGTTGCTATTGCACCCACATATGATAGTCCTATTATCTTTTTGAATTCTCCCAACTACACTATATCGGAGAAGTTTGCTCTTATTAGGGATTACATTGATGGGTTTCCTTCTACTATTACACATGATGATTTGGATGAATATAATATGCATGTGCTTGCTGCTCCTACTTGCAATTATTATGAGAGAGGAACTACATCTCCACCTCTCTATGTTTCCAATACGATAAAATTGCAAGAAACTGCTTATGCTATGTATTGGCCTTTAATTGATGTGCATGAATTGTTCTTTTATGACATGCCAATGCATATGAAGAGAGTTAGACTTCATCATTGCATGATATATGTTACCTTGTGCTCACTACTAAATTACAAATCATTGTTAATTAAAATTGGCTTTGATATACCTTGGGATCCGGGTGGATCCATTACTTGAGCACTTTATGCCTAGCTTAATGGCTTTAAAGAAAGCGCTACCTGGGAGACAACCCGGAAGTTTTAGAGAGTCATTTATTTCTGTAGAGTGCTTTTATACACTTTAAAAACAAAAAATATATATGGGAACTTAAAAAAAATTCAAAAAGAGAAGCGATTGAAAGGTGATGCATTGCGGAAGTGAGGGTCGACCTTGAACACTTGTGTTAATGCTCATCGAAACAATGTAGAATTTTTCATGGAAGTTTCTCAAAAAAAAAATTATCCCCTTGTACAATTCCATTGTATTATAAAAATAATGTGCCAAGTAAAGCCTTTATGATTAGTTTTGGTGATGGTTGTTTAATCATGCTGAAAAAAGACAGATACTTTGTGCTCACGAAATTATTTTTAATTCCTATCCAGAAAGAGGTTTTGAGTTGATTCTTTTTTCTGATGATTGATATGCAAATTGCACTAATTTTCATAATTGTTTCAGAATTTTTGGAATATCAAAGGTATACGAAATATACAGATTGCTACAGACTGTTCTGTTTTTGACGGATTCTGTTTTTGTTGTGTTGATTGCTTATTTTGATGAAACTATGGTTAGTATCGGGGGGTACGAGCCATGGAAAAGTGAGAATACAGTAATATAACATCAATCTAAATGGAAATTAAGTTTAATACAGTACCTAAAAAGTTGGTGGTTTGTTTTCTTATGCTAATGCTATCACGAGTTTCTGTTTAAGTTTTGTGTGATTGAAGTTTTCAAGTTTTGGGTGAGACCACGATGGATGAAGGAATAAAGAGAGGCAAGATCCTAAGCTTGGGGATGCCTGAGGCACCCCAAGGTAATATTAAAGGAAGACTCAAGCGTCTAAGTTTGGGGATGCCCCGGAAGGCATCCCCTGTTTCGTCTACAATCTATCGGTAATTTTACTCGGAGCTATATTTGTATTCGTCACATGATATGTGCAAATGCTTGGAGCGTCTTTTGTGTTTATTTTTCCTTTTTATTTTATGCACCATGCTGGTATGAGATAGTCCTTGGTTTATTTATAGAATGCTCTTTGCACTTCACTTATATCTTTTGAGTATGGCTTTATAGAATGCTTCATGTGCTTCACTTATATCATTTGAAGTTTGGATTGCCTGTTTCCCTACACATAGAAAACCGCCATTTGTAGAATGCACTTTTGCTTCACTTATATTTGTTAGAGCGGGGCATATCTTTTGTAGAAAGAATTAAACTCTCATGCTTCACTTATACCTATTTAGAGAGTTAACAGGAGTTGGTCATTCACATGGTTAGTCATAAAATCCTACATAAAACTTATAGATCACTGAATATGATATGTTTGATTCCTTGCAATAGTTTTGCGACATGAAGATGTGATATTAGAGTCATGCTAATGAGTAATTGTGTATTCATAGAAATACTTGTGTTAAGGTTTGTGATTCCCGTAGCATGCACGTATGGTGAACCATTATGTGACGAAGTCGGAGCATGATTTATTTATTGATTGTCATCCTTTGTGTGGAGGTCGGGATCACGCGATGGTTAACTCCTACCAACCCTTCCCCTAGGAGCATGCATGTAGTACCTTGTTTCGATGACTAATAGACTTTTGCAATAAGTATGTGAGTTCCTTATGACTAATGTTGAGTCCATGGATTATACGCACTCTCACCCTTCCACCATTGCTAGCCTCTCTAGTACCGCAAAACTTTCGCCGATGCATTACACCCACCATATACCCTTCCTCAAAACAGCCACCATACCTACCTATTATGGCATTTCCATAGCCATTCCGAGATATATTGCCATGCAACTTCCATCGTTCCGTTTATTATGACACGCACCATCATTGTCATATTGCTTTGCATGATCGTAAGATGGCTAGCAGGATGTTTTCATGGCTTGTCCGTTTTTTGATGTCATTGCTACACTAGATCATTGCACATCCCGGTACACCGCCGAAGGCATTCATATAGTCATATTTTGTTCTAAATATCGAGTTGTAAGTAAATAAAAGTGTGATGATCATCATTATTAGAGCATTGTCCCATGTGAGGAAGTAATAAAAGAGGCCAATGAATCCCAAAGAAAAAAAGAGGCCAAAGAAGCCCACCAAAAAAAGAGAAAAATAAAATAAAAAATAAAAAATAAAAAATGAGAGAAAAGAGAGAAGGGACAATGCTACTATCCTTTACCACACTTGTGCTTCAAAGTAGCACCATGATCTTCATGATAGAGAGTCTCCTATATTGTCACTTTCATATACTAGTGGGAAATTTTCATTATAGAACTTGGCTTGTATATTCCAATGATGGGCTTCCTCAAATTGCCCTAGTTCTTCGTGAGCAAGCAAGTTGGATGCACACCCACTTAGTTTCTTTTTGAGCTTTCATACACTTATAGCTCTAGTGCATCCGTTGCATGGCAATCCCTACTCACTCACATTGATATCTATTGATGGGCATCTCCATAGACCGTTGATACGCCTAGTTGATGTGAGACTATCTCCTCCTTTTTGTCTTCTCCACAACCACCGTATTCTCTTCCACCTATAGTGCTATGTCCATGGCTCACGCTCATGTATTGCGTGAAAGTTGAAAAAGTTTGAGAATACTAAAGTATGAAACAATTGCTTGGCTAAAACCGGGGTTGTGCATGATTTAATACCTTGTGTGATGAAGATGGAGCATAGCCAGACCATATGATTTTGTAGGGCTAACTTTCTTCGGCCATGTTGTTTTGAGAAGACATGATTGCTTTATTAGTATGCTTGAAATATTATTGTCTTTATGTCAAATGATACACTATTGCTTTGAATCACTCGTGTCTTAATATTCATGCCATGATTAGATTATATGATCAAAATTATGCTAGGTAGCATTCCACATCAAAAATTATCTTTTTTATCATTTACCTACTCGAGGACGAGCAGGAATTAAGCTTGGGGATGCTGGTACGTCTCCGTCGTATCTATAATTTTTGATTGTTTCATGCCAATATTCTACACCTTTCATATACTTTTGGCAACTTTTTATACTATTTTTGGGACTAACATATTGATCCAGTGCCTAGTGTCAGTTCCTGTTTGTTGCATGTTTTTTATTTCGCAGAATATCCATACCAAACGAAGTCCAAACGCAATAAAAAACCTACGGGATTTTTTTTGGAATGTTTATGATTTTTGGGAAGAAGAATCAACGCGAAATGATGCCCGAGGGGGTCACGAGCCCAGGAGGCGCGCCCTACCCCCCAGGCGCGCCTGGCAGTCTCATGACCAACACTTAATGAGGTTGGGGCCCTTCTTTCGCCACAAGAAAGATATTTTTATAAGGAAAATCCCCTCAAAATTTCAGCACGATCGGAGTTACGGATCTCCGGGAATTTAAGAAACGGCGAAAGGACAGAATCTGGGAACGCAGAAACAGAAGGACACAGAGAGAGAGATCCAATCTCGGAGGGGCTCTCGCCTCTCCGTCGCCATGGAGACCATGGACCAGAGGGGATACCCTTATCCCATCTAGGGAGGAGGTCAAGGAATAAGAAGAAGAAGGGGGCTCTCTCCCCCTCTCTCCCGGCGGCGTCGGAACGCCGCCCGGGACATCATCGTGTGACGACAATCTACACCAACACCTTCATCATCTTCAGCAACACCTCCATCACCTTCCGCCATCTATATTCAGCGGTCCCCTCTCCCACAACCCGCTGTACCCTCTACTTGAACATGGTGCTTTATGCTTCATATTATTATCCAATGATGTGTTGCCATCCTATGATGTCTGAGTAGATTTTCGTTGTCCTATCGGTGATTAATGAATTGCTATGATTGGTTTAAATTGCTTGTGGTTATGTTGCTGTCCTTTGGTGCCCATCATATGAGCGCGCGCGTGGATCACACCATAGGTTAGTTGTATGTTGATAGGACTATGTATTGGAGGGCAAGGGTGACAGCAGCTTCAGCCTAGCATAGAAATTGATGCATACGGGATTGAAGGGGGACCAATATATCTTATTGCTATGGTTGCGTTTTACCTTAATGAATGGTAGTAGTTGCGGATGCTTTCTAATAGTTCCAATCATAAGTGCATAGAATTCCAAGTAAGGGATGACATGCTAGCAGTGGCCTCTCCCACATAAAACTTGCTATCGGTCTAGTAACATAGTCAATTGCTTAGGGACAATTCCGCAACTCCTACCACCACTTTTCCACACTCGTTAAACTAACGTAATTGTTTCTTTATCTAAAAAGCCCCTAGTTTTTATTTACGTGTTCTTTATTATCTTGCAAACCTATCCTATCACACCTACAAAGTACTTCTAGTTTCATACTTGTTCTAGGTAAAGCGAACGTAAAGTGTGCATAGAGTTGTATCGGTGGTCGATAGAACTTGAGGGAATATTTCTCCTACCTTTAGCTCCTCATTGGGTTCGACACTCTTACTTATCGAGAAAGGCTACAATTGATCCCCTATACTTGTGGGTTATCATTAGCCACGGGATCTTGTATTACGGAAACAAGTAAAGAGACTTGCCGGTAACGAGGTTGAACTAGGTATGGAGATACCGACGATCGAATCTCGGGCAAGTAACATACCGAAGAACAAAGGGAACACCATACGAGATTAATTGAATCCTTGACATAGAGGTTCGACCGATAAAGATATTCGTAGAATATGTAGGAACCAATATGGGCATCCAGGTCCCGCTATCGGTTATTGACCGTAGAGGTGTCTCGGTCATGTCTACATAGTTCTCGAACCCGCAGGGTCTGCACACTTAAGGTTCGGTGACGTTTCGGTAGTAAAGAGTTATGTATAGTGGTGATCGAAGGTTGTTCGGAGTCCCGGATGAGATCCTCGATGTCACGAGGAGCTCCAGCATGGTCCAAAGGTAAAGATTGATATATATGAAGTCCTGTTTTGGTCGCCGGAAAAGTTTCGGGCTCATCGGTAGTGTACCGAGAGTGCCGGTAGTGTACCGGGGGACCATCGGGAGAGGTATTTCGACCCAAGAGGCTACATGGGTTGTGGGAGGAGGTAAACCAGCCCCTGGTGAGCTGGCCGAAGCCTCCTCTAAGGGCCCATGCGGCTGGAGTGGTTTGTGAAGGAAAAAAATCCAAAGGTGGAGAGGTGGAAAGAGTTTCCAAGTGGAAACGAGGAATCCTACTCCTAATAGGATTGGAGTAGGACTCCTCCACCTACAATTTCTACCAAACCTTGAGGGTTTGAGGCTGCCTCCTACCCTCCCTCCCTCCTATATATACTAGAGGATTTAGAGGAAAAAGCTAAACCTAATAGCCACGTGCTACCTCTCCTCTAGATCGCAGTTTCTCCTCTAGAACGGTTTTCAGCGGTGCTTAGGCGAAGCCCTGCTGGAATAGCTCCACCACCATCGCCGCAATGCCGTCACGCTTCCAGAGAACTCATCTACCTCTCTGCTCCCTCTTGCTAGATCAAGAAGGCAAAGATCGTCATCAAGCTGTATGTGTGCTGACCGCGGAGGTGCCGTCCGTTCAGCGCTAGATCGGAAGGACCGTGATCAAGATCGCGAGACGGATCGTGATGAGATCACGGGAAAGATCGTGATGAGTTCGCGGGAAAGATCGTGATTGGATTGAGGGACGGATCGTGATGACATCGCGGGATGCTCGGCGATTTGGATCGCGAAGACGTTCGACTACATCAACCGCGTTTCTTAACGCTTCCCGCTTAGCGATCTACAAGGGTATGTAGATCCACTCTCCCTCTCGTAGATGCTCATCACCATGGATAGATATTGCGTGTGCATACGAAATTTTTTGTTTCCCATGCAACGTTCCCCAACAGTGGCATCATGAGCTAGGTCTATGTGTAGATGAGATCTTGAGTAGAACACAAAAGGTTTGTGGGCGTTGATGCTTAGATTGCTTCCTCCCTTGGTCGGATTTTGGTTTAGAGGTATTGTGAGATGAAGCGGCCCGGACCAACATTACTCGTACGCTTACGAGAGACCGGTTCCCTCAACCGCAACTTGTTGCATAGATGGCTTGCAGGTGCCAGTTTCTCTCACTTTAGTTGGATCAGATTCGACAAAGGCGGTCCTTGAGAAGGTTGAAAAGCAACTAGTGTATCACCGTTGTGGCTTTTGCGTAGATGAGAATTGTTCTTGCTAGATACACGTAGCAGCCACGTAAAACATGCAACAACAATTAGAGGACGTCTAACTTGTTTTTGCAGGGTATGTTATTGATGTGTACGTTACTAGCTCTCGTAGTAGTGCCTGGGTATTTGATACCGGTTCGGTTGCTCACATTTGCAACTCAAAGCAGGAACTACGGAATAAACGAAGGCTGGAAAAGGATGAAGTGACGATGCGCGTGGGAAATGGTTCCAAGGTTGATGTGATCGCCGTCGGCATGCTCTCTCTTTGATTACCATTGGGATTAGTGATGAACCTGAATAATTGTTATTTAGTGTCTACGTTAAGCATGAACATTATATCTGGATCTTGTTTATTGTGAGACGGTTACTCATTTAATACAGAGAATAAAGGTTGTTCTATTTATATGAGTAATATCTTTTATGGTCATGCACCCAATGTTAGGGGTTTATTCATATTCAATCTTGATAGTGATAACACACATGTTCATAACATTGTGCCAAAAGATGTAGAGTTTATAATTATAGTACCACTTTCTTGTGGCACTGCCGTTTAGGTCATATTGGTGTAAAACGCATGAGGAAGCTCCATGCTGATGGACTTTTGGAGTCACTTGATTTTGAATCACTTGACATATGCGAACCATGCCTCATGGGCAAGATGACTAAAACACCGTTCTCTGGAACAATGGAACGGACGAGTGACTTATTGGAAATCATATATACTGATGTGTGCGGTCCAATGAATGTTACATCGCGTGGTGGATATCATTATTTTCTCACCTTCACTTATGACTTAAGTATATATGGGTATATTTACTTAATGAAACACAAGTTTGAAATGTTTGAAAAGTTCAAGCAATTTCAGAGTGAAGTTGAAAATCATCGTAACAAGAAGATTAAATTCCTACGATCTGATCGAGGAGGTGAATATCTGAGTTATGAGTTTGGCAGTCACTTAAGACAGTGTGGAATTGTTTCACAGTCGAGACCGCCCGGAACACCACAGCATAATGGTGTGTCCGAACGTCATAATCGAACCTTATTAGATATGGTGCGTTCTATGATGTCTCTTGCTGATTTGCCACTATCGTTTTGGGGTTATGTATTAGAGACAGCTGCATTCACTTTAAATAGGGCACCATCAAAATCCGTTGAGATGACGCCATATGAACTATGGTTTGGCAAGAGGCCAAAATTGTCGTTTCTTAAAGTTTGGGGATGTGATGCTTATGTCCGGCCTGAAAAGCTGGAACCCAAGGCGGAGAAATGCGTCTTCATAGGATACCCGAAAGAGACAGTCGGGTATACCTTCTATCTCAGATCCAAAGGCAAAGTGTTTGTCGCTAAGAACAGAACATTTCTTGAGAAAGAGTTTCTCTCGAAATAATTGAGTGGGAGGAAGATAGAGCTTGATGAGGTTATTGAACCTTTACTTCAACCAGAAAGTAATGCAGCGTAGAAAGATGTTTCTGTGGAACCTACGACGGTAGAAGAGGAAGTTAATGATGATGATCATGAAGCTTCGGGTCAAGCTACTATTGAACCTCGTAGGTCGACAAGGGCGCGTACTACTCCTGAGTGGTATGGCAACCCTGTCTTAGAGGTCATGTTGTTGGACAAGAATGAACCTACGAGCTATGGAGGAGCAGTGATGAGCCTAGATTCCGAGAAATGGCTAGAGGCCATGAAATCCGAGATGGGATCCATGTATGAAAACAAAGTATGGACTTTGGAAGTATTACCTGAAGGGCGAAAGGACATTCAGAACAAATGGATCTTTAAGAAGAAGACAGACGCGGACGGTAATGTCGTCTATAAAGCTCAACTTGTGGCAAAGGTTTTTTCACAAGTTCAAGGAGTTGACTATGATGAGACTTTCTCACCCATAGTGATGCTTAAGTCTGTCAGAATCATGTTGGCAATAGCTGCTTATTTCGACTATGAAATTTGGCAGATGGATGTCAAAACGGCGTTCCTCAACGGTTTCCTTGAGGAAGAGTTGTATATGATGCAACCCGAAGGTTTTGTCGATCCAGAGAATGTTGACAAAGTTTGCAAACTCCAGCGATCCATTTATGGACTGGTGCAAGCATCTCGGAGTTGGAATAAGCGTTTTGATGAGGTGATCAAAGCGTTTGAGTTTATACAAGTTTATGGAGAAGCTTGTATTTACAAGAAAGTGAGTGGGAGCTCTATAGCGTTTCTAGTATTATATGTGGATGACATATTGCTGATTGGAAACAATATAGAAATGCTGGAAAGCGTGAAGGAATATTTGAACAAGAGTTTTTCAATGAATGACCTAGGAGAAGCTGCTTTCATATTAGGCATTAAGATCTATAGAGATAGATCGAGATGCTTAATAGCACTTTCATAGAGCACATACCTTGATAAAGTTTTCAAGAAGTTCAAAATGGATCAGTCCAAGAAGGGGTTCTTGCCTGTGTTACAAGGTGTGAAGTTGAGTAAGACTCAATGCCCAGTGGCTGCAGAAGATAGAGAAAAGATTTCAGCCATAGGCTCTATCATGTATGCAATGTTGTGCACAAGACCCGACGTCTGCCTTGCCATAAGTATGGCCGGAAGGTTTCAAAGTGATCCTGGAATGGAGCACTGGGCAGCGGTCAAGAATATCCTTAAGTACCTGAAAAGGACTAAGGAAATGTTTCTCGTTTATGGAGGTGATGAAGAGCTCGTCGTAAAGGGTTACGTCGATGCAAGCTTTGACACTGATCTGGATGACTCAAAGTCGCAAACCGGATACGTATTTATTCTCAACGAGGGAGCGGTAAGCTGCTACAGTTCCAAGCAAAGCGTGGTAGCCGATTCTACGTGCGAAGCGGAGTACATCATAGCCTCGGAGGCGGCGAAGGAAGGTGTCTAGATGAAGCAGTTCATGACAGATCTTGGAGTAGTGCCTAGTGCACTGAATCCAATGAACCTGTTCTGTGACAACACTGGTGCCATTGCTCTAGCCAAGGAACCAAGGTTTCACAAGAGGACCAGACACAGAAAGAGACGCTTCAACTCCATCCGCGATTACATCGAGGAGAAGGACATAAATATTTGCAAAGTGCACACGGATCTGAATGTTGCAGACCCATTGACTAAACCTCTTCCAAGGGCTAAACATGATCAACACCAGAACTGCATGGGTGTTCGATTCGTTACATTGTAAATCACATAGTGATGTGAACTAGATTATTGACTCTAGTGCAAGTGGGAGACTGTTGGAAATATGCCCTAGAGGCAAAAAATAAAGTGTTTATTATTGTATTTCCTTGTTCATGATAATCATTTATTATCCATGCTATAATTGTATTGATTGGAAACACATTACATGTGTGGGTAAATAGACAACACTCTGTCCCTAGTATGCCTCTAGTGAACTAGCTCGTTGATCAAAGATGGTCAAGGTTTCCTAGCCATTGACATGTGATGTCATTTGATAACGGGATCACATCATTAGGAGAATGATGTGATGGACAAGACCCAAACTACAAACGTAGCATATGATCAGGTCAGTTTATTGCTACTGTTTTCTGCATGTCAAGTATGTGTTCCTATGACCATGAGATCATGCAACTCATGGACATCGAAAGAGTGCCTTCTGTGTATCAAACGTCGCAGCGTAACTGGGTGACTATAAAGGTGCTCTACAGGTATCTTCGAAGGGATCTGTTGAGTTGGCATGGATCAAGACTGGGATTTGTTACTCCGTGTGACGGAGAGGTATCTCAGGGCCCACTCGGTAATACAACATCACAATAAGCCTTGCAAGCAATGTGACTAAGTGTTAGTTGCGGGATCTTGTATTACCGAACGAGTAAAAAGACTTGTCGGTAACGAGGTTGAACTAGGTATGGAGACACCGATGATCGAATCTCGGGCAAGTAACATACCGAAGAACAAAGGGAACATCATACGGGATTAACTGAATCCTTGACATAGAGGTTCGACTGATAAAAGATCTTCGTAGAATATGTAGGAACCAATATGGGCATCCAGGTCCCGCTATCATTTATTGACCATAGAGGTGTCTCGGTCATGTCTACATAGTTCTCGAACCCGCAGGTTCTGCACACTTAAGGTTTGGTGACGTTTCGGTAGTATAGAGTTATGTATGGTGGTGACCAAAGGTTGTTCGGAGTCCCAGATGAGATCCCAGACGTCATGAGGAGCTCCGGAATGGTCCGGGGGTAAAGGTTCATATATAGGAAGTCCTGTTTTGGTCGCCGGAAAAGTTTCGGGCTCATCGGTAGTGTATCGGGAGTGCCGGTAGTGTACCGGGGGACCTCCGGGAGGAGTATTTCGACCCAAGAGGCTACATGTAGCGACCCGACTCAAAACGAGTCAAGCCTCTGTGTTTTCTGTGCCATCCCTGGATCAGTATGTTGGCACACACAGTACATCAATGTATATATCAAAGTGCAATCACATGTAATTAACGTAAAACTGATATATACCTTAAAACAGCAGCGGATACAGTCAACGGGAGTGGAGTCCCAATAACACCAACGGCAAGTTGAGTGCAGACCGTAACCTTGAATCGTACTCTTACCCGTCGTAGAAGAGTATCTGCAACATGATACGTTGCAACCATATAGGTCAGTACATTGAATGTACTGGCAAGATCACCATGGTAGAACAGAAGAATAAAGACTATTCTATATGCAAAGGCTTTGTGGCTCTGTGTCTAAGTTTTTGCATAAAAGCTGATTTTATTTTCCTACAACAAAGGAATATCAGGAATTTCACTATGGAGTACCTATCATGACATGGTTCCGCCAACCGATGTCCAAATGCCCACAAGTATCATTAAGTTGCCCACAATTAATTATCAGTCCAGTCTTGAGAGTTCAGACATAGATCCAAGTCTAGAAGCTCAAATTGTCCATAACCGGGGACATGGCTAATCGATTAGGTTTAACTCTGCAGAGTGTTGTGTACTTTACCCACAAGATTCTTTCCCTCCTGGTAAGTCCTCGCACTGCCTGGTGTTTGAGAACAGGATGAAAGAAACATGGTCTTTCAGAGTGCTTCCCTATCTGTCCGGCAGTGCCCATCCAATCCTAACGTCGACTACATCTCGTAGCACTGCCCAGCAGAGTCACAACAAAGATCAACCAAGCCAGAGCCCATAATGACTTGTGGCTACACAGGTAAGCTTCCGGGCATGAAGTATTCATCCTTCTCTTTGAGTCTGGGTGAAGCTTTCCGCAAGATGTCATGGCGCTTCTCCATGCATCCCAGCCACTCACTGGTTTCTCCAGGGTGCCCAATCAACCATCCTTCACCCAGTAGTGTGTATTGAAAACTTGTCTTCTCGATTCTTGAAGTCTTGAGGTCTTGAAGATGCAGGACTTGAAGATGTCTTCATGAAGTTGTCGTCTTGACGTAGAGTCCTTCTTCACACCACTCACGAACACTCATACCAATCCCCGTCTACTTTAGCATAGCATAAAAATAACTAACGTTCCCGGGGCTTTAGTAACCAGTGGTGGGTTCCTACCTCATGCATTCTACTCAACTACAAGAATTTCAATAACACTACGGGAGGGATTTGTTGAATTATGTCACTACATGCAAATAAAAACATGGGTATGAAATAGATGGTCAAAGTGAACTTGCCTGTACTATTGATGAAGATAAAGATCGCTCTCAAAAATAACTTGATAGACTATTCGTCACTCTCCGATGAAAATCTATATAGGAAACATTGCATTCATAAGCAATCATACTAGCAATCAATTCTAACAATCACAAGATAACACAAGAAACAAAACCAACAAGGTTGATGAAGGAAATACTTAAGACAAAAGTTAAAATCAAGAAAGTTTTCAAGAACACAACTAAAATAGTTTTCCCTTACAAACAACTATTTTCAATAGTAACAAAACAATAACAAAGTAAAATACAACAAAAGTATTTTAGTAAATATTTTACTAGCAAAAAGAATTACTTTTGAAGAACAAGTAAAACGATGAAAACATTATCCTAAACAACAAGAGTGTTTGTCTAATGAACTTAACTACAAGCACAACCATAAACTAAGAGAAAACAAATTATGAAACAACTAAGTTAACAGAAAGTAATTAATAAAAACCTTTATTACAAAACAGAATTAGATCATCTAAAACTTTTGGGAAAGGAGTTTCTATAAAAACTAAATTGTTTTATAAAACATTACCTAATGATGAAGAATATAGTTCCTATAATAATAGAGTAAATCTAAACTATTTTTGTTTAAAACATTTCTTAACAGAAAGGAATTACTACAGATTTAATTTGAAAACAGAATCTAATTACTTAAAACTTTGTTAAAATTAACTATTACTAACTAGTCTGTTTTTATCAAACTATACCTAGTTACAAACTATAATGTCCCTATAACAACATAGTAATAAACTAAGCAAATTGATATTTTTATTAACAGTAAGTAAAACACCTAAAGTTTAGCTAACAGAACCTACTAAACAAAATAAAACTAAATCTAATTGATATTAACTAAAAACTAAATAAATAAAACTATACTAACTAATAGGAAGAATCTGTTTCTAGTTAAAACCTAAATCAAATTTATTCTAAAAATTCCCAAACATTACCTAATGATAACTAAGATCACTAGTGACCATTAGCAAAAAGAATCAATCAAAAATACATTCAGAAAACAAAATTTAAATCTAATCTGTTTAAATTCAAATTTATATATTCAAACATAGTCAAATTTGGTATCTACAGAAACTAGAACAAATTTTGGACCTAATGCAAAAATAATAAATTAAAAACATTATATATTTTAAAATATATAAATAAAATAAAATCAGAACTATTCTGGAAACAGAAATTAAAACAGAAAAGAAAAAATTTGTTTCCAACGGACAGGGGGTGCTACGTGGCGCTTCCTGATTGGTCTAGGGGGTGCGCGTGCGGGGTGTTACGGGCGGTCGACCGAAACATAAAAGAAAATGCTTCGGGGTCTTAAAGCTTCTAATCTGGGCTGTTGGTTGGAATCGGACGGTGGGGAGAGGGAGGGAGGCTCACCGCGGCGAGGGTGAAGTCCGGCGACGGCGACGGCGACGGCGACGGCTCGGGATCGGAGCGTGCGTTGGCTCCAGGAGGTCTCCGGCGACGGCGCGGGCTTCGTTCGACGTAGGGGAGCACGGCGGCGAGGATGGTGGCGTCGGTGAGGCTCGGGGTCGTCGGAGTCGATGGGCAGGAGCTCCAGGGCGGCTCGATGGAGGTGGGGCTCCGGTGAGGTCGTCGGGGACGGTGTTCCAGGGGCGGTGGAGCATGGGCAGGGGGATGGGGCGGTGCGCACGGGTGCGGGGAGGCCGTCGGAGGGCTCGGGAGAGGACGGGGAGGTCAGAATGGAGCAAGGCGATGGCAATGGCGCGGCGGCCGTGGTGAAGTTCGGCGAGAAATCCCGGCGAGGAGAGGCGATGGGAGAGAGGGCAACGAGGGGGAATGGGAAGAGGGGAGGCAGGGCTCTTATATAGGCCGGAGAGGGAGCGAGGGAAAGGAAGGAGAGCGCGGATCCGGCGATGGAGATCCGGCGGGGTCACCGGCGCGGGGAAGGAGGAAGGTGACCGCGCGAGAGAGTAAATCGGGCGGTGGGTCCCACACGTCAGCGAGAGGGAGGGAGAGGCGGCAGTGTCGGTTGGCCGCAATTTAGGAAACTCGGGAGGAGGTTTAGGTAAGTGGGCCGACCGGACATTTAAAACGTTTAAAAACTTTCCTTTTTATTTTTATCAGAGGATCAAAATCATTAAAGGGCCATAAATACATTTCCAACAAAACAAAAGTTTTACACCAAAATTATCAGCAGAATAAATGTCATTTAATGGACATTTTTATTCTGTCAAATTTAATACTTTAAAAAAAAATATTTTTTTCACAAAATTGCCTAATTGGCTTTATTTATTTTTGCAAATTTATTTTTCATACAACCCCTTGGGTTTTCTGATTCAAAAGCTTCACAAAATGACCCTGGTTTGGAGTGTCATATTTACTCCTCTCAAATTTTTGACAAGGGATTTGAATACTTTGAAAACTTGAATAGGAACCAAATATGGAATGGATTCCAAAATAATTCAGGGGCACTTTCAAATTCTTTTAAACTCCCAACTCATATTTCATATATTTGAAGAAGTCATATTATCCTCTCTCATGAAAATCATTGAGTTGCCTAAAGTTCCTGTATTAGAAATATTTTCAAATGGAAATTCAAATCACATGGGAAAGTCATTTTATTCCCTCCCATTCAAAAGTTTTCAAAAGTTTCAAAGTTTCACTCACTTTCAATCACTCAAACAAACAAACAATCATTCTAATAGTTATTATAACATTCCAAAGTTTGGGATGTTACACTACATGGGCTGTGGGAGAGTGAATACCAGCCCTTAGTGGGCTGGTGGAACTCCCACAAGGGGCCCATGCGGCTGGAAGAAAGAGTCCAAGGAGAAAACGTGGAAAAGGGCAAAAAGAGAGGGTGAATCCTAGTCCTACTAGGATTGGAGGTGGACTCCACCTCTCCCTCTCTCTCGGCCGACTCCTTGGAGGCTTGGCCCTTGGGACAAGCCTCCTCCTCTCTTCCTCCTATATATACTGGTGGTATTAGGGTTTTTGCACTAGTTTTTTCAGCCACGTGCTACCCGTTCCTCCAGTGCATAGTTTCTCCTCTAGATCGGATTTCTGCAGTGCTTAGGTGAAGCCCTACCGGAATTGCTCCACCACCATCGCCGGAGCACCGTCACGCTTCCGGAGAACTCTTCTTCCTCTCCGCTCCTTCATTTTGGATCAAGACGGGGGAGATCGTCATCAAGTTGTATGTGTGTTGAACGCGGAGGTGCCGTCCGTTCGGCGCTAGATCGGAAGGATCGTGATCAAGTTCGTGGGACGGATCGTGATCAAGTTCGCGAGACGGATCATGATTGGATCGCGGGACGGATCTTGATTGGATCACGGGATGCACGCGATTTGGATCGCGAAGACATTCGACTACACCAACCGCGTTACTTAACGCTTCCCGCTTAGCGATCTACAAGGGTATGTAGATCCACTCTCCCTCTCATAGATGCTCATCACCATGGATAGATCTGAGTGTGTGTAGGAAAAAAATTGTTTCCCATGCAACGTTCCCCAACACCAGCATCCCCAAGCTTAATTCCTGCTCGTCCTCGAGTAGGTAAATGATAAAAGAAATAATTTATGAAGTGTGAATGCTAGCATAGTGCATAAATTCGATCAATGATAGTTCCAAACACTTTCTCTAGCATAATTATATATCATAAACAGTATCTCATCTCATAAAACTTCTCATGATGAAGTAACAAGCTATTCACATGTTAAAGTATAGACCATAAAGTTTCTTGAAAACTAACAAACTATGCTTTCAGTCACCAAACAATTGCACAAGTATCTATGACAACTTACTTGAAGGATATTATTCAATCCATAGGTAGATATGGAGGACACTCATGGCAAGAAACTGAGTTTAAGGGTTTTGGATGCACAAGTAGTATCTCTACTTAGAACAAATTTTTGGCTAGTAAAAGATCCTAAGCAAGCACCACATGTTGGAGGATCCATAACAATATAACTTCTATACAAATATACCCAAGCATAACTCATTATGTTGTCTTCCTTGTCCAACTTCAGCTAATTTGCTCAAGTTTGAAAATAATTAATGGGTCACACAATCATAGAAGATGTCCAAGATAGTATATTTATATGTAAATCTCTCTTCCTTCAATATTGTTTCATGAATTGTTCAAGTGACCAATGCTGTGTTTGCTAACTTTCAATAAATTTTACCACCTATACTTCTTATATGTGAAGTCATTACTCCCCATGGGATAAGCATATAAAACATATATAATTTCAGATTTATGATATTCAATTCATTCAACCATTTACTCATAGGATATAAATGAAGCACGGGAGTAAATAACAAAACTACTCCAAAACATATAAGTAAAGATCAATGAGTAGTCAAACAATTAAGTAGCTATGTGAGGAATTTCTCTCTCTCTCTCAATAAAGATTTTCATATCTGAGTATTTATTTAAACAACAATAAAAAGAAAAATAGCACTCCAAGAATAGGACGTGTTATGTGAACGAATAAAAATTTAGGCTCAACATAGGTTAACCGATAATTGACAAAGAGAGTTCTTGAAGTATTTACTTGGGGTCCTTGGGCATCCCCAAGCTTGAGCTTTTGTATCTTGTTCAATCCTCTCATATCCCGGTGTAAGAGCACATTTCTCCATGTGTGGTTTTTCGTAAGTGATGACAATCCCTATGTACTAATGGTTGCCTTGAGTTATATTCGAAGGATTTGTCCGTAAGTACTTCTTGGAGTCCATCTGTTGGTTTCAAGGAGTTTATATGGTGACCAAGGTAGTTTTCAAGGTTTATCCAAAGATTGGTCATGTGGGAGTTGATCTTATTGCAAGCATGTCTTGAAGAAGAAGATTGTGTAAGCATTCATGTTTACCTTCAAGAAATCATCTTTATGAAGAGAGAAGATAAGATACAAGGTTGATCAAGAATAAGTCAAAAAGTGAATCAAGTTGATCAACCCACAAAGCTTACAATATGTACCGAAAGGGATCAAATGATCCCATGGTGTGGTAAGCATTGTCTATTACGCTTTGTGTACTAACCCATGGTCTATGTGAGAGTTCTTGGAGATCATGCTTGAGGCTTGTCGTCCATTGTGGTGACAATGGACTTGTGGAGATGTGCCGAAGAGTGGCTCACCCATAGTGGAGCATGGGGGAGCAATCAACTAGTCTTCATCAAGCCGGCACAATCAAGAAAGGTGGTCCATCTCGCGGAAGTCAAGATCGTCATCATCTAGCTTAAGTGGACTATGCGCAAGGCAAAGGTTTGACCTTTATAGGGTTTTCTATTTTACCGGTCTCATGGTGGTAGTTGGGAGACCAGGTTATAGGATCGATTGACGTACTATCAAGGGGGGCTCTCAACTTAGTAGCTTGATCGTATCATTCGTTGAGAGCTCAAACCATTGCATTCTTGGCATCATCATATTTCTTGGTTCTTGGTTGGATTTTCTCTATGTGGGTTCTTGAACTTGTGGTTACCTTTGTGACAAGCTCTAGTACGTCGAAAACGGATTTCATATGCTTCTTCTATTGCGTTTTCGGTGTTGGAGGTTTTACTGGTCTTACTTGCGGAAGGGTTCTCACCATTTTCTAATGGGCCTTTTCTAATTTTCTTCTTATTGATATTTCTCTCAAGATTGTGTTATCCCATGTCGTTAGCTTTCCAACAAACTTTGTTCCGTTGAATTCGAAGTCCGTTTGCAGCAGATGTGGCAGTTTTGGTGTTCTTAAAAGGCTGCAACGGTACTACCGCGACTACTACCGCGGTACTACCGCTTGGAGCGGATGTAATTTTTTTACTACCGCTCCAGAGCGGTACTACCGCAGCTACTACTGCGGTACTACCGCTCTGGACCAAAATCTCGTATTTTGTCCAACGATGGTAGGCACGGATGTATTTTTTTAGTACCGCTCGCAAGCAGTAGTACCGCTACCCATTGTGGTAGTACCGCTATCCCTAGCGATCGTACCATGAGGACGAGCGGTAGTACCACTCCGGCGGTTCTACTAGCCTTTTTCCTCCTCGCTGTTGTTTTTCAAAGGGCTTCCACCGCTCTAGCGGTAGTACCGCTCCCATGAGCGGTAGTATCGCTCTGTGCGGGCTGTGAGCATAACGGTTGGATTTTTTCCCACCTATAAAAGGGGGTCTTCTTCCCCATTGAATCTTATCTCTTTATCTCGTGTTCTTCCCCCATTGTTGGCCTTCTTCTAGCTTGCTAACTCTTAATCCCTCCAATGATTCTTGCTAGTTCTTGAGGGAAAAGAGAAAGGAGATCTAGATCCACATTTCCACCAATCACTTTCTCCTCTAAGTGAGGGGAACCCCTTGGATCTGGATCTTGGAGTTCTTCGGGTTCTTCTTTGTTCTTCCTCTTATTTTCCTCCTTAGCATTAGTTGCTTTGGTGGGATTTGGTAGAGAAGGACTTGGGCACTCCGTGTGCCCTTGTCATTTCATTTTGTGCATAGGTTTGAGTTCTCCACGGTGATACTAGAAGTGAGAAGTTGAGAAGCTTATTACTCTTGGGTCTTTGAGCACCCTAGAGCTTGTTCCTCTTGGGTGCTTTGGCGCCCTAGACGGTTGGTGGTGCCTCGAAGCTCAATCATTGTGTTGCAAAGCTCCGGGCAAGTGTCGCGGTCTCCAATTAAGTTGTGGAGATTGCCCGAGCATTTCAGGTCACCATGGAAGCCATATATAGTCCATTGTGGTGAAGCTTTGTGGTGTTGTTGGGAGCCTCCAATTAAGTGGTGGAGTTTAACTCAACCTTGTTTGTACGAGTTCGATGACCGCCCTCAAGAGTCCTTAGTGGAATCACGACATATTGCATTGTGCGAGGGCGTGAGGAGATTACGGTGGCCTTAGTGGCATCTTGGGGAGCATTGTGCCTCCACACCGCTCCAAACGGAGATTAGCATCCGCAAGGGTGTGAACTTCGAGATACATCATCATCTCCGCGTGCCTCGATTATCTCTTACCCGAGCCCTTTACTTATGCACTTTACTTTGTGATAGCCATATTTTTTCATGCTTTATATCTTGCTACCACTTAGTTGTTTAGCTTGCGTAGCATAAGTTGTTGGTGCACATGTGTGAGCCTAGTTGTTTTAGGTTTTGTGCTTGACATATTAAACATTAGTTTTATTCCGCATTTGTTCAAGCCTAAACCGTGATTATTTTAAAGCGCCTATTCCCCCCCCCTCTAGGCGACATCCACGTCCTTTCAATTGGTATTAGAGCCAGGTCTCTCATTACTAGGTTTAACAACCTAGAGAGTAAGGATGTCGACTAGGGGATTAGGATTCTCTAACACTCTTAGTTTCAATGGCACACATTTTGATGTTTGGGTAATTCGCATGCTTAATCACTTTAGGGTCATGGACCCAAATTTAGAGTGAATTGTAGATATGGGTTTTTCTCCTCCAAAGTATTCTCAACACATATCTTTAGAGGATGAGAAAAACTCTTATCTCAATGCTCAAGCTTCTAATATGCTTTTTTATGCTTTGAGCAATGTAGTTATATTTCAACTCGTGCCATTCTGGGATGCTCATGAGTTGTGGACAAAGCTTCAAGATAAATATGGCATGTCCAAGATTTGTAGGGATGATTGTTCTCCTTCCACCTCCGGTCGCATTGCCTTCTCAACTTCATCTACTTCACCTACATGTGGATTGCCACAAGGTAATGATATGGTGAGTAGTGGTGATCATTGTAATGTTGATAGTGGGATAATTGTTGATGATCCTTCATCTCTATCTTATTGCTATGCTTCATCTTTGGACTTTAACACTTTTAGCACTCTTAATGTTTCACATGCTCGTGTTGATAGTCCTTGCATATCATGTAGAAATTGCTTGACTACATCTCATAATGATACGCTTGCTATATCTTGTTGCCATGATAAAAATGTATCTATTTCCTCGAGTTGTTGTGCTAACAATGTAAAGGAAACCCAACACTCCATGGAACAAGATGTGGCCTTGAATTATGCTTCAAGGGATCCTACATCATCATCTATTGTTTCTCACTTTTGCCTTATGGCTAAGACTTCAAAGGTATCTCCTACTTTGAATCCCAATATATCTCATGATGATGATGTTGATGATAATGAGGATAATCATGAAGAGAGTGATAATGTTGCTTCCTTAAAAATTAAGGAAGAAATGATTTTTAAAGCTCTTCATAAGAATAAACTTGCTCGTTCCAACTTCATGGAAATTATGCTGCTCTAGAATTATCTAGATTAAAGGAATCCCATGAAAGAGCTCTCAAGGTGGCTAATGATTTTAGAACTAAAAATGGTAAGCTTGAAGTTGCACATGCTAAACTCCTTGAGGACTTTGAGCACCTCGAAAATGGCTCAAGGGTCGTTAAGACTTCGCTCATTGAACTCACCAAGTCTCATGCTCAACTTAAAGCTTCATATGCTAAAGAGCTTGCCAAGTTGACTTCTCCTCTTGTTGTTAATGATGATGCTTGTGCTACTAGCTCTTTTCTTGTGAAGCATCCATATTAAAGGAGAATGTTGAGCTAAGGGCTCAACTTGAGTTGCTATCTATCAATTATGGGAAATTGGAAGAAAGTCATGAAAAGCTCTCGAGCTCCCATGGTGATCTTCTAGTATCCCATAATGTGCTAAAAATATCTCATGAGTCTAGTACTACTAAGGTAACATCTAGTGAGCCTCATGTGGACATTAGCACTACTTCTAGTAGAAATGCTTTAATGACATGTGCTAGTCCTCGTAGTTCATATACTCATAATGTTGCTACATCTTGTGATGAATTACATTCCTTGCATTGTTGCTCTAATGATGAAGTGTATACTTCCTCTAGTAATTGTGTTGATACTAACCATGTAGAGAAAATCAAAGAGCTCAAGGCCCAAGTCACTTCTTTGAAGAAAGACTTGAAAAAGAGTCATGAAGGGAAGTCCATACTCAACAATATCTTGTGTGTGCAAAAATCCCCAAGTGACAAGGGTGGACTTGGATTCAACTCCAATAATAATAAGAAGTCCAAAAGCTACAAGAAGAAGGGCCAAGAACAAGTCAAGATCTCGGCCAAGATTATTTGCTTCAAGTGCAAAATAGAAAGGCAGCATGTTAAATCTTACCCATTGAAGAAGAAACCCCATAGTGACAAGCAACAAGGAAAGCGGCCACAAGTTCAATCTCATGCTCAACCTCAAGTTGAAGAAAGGCCTCTTCCCAAGAAGACCCAAGTCAATGCTCCTCAAGTTGAGAAATAAGTTGAGAAGAAAGTAAAGGGTAGGTGTTGCTACTTATGTCATGAGAAGGGTCACTTTGCTTCTTCATGCACTAATGGTAAAGTATCCAACACAATTATCATTGATGAAATCTATTCTCTTGCGAAGGATAAGGTTGGCAATGTGTTTGCCAAGTTTGTTGGTACTCAAAATGGTGTAAAGAAAAGAACCATTTGGGTAGCCAAGCCTATTGTGACTCACCTCTTAGGACCCAACTTGGTTGGGGACCGACAAGCTCAAACTTTATCAATAGGTATATTGGAGGGCATTGGTGACTTGGTTACATAATGAAGAATTAATAGATCTTCATCATCCATATTTTCTCAAGCCAAGTCATTTGGATTATCAAGTTTCTATCTCATATCCAATGAGCCTCCTTGTGGTAACTTGTACTTAAATTGTTTACATTGATAGTTACTTGCCCCTTTGCATGGTATGGTTTTGTACTTGCATGTGTTTGTACATGGTGTGCCTCTGGCTTGCTTATCTTGGGTAATCAAGTATGGGTATGTTGGTTTGCACATCATGTATGTGTGCGTATTGTGTTGAGCCTTTTTGCATCTTGTCTTATCTTAGTTGGCTCTCTTGAGAGATTAACGGATTATCCTGTTTTGGGGGAGTGATGTGCTTTGTGCACTTCACAATCCTAAAAATGTGTGTACATGAGGAATACCACTTAGTATTGATATTACAAGATTATATAGCTTCTATGTGGTATGTCTTGTAATGAGAAATTCAAATTCTAAATGGTCTATTAATCATCTCTTGTTGGATTACATTTGCCACTTGTTATTATCGCTGGGTTACCACATTGTGGGGGAGTAATATGCTATGTGCATATTACAAGCCCAGAGAATGTGTACATTTGAGATATTGCCACTTAGATTTGATATTATAATTTATCTTGTTCCTAGGTGGCATGCTAGCTCTACAAGTGTCATTTGCTTGTGATTTAGGGTTAATATGATGTTGGATCTACTTGCAATCTACCAATGGAAATTATTTCCAAATACTTCTTGTCCTTTGGCAATTGGTATTCCTTTTAAGTGGTGGAATTTTCTAATCATCTTTACGTAGGTTTTTGTTTATCGTTTGTCTTCCTTGCCTCTTATGGATCTTTTTGAGCATGTCTAGTGTTTCTATAGATATAGAGAAAGTGATGATCCCATTGTGTGCATTTTGTATTCAAATGCAAATTATATATAATGCACATCTCTTGGGGGGCTATCATATTTTTCTTTAGAACACTCTCTTTATGTGTTTATCATAAAAAAAATTGATCTTCGTCAAGTGTGTGTTGGTGGGAGGCAAGCCTTTTCTCTATGGTGCTTTGTGCCATCATGAAAAATTGTGGAGGGTTTGGTTTGTTTTGAACCTAGCTCTCTTTTGGGAACTTGATACCTCTTGTTTTCCTTCAATTGGTATCTTGTTTCCTTCTACTTGGCATGTGTCAATGGATATCTCATTCCTTGATGTATCTTTTAGTTGGTATCCATCAAGTGATAATTTTCTGTTTGGTATCTTATTTTCACTTGATATCTTATCTTTCGGTATATTATCAACTGTGTGTTGATTTGATTCTTGAAAGCCTTGAGCATGCATATTTACTACATGTACTTTCGTTGGCATGTTCTCTTTCCTTGACCCAATATATAGGGGAAACTCCACTATGACATAAATTGGCTAAAGTGTGCATGAAATTCAATTTCATATCTATATGCACATATTTATGTGGAGTTTTGTCCTATGTATTGTTGGTCCACTAACTTTTTGGTCCCAATAAGTTTGGGTACCACTTTTTTTGTGGTGTTGTTCTAGGAACAATTGGAGATACATTGGACACTCGGCTCACTTACCAGGAAGGTGTTGACACCATGTGCTTATTTGAGCCACGCTAGGATGATTGATGAACCATTGTCCACTATCCAATGCTATCTCGGTAACAAGTATCTACTTCATGCATACATTTCTCACATTCAACCGTTTATAGGTTGCATCATGGCATGAATTTCTTGAGTCATTCTTGTGGTACTTGTTTTCTTTCTCAAAGCGTCTCAACGATGATGTCATATTGCTAGTTGTGATGTCTTTGATGTTCGTGTATTGGGAGTTCATTTATGTACAATAAGAAAATATTAGGCTTTGTGCTATGCTTTCAAGGAAAGATCTTATTGGTATATTTATGACTTCCTTTTGGATATCTTGTTTGTTCCTTATTGTAACTATTTCGTGTGTACATCATTCTTTGTGTATATATCATCATGATTTCCCTCTACCTAGAATCTTATAAACATGAGAGAGGTTACATCTCTAGTTGATATCCTTTTTTCTTTCACGTCCATGGTTGCAATTCCTTTTTATTTACTTGGTGGTTTCATGAAAGAATTTGTCTTGAGTACGGATCATATATCCTTGCATCTTCATGCACTCTTTGGTGGTAAAGATTATTTTCCTCATGCTTGTCTTCACGAGGGTTTTGCCATTTCGATTGGTATCCCTCCTCCTGACAATGCTATTATTTCCTATCTTCACCGGGGGTTGTCACAAGGTTTGGCTTTTAATTTTATTAGTAGTAAGCTTTGTGAACCCATTTGCTAGTGGTTTGTGTGTGGGAAGGATATGTCTTGCACTTTGTGTCTAATTTCATCAAGACTATGTTGATACTTAATGCTCATCCTTATATTAGTGTTCTCAAGTGCCTTGCCATGACTCACACACATCATTTTGGTTGATCATATTCTTAAATTGCCTCTTTTACCTGTTACTCAACCATATGTTTAGTGCAAGTACTATGATCATTGTCTTATCTACTTACTTGCACTTGTTGTGTGTTTGTATTGATTTTGGGGGAGTCATGATCCTATTTTGTGCACTTGTAGTCAAATATAAAAAAAATCTTAATTGTGTGCAAATCATGGGGAGCTCCTCTAGTTTCTTTATAAACACTCTTTTTCCCATATCATTATATCTTTTATTCATGTGCCTTGTAGGTCCATGTGATTGATTGATCCAATTAGTATCTTTTAATTGCTTGCTTCACTCCAGTGTATGTCTTTGTGCCATACGACCCTTTTTGCAATCTTTGGGTTCTCAATATAGTTTGTCTTCTTCCAACTACTTATCATTGGTTTTGTATATTTATTTGCACACATATTTTGAGAAATACAAACCTTTTGGAGGAACACCTATTATATTGTCTTTCTAAGCTTTTCGCCCATGTTAGCAATCGATGCCAATGGGGGAGAAGTTTAGAGAGTTTAGTTTGGAAAGCTTAGAGAGTTTTGCTTTTATTGATTAAGCATTTGCATCTCACATACATGCATTGCTTTGCATTTGTGTGTGCTTGGTTGTGCTTATTTCCTTATATAAACTCTCTTGAAAGTAGTTGTCATCAATTACCAAAATGGGGGAGATTGTAAGAGCACATTTCTCCATGTGTGGTTTTGGGTAATTGATGACAATCCCTATGGACTAATGGCTGCGTTGATTTTTATTCGAACGATTTGTCCGTAGGTACTTCTTGGAGTCAATCTATTGGTTTCAAGGAGTTTATATGGTGACCAAGGTGGTATTCAAGGTTTATCCAAAGATTGGTCATGTGGAAGTTGAGCTTATTGCAAGTATGTCTTGAAGAAGAAGATTGTGTAAGAATTCATGTTTAGCTTCAAGACATCATCTTTATGAAGAGAGAAGATAAGATACAAGGTTGATCAAGACTAAGTCAAAAAGTGAATCAAGTTGATCAACCCACAAAGCGTACAATATGTACCGAGAGGGATCAAATGATCCTATGCTATGGTAAGCATTGTCTATTATGCTTTGTGTACTAACCCATGGTCTACGTGAGAGTTCTTTGTGGGGTTAGGTATATTTCCATGCGCTTGCATCAAGAGGTAGATCCCATACATACCATGGAAGATGACATTAAGTGGAGATCATCATCAAGGGTGCGATGTGCAAGCTCAAGTGAAGCATCACGGAGAGATCATGCTTGAGGCTTGTCGTACATTGTGGTGACAATGGACTTCTGAAGATGTGCCGAAGAGTGGCTCACCCATAGTGGAGCATGGGGGAGCAATCAACTAGTCTTCATCAAGCCGACACAATCAAGAAAGGTGGTCCATCTTGAGGAAGTCAAGATTGTCATCATCTAGATCAAGTGGACTATGCGCAAGGAAAAGGTTTGACCTTGATAGGGTTTTCTATTTTACCGGTCTCATGGTGTTGTTGGGAGACTGGGTTATAGGATCGATTGCCGTACTATCAAGGGGGGCTCTCAAGTGAGTAGCTTGATCGTATCGTTCGTTGAGAGCTCAAACCATTGCATTCTTGGCATCATCATATTTCTTGGTTCTTGGTTGGCTTTTCTATATGTGGGTTCTTGAGCTTGTGTTTATCTTTGTGACAAGCTCTAGTACGTCGAAAACGGATTTCATATGCTTCTTATATTGCATTTTTGGTGTTGGAGGTTTTACCGGTCTTATTCGAGGAAGGGTTCTCACCATTTTCTTATGGGCCTTTTCTCATTTTCTTCTTATTGACATTTCTATCAATATTGTGTTATCCCATTTTGTTAGCTTTCCAACAAACTTGGTTTCGTTCAATTCGGAGTCCGTTTGCAGAAGTTGTGGCAGTTTTGGTGTTCTTAAAAGATTGCAGCAGTACTACCGCGGTACTACCGCTTGGAGCGAATGTAATTTTTTACTACCGCTCCAGAGCGGTACTACGCGGCTACTACTGCGGTACTACCGCTCTGGACCAAAATCTCGTGTTTTGTACAACGGTGGTAGGCACAGATGTATTTTTTAGTACCGCTCGCAAGCAGTAGTACCGCTACCCATTGCGGTAGTACCACTTTCCCTAGCGGTAGTACCGTGAGGACGAGCGGTAGTACTGCTCCAGCGGTTCTACTAGCCTTTTGCCTCCTCGCTATTGTTTTTCAAATGGCTTCCACCGCTCTAACGGTAGTACCACTCCCATGAGCGGTAGTACCGCTCTATGCAGGTTGTGAGTATAACGGTTGGATTTTTCCCCACCTATAAAAGGGGGTCTTCTTCCCCATTGAACCTTATCTTTGTAGCTCATGTTCTTCCACCATTGTTGACCTTCTTCGAGCTTGCTAACTCTCGATCCCTACAATGATTCTTGCTAGTTCTTGAGGGAAAAGAGAGAGGAGATCTAGATCCACATTTCCACCAATCACTTTCTCCTCTAAGTGAGGGGAACCCCTTGGATCTAGATCTTGGAGTTCTTCGTGTTATTCTTCGTTCTTCCTCTCATTTTCCTCCCTAGAATTACTTGCTTTGGTGGGATTTGGGAGAGAAGGACTTGGGCACTCAGTGTGCCCTTGCCATTGCATTTGGTGCATAGGTTTGAGTTCTCCACGGTGATACGTGGAAGTGAGAAGTTGAGAAGCTTATTACTCTTGGGTGTTTGAGCACCCTAGAGCTTGTTACTCTTGGGTGCTTTGACGCAATAGACGGTTGGTGGTGCCTCGGAGCTCAATCATTGTGGTGCAAAGCTCCGGGCAAGCGTTAGGGTCTCTAATTAAGTTGTGGAGATTGCCCCGAGCATTTGAGGTCACCGCGGAAGCCATAGTCCATTGTGGTGAAGCTTCGTGGTGTTGTTGGGAGCCTCCAATTAAGTTGTGGAGTTTGCCCCAACCTTGTTTGTACGGGTTCGGTGACCGCCCTCAAGGGTCCCTTGGTGGAATCACGACATCTTGCATTGTGCGAGGGCGTGAGGAGATTACGGTGGCCTTAGTGGCATCTTGGGGAGCATTGTGCCTTCACACCGCTCCGAACAGAGATTAGCATCAGCTAGGGTGTGAACTTCGGGATACATCGTCGTCTCTGCATGCCTCAGTTATCTCTTACCCAAGCCCTTTACTTATTCCCTTTACTTTGTGATAGCCATATTGTTTCATGCTTTATATCCTGCTACCACTTAGTTGTTTATCTTGCGTAGCATAAGTTGTTGGTGCACATAGGTGAGCCTAGTTGTTTTAGGTTTTATGCTTGACATATTGCGTTAGTTTTATTCCGCATTTGTTCAAGCCTAAACCGTAATTATTTGAAAACACCTATTCACCCCCCTGGGCGACATCCACGTCCTTTCACCCGATTTCACCTATTCTCAAAAACTTCATCCACACAAAACTCAAAAAGAACTCGTGAGGTAGGTTAGTACACATAAGAACAAATCAACACTTCATGTACTGCCAAGACAAGTTGCACAACAAATTTCAAACATTAGGTACGGTATACTATCATTTCCACAATTTATATCTACCAATATAGGCTTTGGAAACTATAGGATAAGTAGATAACAAAACTATGACAGCAATCTGTCCAAACAGAATAGTCTGTAGCAATTTATGAAAAAATGTACTTCTGTAACTCCAAAAATTATGAAGATTTAGGACATGGTAAATAATTTATATGAAATACGGTGTAAAAGTTTTAGAAATGGTCCATCTTCTAGTAAAATATGAAAATTCAAACACTGCAGAAAAAGTTTCTGTTTTTACACAACACACATCAAACATGCAATGCAAGCATCCTAAAGGAAATTCTTGGAACTTTTTATTGAAAAACAAGATTATAAATAACACCTAACAGAGAAAAACAAAATAAAATGACACTCCAAGAAAAACTCATATTATGTGACGAATAAAAATGTAGCTCCAAGTAAGATATAGCGATAGTGTTGAAGACGAAAGTGGGGATGCCTTCTGGGGCATCCCCAAGCTTAGGCACATGAGTATTCCTTGAATATTACCTTGGGGGTGCCTTGATCATCCCCAAGCTTAGGTTCTTGTCACTCCTTATTCTCCTCATATTGGTGTCTCACCCAAAACTTGAAAACTTCAATCACACAAAACTTAACGGAACTTTGTGAGAAGGGTTAGTGTAATAAAGATAGATCATTCACTTAGGTACTGTCAAGACAAGATTCATAATTGTTACCACATGATACCTACTGTATTCTAATATTCTTGTAACTTATATCACTGAATATACGCTATGGAAACACTTGAAACAGGCAAACTATGCATGCAAAACAGAATCTGTCAAAAACAAAACAGTCTGTAAAGATCTGAATGATCACCATACTTCCCTGACTCTAAAAATTCTTAAAATTTATGAAAACTCACGGAATTTGCATATAAATTTTGTGTCAAAATTTCATAATTTTTTGACGCTCAAGTAAAATCATATAATTCATATACTGGATGCAAAACTTTCTGTTTTTGCACAGAATCAAACAAGCAAGTATCCACACTATCCCAAAGGCTTTACTTGGACACTTTATTGAAATAAAAGACACAAAACATGATTAATAAAGTATCTTAATCATGTGAACATATAAAAACATAAATTAAAAGTGTTGGGTTGTCTCCCAACAAGCGTTTTTCTTTAATGCCTTTTAGTTAGGAATGATTATTTCAATGATGCTCACATAAAAAGTAGTAATTGAAACATGCAAGAGAGCATCATGAATCACATGGAAAGCATATTTAATCCTAACCCACTTCCTATGCATGGGGATTTTGTGATAAAACAATTTGTGGGAGCAAGAACCAACTAGCATAGGAAGGCAAAACAAGTGCAACTTCGAAACTTTGAACACATGGAGAGGAAACTTGATATTATTGCAATTCCTACAAGCACATGTTCCTTCCTCATAATAATTTTCAGTATCATCATGAAGGAATTCAACAATATAACTATCACATATACAACATTCTTTTCGTGATCTACAAGCATAGAAAATTTATTACTCTCCACATAAGCAAATTTCTTCTCATTCATAATAGTAGGAGCAAACTCAGCAAAATAAGTATCATGCTGTACTTGATTGACATAACTACTTTTAATATTAAAATCATGACGACAATTTTCATGGTTACTATCAGTCCTTGTAGCATACATGTCTTCACAATAATCATCATACATAGGAGGCATGCTATCATCATAATAGTTTTGCTCATCAAAACTTGGGGGACTAAAAATATCATCTTCATCAAACATAGCATCCCCAAGCTTGTGTCGTTGCATATCATTAGCATCATGAATATTTAGAGAATTCATACTAGCAATATTTCTATCATGCTCATCATTGAAGTAATTCTCATTAAGTATTTTATAAATTCTTCCTCTACCAATTGAGCACACTTTTCCAAACCATCATTTTCATGAAAGACATTAAAAGACGAAACAATTGATGCAACCTAAACTCCATTTTTTATAGTTTCCTTTTATAAAACCAAACTAGTGATAAAACAAGAAACTAAAGATTTGATTGCAAGATCTAAAACCTAATGTCACCTAGATACTCCAATGTCACCACGAGTACCCATGGGCTTGATTATACGATATGCATCACACAATTTCAGATTCGTCATGTTCAATCCAACACAAAGAACTTCAAAGAGTGCCCCAAAGTTTCTACCAGAGAGTCAAGACGAAAACGTGTGCAAACCCCTATGCATAGATCCCCAAGGTCACGGAACCCGCAAGTTGATCACCAAAACATACATCAAGTGGATCAATAGAGCATCCCATTGTCACCACAGATATCCCATCGCAAGACATACATCAAGTGTTCTCAAATCCTTTAAAGACTCAATTCGATAAGAAAACTTCAAAGGAAAAACTCAATTCATCACAAGAAGATAGAGAGGGGAAAACTCCATATGATTCATCTATATTAATAAAGCTTGCGGTACATCAAGATCGTGTCATCTCAAGAACACGAGAGAGAGAGAGAGAGAGAGATCAAACACATAGCTACTGGTACATACCCTCAGCCCCGAGGGTGAACTACTCCCTCCTCGTCATGGAGACCGCCAGGATGATGAAGATGGCCTCCGGTGATGGTTTCCCCCTCCGACAGGGTTCCGGAACGGGCTCCCGATTGGTTTTTCGTGGCTACAGAGGCTTGCGGCAGCGGAACTTCCAATCTAGGTTTCTTTCTGGGTTTTTTGGTATTTATAGGAATTTTTTACGTCGGTCTCACGTCAAGGGTACTCCCGAGGAGCCCACAAGCCAGGGGGCGCCCCTAGGCTTGTGGCTGCCTCGGGACTCCTCTCTATATCTTTTTGCTCTGGTATTTTTATATTTTCCAAAAATATTCTCCGTAAATTTTCAGCCCATTCTGAGAACTTTTATTTCTGCACAAAAAAACGACACCAAGGTAGTTCTGCTGAAAACAACGTCAGTCGGGGTTAGTTCTAATAAAATCGTACCAAAATCATATAGAATTATTGTAAACATGGCATGAATACTTCATAAATTATAGATACATTGGAGATGTATCATTGCTGAAGCCTAGACTGTGAAGAATAGCCTCAAGGTAGTGCCATTCAACGTGGTCGTGTGCCTTCATCGTGTCGAGCTTAGCAGTGCATGCATGATTTCCCTTTTTTGAGGTCATTGCAAAGTATGAATAATCTGGAAAGCAACCAGAACATTGTCTGTAATTGAGCGACGTGGAACAAATAAGGCACTATGTTCCTCGCTAATGATATCCTCCATACACGTTCACAAGCGATTTGCAATTGCCTTAGCAGCCACCTTATAAAGAACATGACATAACATAATAGGATGGAATTGAGATATCATCTATGGATAACTCACCTTGAGTATTAGTTTGATGAAAGTATCATTCAGTACCAATGGTAGTTTGCCTTCATTTAGAAAACCCAAAACAAAAGTTGATGTCATCTTTCAAAAAGTGTCAATGTCGTTGGAGGAAATTTGCTGTGTAACCATCAACTCCAGAAGCTTTTGATGGAGCCATTTGAAATAATGCATCGTCCTTCGGTTCAAATGGTTAGCATATTATTCATCTGCTACAACGTACTTACGACTAATGTCGCCAGTTGTTGCATCGCCCACTGCCGTAGGCGGACCTAATGCACCGACACATCATCCTGAGGTAGAGATCATCACCATGCGTGTGGCTACAATGAACTCATCGCCGCCCGTTGGCCAAGATTCGCTGGTCCCCGCAAGCCACAGGGAGGACGATGCATTGGCTCTTTAGCAGGCGAGGCATAAGGACGCCCATAGTCGCAAGGCTGACATGGAGCTTCGGGGCTGGCTAATGGTCCACGCTACCGTGATCGCCTCCATCACCTAAACCTCTAGGTTCACCCTGCCTGACGGCTTCCAAGGCGAGGACGGAGACATGGTGACGCTCGTCCTCCACGCCACAGCCCCAGGAGGTACACAACCTTCTACTACTACAACACGACCTGCATATACACAAGCCCCACGAGTACATCAACCTGCATAGACAAAAATAGTAATACTCCCTTCATTCCACAATGTAGCGTGCCCACGCTTATCGAGATCTAAGTTTTATCATAAATTTAACCAACGAGACCGATTGCTGTGGGAGCAAAAATTATAGCATTGAATTCGTATTCGAATGAAGTTTTTGATGCTATAATTTTTTCTCCCGTCGCAATCGCCCACGTTGGTTAAATTTATGATCAAACTTAAAGCTCAAAAATTCAGGACGCATTATATTATGAAATGGAGGGATTAATGAAGAAGCTTAGTGAATCAAACTATTCAAATCATACTCTCTTTTTTTGCACACTACAAAAGCCCTTCAATCAATTTGAAAAGGCTCTTTATGTTTACTCTACACAGGCGTTCATCTGGACCGTCCATCCAAGATCGAACGGCCGAAGCCATAAAGAAGGTCTCGGCGATAACGCCGTCGCGCAGCCGCACGAGAGAGGGGGGAAGCGACGGCGAGATGCTTCGGAGCGGCCGACCGGCAGTGGCCATGGCGGCGGCGCTGCTCCTCTCGCCGGCGCCGGCGCCCCGCCTCCGGTTCCTCTCCCTCACAGCCACCCCCTACCCTCTCTACTACGACCTCCTCGTCCACCGCCCCGTGAAAACCCCCAAATCCACCCCCTCCGACGCCGACGCCGCCGCCCCCCGCCCCCCGCCGCCCGATGCGGAGGGCGCCGGCGAGAAGCAGCCTACTCTCGACCGCGCGCAGCGGAAATACCTCCGGAAGCGCCGCAGCCGGCAGCTCCCGGACGCGGACGCCACCACCGGCACCAAGCCGACGACCACGTCGGAGATGGTGGAGCTGCGGCCGGAGGTGGTCGACTTCCCGCGGCTGCACGCGCGCGAGGAGGCTCTCTACTTCCACGACGCCTTCGCCATGCCCTGGGAGAAGGACAAGCACTACCGCATGCTCTACCGCCTCGAGAAGAAGTACTTCCCGGAGCAGTCCCTCGACAACGCCTTCGTCGCCGCCGACTCCGCCGCCCCGCAGCCCTCCGGCGCCGACATCGACAAGGGACTCGTCTTCTTCGAGGAGAAGGAGGGCGAGGCGGTCGGGAAGAAGGAGGGGGCAGACAAGGGGGAGGTGCTGGAGAGGAAGGTGGAAGAGTTCTTCAGGGCCCTGAAGAAAGGGCCTGGGGAGGGGAAGGCTGACGATGCTTCGACGGCGAAGAAGAAGGCGGTGTTCGGAGGGGTGCCGAGGCAGGCGAAGCGGGATGCGGAGAGAGAGGAAGAAGACTGGCCGCGTCCGCACCTCGCGAGCACGAGGACGGAGCTGCCACCTCGGTGGGACGGGCCGACCGGGACCGTCGTGCTCATCGACAAGCCCAAAGGTGACATGTTTTCTTCCACATTGATGAATGCTTTCATAGTCTCATGGGAATGCCATAAGATGGCATGGCCTGATGGCCATATCAGTGTACCTGAATTGTAGTGTGTGTGATTAAGACAGCAGTGGCAATATATTTGGTTGTGTAGTGTGCCTATGGTGATGCTTTATCAGCACATATTTGAGATGCATATGCATACCACCAATCCACCTTTTATGTAGATGCGGTGTTTGTAAATGCTTACTTGCAGCCCTTTTTTAAAATCCATGGCCATCTTGCAGAATGGGTGGGTTAGATGGTTGTGATACATTTGAATTCAGATGTATATGTACCATTGCAGGTTCACAAACTTTTGCATAATATGGTCCTGATCTGGAGTTCATGCTTTATGTAGTTTAGATTTGGCATTTTGAATTACTGATTTGTTAATATGAGTACATACATTACATTCTCCTCTTAACGTAGCAGCACCTTTTATTTTGCCAGTTTTCTTGAAGTCATGTAATTAGTAAAAGAAATGGCATTGGCAATGATGCTGAACTTGTCTTTCTATTAACTCGAAATGTATTTTCTTTTTCACGGAATTCAGGGTGGACCTCATTTACTGTTTGTGGGAAACTACGGCGGTTGGTGAAAGTGCAAAAGGTGACTTCACAGTTTTTGTGGTGTGTTGTCAATGTGGTTTTTCCTCCCCCCACATGTTTATGGTAGCTTTGGTTGCAGGTTGGCCATGCTGGTACTCTGGATCCTATGGCCACTGGATTGTTGATTGTTTGTGTGGGCAAAGCAACCAAAGTTGTTGATAGGTACTTTCTTATCTTCTCTTTTCAGGGAAACCGTGATGGTTACTGGAACAATCTTCCTTTCAGTTATCCTATTTCAGTTTCAAGTTCTAGATTGTTATGACTTGGAATGATATCCTTGGTACTCGTCTCTCCTGCACTAGCATTTTGTTAACTTAAAGCCTATTTCCTGACTGAATGTTCTCGTGATTTGAAGATACCAAGGAATGGTTAAAGGCTATAGTGGTGTTTTCCGGCTTGGAGAAGCAACATCAACCTGGGATGCAGATTCACCAGTATATATCTTAATATCTTTACAATGATCTGCTGAGCATTCTTCTATTATAGGAACTATCAAATGGGTCTACTTTTGACTTATATGATATGAATCATATGAGGAAGTATAATGGAATACCAACTTATTAGATTCACAGTTAGTTAAGCTACCTATGGATTATTCAATGTTGCCACCAAACTGGAATGTAGATATGCTATCCTGAAAGAAAAAGAAAACCTGATCAGTGATTACCTTGTTGACTGATATGACCAATGTCTCATTCTCAGTTAGTGTAGTTTAACTCTATACAAATTTGTACTATCCTCTGAATTGTGATGATTTTGGTCCTATCCTTTTTGCTATATACAATGTCACAGAAATCACAGTGTGTTTAAGACCAACACATACGAGGTTTGAAGTGCAAACCACCCTTAAGGTGTACTCATAGAACTTGGTCGGTTGAGGCACCAAATCAGGATGAATAATGCCATAAAAAGTATACATGTACTTCTGAACTTACTCTACATATATATCTTGAAGTTCAAATTCATTTTTTGTTAGTAGGAATAATGTGAAAATTGTGACAGATGACCAATCAGAAGGAAAGGGGATTCTGTTGTAATTCACACTGAACTTATCTTCCCTTTGTTTCGTTTAACACATTTTGAGTTTGGTGCTGATATTTAAAGAGTGATATAACACTTCATAGACTACATAACAAATCACATTAATTTTCATTTTTGTTTGGTGCTGAATATGTTACCATTAAGATCTTAATTTTTGATTTATTTGATCTCACCTTTTATTCGAGGACAATATATTACATCCATTTGTTCTTTGTCACTCAATCCTAGCTACCTACTGAAAACTGTTCATGCTCACACCGACTTGATTTGAATCACGTGCCATTTAGTTTACATTATGCCTAACCGTCCCCATCTGTGACCAGGTTATTCAGAGGGAATCATGGGAACACATCAAAGATGAAGATATTAGAAAGGCAGCAGCATCTTTCATGGGTGAAATATGGCAAGTTCCTCCGATGTTTTCTGCCATTAAGGTACACTATATCCTTGTATACTGAAGCCATTGTTTATGTCATGCTGTTGCTAGTGCTCAACTTTCTAACCTCTTATTATGTATGGATGAGTGTCTTTGTAACCTGGATGGTCTGCACAACATGTCTCACGCCTCATTTGCATAACAGTCTATGCTGTTTGTATTTATGGGGAAAAAAGAGAGAAGGGCATTGAAAGATAAGATGTTTTTTTTGCACCATAGCGTCATAGCCGCCCTATCATACTGTAGCTGCTGTGAATAATGACATGAATTTGTAATTGGGTATGTTTTTTTGATCCTTGGCTAGCCATTTGCACACTTGTGATTACATTAATCTGTCACAGAAATGCAGAGTTATACCAGTATATTCTGTTTGGGGCCAAGCAAGAGGATGCTAAATAACCAATTAACATTATATATAATAATAGTAGACTATGATGTTTGAACAATATAATTTTTAATTGTTATTATGTTCTCAGTGTGTTGGCACATGGGTTTTTCCTGCCTATCACTCACCACTTATCTATCAATCACGATGTAATAGGTTCATGACTTGTGTTTTTGCAATTAATCATCGGCATCAGGTTGGCGGTGAAAAAATGTATGACAAGGCAAGGAGGGGTGAATCGATAGAGCTTGCACCAAGACGCATATCAATATACAAGTTTGATATCGAGCGAAGTTTAGAAGACAGGTATTCTTCCTTTTGGACCTTCAAATTTCAAGTGGACAATAGAGATCCATAGTTAAGCGTCTCATGCCCTCTTGCCATATTTGAATCCCCTTGAAGATAAATTTTATTTGCATATCTACAGGCAAAATTTGATATTTCGAGTTACTTGCTCGAAAGGAACATACATTCGGTCCCTCTGTGCAGACTTGGGGAAAGCGCTCCGAAGGTCTGCTCTATTATTCTTGTAATAGAGCTTTGTTTTGTTTGCATATATTCCTCTATGTGCGGCATGATTTAACTGAATAAAAGGCCATAATTACCTTCATATTTATTTCTTGGGTTCTCAAAAAGAAGATTGTGTTACAAGTGTGTGTGTGTGTGTGTGTGCAAATATCATGTTACCTTGTTATCATCTTATTAGTTCAGCAACTTGCATTCTCCCCAGTGAGTGATAGGATTTCATGTGCAACAAGTGTTTGCATTTCATTGAACTGGGGGATTCGTTTTTGGAATTTAACTATTGTACCATAGTTGACTAGCTTCTGGCACTGATTCTGTATGTTGTAGTATCACAAAAATGTCTTCCATTTTTATTTTTCTGGAAGCATTTAATGGGTCACTTTTATCTTTTCATTGTGGTCTGAGAAGAATCCTGTTGTTCTACTTGTCATGAGTTACTGCCCTTGGATACCTCCACCTCTTTTATGCTGATACGTTGCGATGACTAAATCTAATGTATGCATTTTCCTGCAGCTGTGCTCATTTAACTGCCCTTCGGAGGGACTCAATTGGTATGTTTTATATGAGCATTACATACATCCTGTGTTTTTATACTAGTATCAATAAGTATTATATGAGCATTACATACACATGTGTTTTCAAGGCACATAAGGCTCTTTGGCTTGGAAAATGCAAATACTTTTATGCCATTGATTTTTATCCCTGCTTCACAGGTGACTATTCAGTCAATGACGCTTGGAACTTTGACGAACTGCAAGAACAAATCGCCAAGGGGTACCTATGAGAGTTGGCCATGCCCCTTTGGAAGATTGCGATCGAGAGCAGCTATTTCCAGACATGTGGGGGACCAAGGCAATCCAGTGGTATGGTCTACGTGAATCTGCAATCTGATTTCGTATGTCTCCTTGGAATCAAGGCATTCATTTGTTAACCCTGAACGACGTATGGCTGCCGCAGTTCTATCATTTGCAAAACTATAATGAACGGATAGCCCTATGTTTTGCAAAATTGTAATGAATCCACTCATGATGTAGCTCTCGTGCCACAAATTTTGATGTCAAACACATTATTTTTGATCAAATATAGTGTGATTCTACCTGCCCTTTTGCTTGTACAAAATGTGCTTGCTGGATGTTTCTTCTTTGCTGAGAAAGTTTATGTTCTTGCATTATGTGTACTTTTAATGCCAAAGAGTGGGTGCCTGCCAATTATGTAAAGAAGAGCCCCAACTGGTTTCTCCTGGAAAGGGACATGATGATAACCAACCAAAGTTTAGCTTAAAGGGATCTAGATTGGTCAATTCAGGTATACAGCATGTGCCAAAGGGTCAGTCTCAACAAAAATGGCACACTTCCAAGATCCTGAGCAGTCCTAGCTAGTCAAGTGCTGAAACCAACCCTGGATGATCAGTCCCAAGCTATCGTCGTCATCACCATCTGCGTCACAAACTCGACCCTTCGTGACCGCTCCTCGACCTCCTGCTTCGACGCGTCGTCCATCACGGCCCGATTCAGCCTGCAAGCAAGAAGGAAGCAGAGCATTTGGAGGAGCAGGTCAGTCACCATTGTTCAGGTTCAGGACCATCTTTCACTCCCAACCTTCAACAGTATCTGCACAAACCATACCTCTGATCATCTGTGGAAGGCGCGGCGTGATCAACCTCCTCGGCCTTGCTGGGCTCCGGATCGACGACCGGGGGCGAGACGGTGCAGATGAACTGGGAGAGCAGAGGGTCGGGGGAATGATCATCGGGAACCGGCCTCCCCATGATGTATGAGCATTCCTCAAAGTAGGAGTCCTCCTCATATCCCTCCTTCTCAGCGGCTGCTGCTGCTGCTGCTCCTGCCCTGGAAGAAGAAGAGGACTTCCTCATCTGCGATCAAAGCGCCATTGCCATTCACGGTGAGCTGCAATGTCTGTCCATGGCACCAGTGACACCGACGATGGTAGTTTCGCCGTACCTTGAGCTGCTGTGGGTGCCGCTCCCTGAAGTGCCCTGCCGTGTCGGCCCCGAGGTTGTCGGCGCAGATCGGGCACACCTGAAACAACAAGAAGAAGACACTCAATCACCAGAGAGGGAAATGCAGTTTTGTTACATCTAGGTCAAGGTAAGCCACTCAATCACCAGATTGGGCAGAATGGTTTTTTCTTTTCTTACAGCGTTCTTCATGTCGAAGCAGTGTTCCTCCTGAAGGTGGTGGCAGAGGAAGGGCACCTCCACCTCGATGTAGCAGTAGGGGCAGGGGAAGTACTCCCACCACTCATCTTCTCCTGCGAAATTTGATTGTTTTGTACAGGAAAAGACATGGGATCAGTGCCTCTGAGAATAGTTCACAGCTGCATTTTGCTTTTCAACTGCATTGGTTAAATTTTATCTGAACTTTCAGGGCATTTTTATGGTTTGAAAGGAAAGCAGGGGAGTCACAAAAGCTGTGAGCCAACTGGACAGAGACAATATATATGCAGATAAACCCAATTTGTTCACACAAATCTCTCTCTCTCTCTCTCTCTCTCTCTCACACACACACACACACACACACACACACACACATGATCCACAGTGCAAGGGCAAACCTCACCTATCCCCCCAAATCAAAAGGTTAAAAACCATGAGAATAAATTTTACAGTTGAGCATGGCAGAACCGATCTGTAGGATTAATAAATATCATAACAAAAAACATATGATCTAACAGAGAACAGGAAAGGATCTGCTTCTAATGGAAGTGAAAAATCATTTCGACCATGTGGGCGAGAGAACCAAATGCAGACCAGACAGTAACCAGCAAGCATAAATTAGAAATAGAAACGGGGGCCGGAATTTCAGAAGCAGAGGGCACCCCCAGGAACAAAAAACGTGGCATTTCAAAGATCCAAACAGAGCTATAAATAATAATGGCTGCCCCAAGAGCCAAAAAATATTTCTTGTAATATGTATGGATAGGAGAGGAACGAGATGAACACCGAAGAAGAGTCAACAGGCAACCAAGAGGGGGGAAAGAATGACAGTTGTTGCGCGGTTGCGGAGAGGAGGTGTACCTGCGGGAGGTTGATGGTGATGGTGAGCATGGCCATGGAGGTGCTGCTGCCTCCCCGTCGGCAGGAAGCCATGGCGAGCCTGCACCTCCATCTCCTCCTCCTCCTCCTCCTTCTTCCTCTCTCTCTCTCTCACTCGGAGTTGTCGCTGCTCTTCTGTGCTTCTTCTTCTCTCTCTCTCTCCTGTTCACCTCAGCAGCAGCGGCAGCAGCACACGGCAAGTAATGGCAGAGCAGAGCAGAGGTGGGGTGGGGTGGGTCAGCAGCCTCGTTGCTCGGTGCTCCCTCTCAGCTCTTCATGTGGCATTCATCATCATCACATATATAAACAAACTAGGTTGGCCTCCCTGCCTTTGTGGGGGTGGCCACAGGAATATTTTCTTCTCTTCCCGTGTGATGCGATGACATGTTCAAATCAAATCAAAAGCAAAGAAAAGGACGGCGAAAATGACACCCCTAATGGAACTGGTTTGGTGAGGGGGAGAATGTTTAGTTCCCTTGAGGAAAGTTATAAAAAAAAATTATTTTTTTTGTCAACACGAACCGCTTGTTCTCTTGATTGCTCACGCCTGCACCTGCCCTGATCGTTCAAGTTGACATAACATGTTCTAACTTTCCTTTTTTTTTTCTTTAATCCCAATCGTGAGCACACAGACACGTGTTAGCGTCTTGGCTCGCTCATTTCAGTCCATACTAAAATACCGAAAACATCTTACATTTATGGACGGAGGGCTGATATTAAAGCCTGATTTAATTGCTAATTAAGTGTCTTTTCTGATGGCATTTTGCATCTCTTTATAGAGCATCCAACTGTTAATCACCTTTAAGCTTTTGGGGGGAACTTGGGAGTGACAGCAAAGAGAAAACAATGTGGGCATGCAGTGTTTGAGAGTGAGTGCTTAGCCATTAAGGTTGTTGAGCTTTCTTTCTACATGCCACTTGCAAACACTCACAAAAGCTTCACCTTCTTTTGCGATTATGGTGATTGTCTTGGCTCCCAAGCCATTGCAATGATGATGATGATGATGACGACGATGTCCTAATGGAAACCTGCCACGGACGGATGGATGCACATGTGTAGGCTGCTGGTTGGTTGGTTGGTTGGAGCAGTCAAGACAAGAACCACAGGTTCTTTGGGCAAAAAACACATATTTGACCTTTGTGCAAAACAAATTCACGATCTGAACTGTGGGTGAATTTTTTTCATAAATTAACCTCATTTTCATCCAAAGGAATAGTCACATTAGCTCATATCTTGCTAATTTAGGGAAAACCCTAGTTGTTGCTTGTTGAAAATTTGTGTGGAAATGTGTGGGGAAACCCTAGTTTGGGGTTAGGTATTTGAATGTCTTGATCCATTTACCTCTATACATGTCAATGTGTTGAAATTTATGGGAAACCTTATTTTTATAGGCATGGCGAACAAGTGGGATAGCGCATCTTTGGACAAGGTGAAGGAGAAAGATGTGAACATCCCGTCATGTTGGTGTGGAGATGTTTGCAAGGTGAAGGTGTTCAGCGATCGAAAGAAGTCATGGACAGAAGGAAGGAGATATTTTGTATGCCCCAACTATGCTTATGATCGTGCACGTCGAACTAACGCCTATGACCGACCACTGGTATGTTAGAGAAGTAACATGTTACTCTCAAATGTGTGTCAACACTAACAAAAAATTTATATGCAATCACCGCCTCCTCTATGCAAGTACTTCATGTGGATAGATCATGAAGTGCCAGAAAAAGTCCAAAAAGACAAATATAGAGATTGTCTTTGGCGCCAGCAGCGGTTTAAAGAATCGCTTCGAAGAGGCTTGGAGGAAGAGCGTCGTCAAAAGGACACTGACTCTTGGACGCTGCACGACACAGTGCAGCATCTAGCTGTGAGGTGCTGCAGTACTGAGAACTGCTAAACAACAAACAACAGAAGTTGTTGACAGGAATTTTAATTAACATGAACATCACAACACTTTGCAATAACTTGAAATTCACAGCAATTTGAAACACAAGTAATATGCCGACGAGTTCATCATTTAAGACAAGTAGCACACTACTAAGAGTTTACCAAGTATCACATAACCTCACAAGTTCAGTTTCATAATAAAAACGACAACGACTAATGCCTTCCGCGCGTGTTCCTGCTGCCACGCCTGGTGGCTATCTTCTTCCTCTCTCATCTCGTAAATATAAGTACAACGAGTGTATATATGCATGCTTCAGAGTGTAGATTTATTCATTTTGCTGCAAAATCTATTTTTATTTAGGAAGAAAGGGAGTATATTATTATTTGTATAAGAATAGCTCCATGTGCAGTGAAAACAATGCGGCATTAGTCCCATCTATCTTGCTCTTATTCTAGTGTCGCTTTGGATTAAGCAGGCTCGAGCTGTGGAAGCATTTTGCATTTACTTTTGTCTGCTGCCGCTGGTGCCTGCACGATGCCTTGTACGGAACTCTGGCACACAAAAAGTTTACAGAGAGCATTGGCACCGGGAAGCATGTGGCATGTGCATAAACAAATGAGACTTGTCTTTGATGACCAGGTTTGTTTGCTTGTCTGTGTCCTGATTTAACTGCTAATTAATAAGTGTCTTTTCTGATGGCATTTTGCATCTCTTTATAGAGCATCTACTAACTGGTAATCAGCTTTAAACTTTTTGGGGGGGAACTTGGGAGGCAAGCCAAGTTGGAAAGTGACAGCAAAGAGAAAACAATGTGGGCATGCAGTGTTTGAAAGCGAGTGCTTAGCCATTAAGGTTGTTGAGCTTTTATTCTGCATGCCACTTGCCAAACACTCGGCCAAAAAATTCTTTGCAATGACGACGATAGCTTAATGGGAAGGGGGTGGTGGTGAACCTGTCAGGAAAGCACATGTGTAGGCTGCTGGTTGGTTGGAAGTTCTTGCACCGCGTAACTTTGCAAAGTTAATTATTCGACATGCATCACCTGTTTTCTTAATTTGCTCGGGTTTTCCACTGCTGGTTCTCTTTTACTTTCATGTTATACGTAATTATTTTCTTTGTTTTAAAATAAGTGTCGTGATTTTAACTTTAATTTGAACTAAAACCACGACACTTTCATACTACTTGTACTACAACAATGCAGCATTGGGCTCATCATCCACCTTGCTCCCGTCCTAATGTGACTGCGATTTGAATTGAACGGACCTTTGTCCACGTTGCCTTGTACGGAACTCCGACACAAAATGATTACAGTACTAGAGAACAGACACCGGGAGCATGTGGGATAAAACAAATGGATCATGCAACTTGCGCCTATGTAACTTAATAATAAGATGCTTTTTCTTTTTTTCTTTCACATTGCCATGGTCTCCAAAAACGTTGTGTAAAAAGCTACGGATGGAGTACTGTCTAGATACATGATTTTTTGCAATTTGATTCGAACTGCAAAAAACACCTTACAATGTACTCCTTCCGTCTCAAAATAAGTGTCGTAAATTTAGTACTAAGTTAACACAACTTTAGTACTAAGACAGCGACACTTATTTTGAGACGGGGGGAGTATGAGGTACTGAAAACATTAGAGAAGAGGGTGTTTCTCTTCATTATGGCCAACCTGATTTAATTAATTACCATTGTGTTTTGTTTCTCTCTCCCTTTTGGATTGATTGGCCTTTTTTTCATGAGGGAACTTGGGAGGCAAGCCAAGCCGGAAAGCGATCCCAAGAAGAAGAAAACAATATGCATACAAACACATGTTTAAGGACCTGATTAGTGTGAGTGCTTAGCCATTAAGGTTAAGCTTTCTGCATGCCACTTGCCACACTCAAAAGTAAAAGGCTCGCTTTTTTGTAAGATTAATAATGGGTTAATAGAATTGGTATGTGTTTCTGCTGACTGGAGCAGTAGCAAGCACAATGACAAGCCCTTTCCTTTCCAGCTTGTAGTATTTTGGACTGTTTGTCCAGTCCAAACCATTTGTCACTGCATAAGAATATAGTAAGATGCAACGTGTGTCTCTACATTTATTCTAAAAGAAAAAAAAAACATGGCTCTGACTCGCATAGTGGATTAGCACAACAGCTGAACCGGGCGCATCGAAAAGTGAAAATGAACCAAAACTGGTCATTTCTGAAACTTCAACACAAAATGAAAACAAATCCAAAACAAGAACACCACAAAAACGACCCTTTTACATGACGCCCGGGGCCAGGGCACCGTGCTGGATGGCCGTCTTGACAAAGTGGGTCATTTTGTGAAATAGTTTTGGACCGGGTTCCTTAGAGCAACTCCAACGGGGAGACCCAAATGGACACGCGGTTTGTCCATTTTTCGTCCGTTTGGGTCGTCCGTCCGCCTGTCTGTGTCCTTTTTTTAAATGGGTCAGCCGGGACAAACAACGGACAGCGGGTGGACGACAGCGCTGTTGCAATAGAATAATAGGAAAGAGGTGGGTGGGGTGGACCAGTGGGTCTTTCCGGACATAGACGGACGATGCAGACGCAGAAAACATCCGTTTTGTGTCCGCCTGCGACCCAGATGTGTCCCAAATTTGAGCCTGAAATGATGGTTCAAAAAAAAATTAAGCCTAAAATGGATCGACGCGAACGCGATTTGGGACTGGCTTAATGGTTGGACTCCCGTTTATAAATGTTGTGCTAATCCGATTTATAAATGTTGGACTCCCATGTTTCTCAACATCAAGGTTGAGCTTTCCTTCTGCATGGGTGCCACTTTCTCACACTATAAAATGCCACCCTTTTTTTCCTGCAATGATGATGATGGCTTAATGGTACTAGTAGGAAGGGGCTGGGAGCTTGCCATGAATGGACATGTGTATATTGCTGGTTGGAGCACACACCACAGGTAGTAGTAGGTTCTTCTTGCACTGTGTAGACTGTGATGTTTGGAGGGCATGCTTTGGTTCTTCTCCCCTGCTTGCTTTCCTGTCAAGGGGAACAGTGTTGGCCTGTGGTGAAGTTTGTGTGTGCTACAGTGCCTTTCATGGTCAGTGCCAATCACAGCCCTGACCTGCAAGCAAGGTGGCCATGAATGGCCAGTGGAAGCCACCTCATCCATGCAGTTATTATTCCCTCTCTCTCTCTAGCTTCTGGACCTAGAAGAAAAAGCAGGGCAGTTCCTGTCACCGGTCACTCGGCTCTGCTGTGCATGCGCTCAGCTTTGATTCTCATCTCTTCCCTTCTCTGCCACCATACATCTTGACTTTTCCACCCCAATCAAACCAGGTTTGCAGCAAAAAAAAAAAAATGCTCCGCTTTCTGTTTCTTGCTGGCAGCATTTCTCAATTCTCAGCCCAAAAATTCCCAGCTACATATCATACCAATATGCGGCAGATTCGGCGTGAATTCGACGAAAAACAACGGGCGTCTGCTAAAATGGCGCATAGAGTTCCCAGCAAAGTTTCCGGTCCGGCTGCCGCTACTCATCCGGTCATCACAGGTCATATATCAGAAGTTCAGGGAAACAACATTACAACGACAAAGGATGGATGGAAGAAGTTCCGCGGATGCGATGCGGCGCTCTAGCGTGGCATGGCATGAGGTTCTACGGGTACCCATGGATGGATTGTGAAGACGGCGATGTCGGTGGTGGTGGTGGGGTTCTTCTCTAGCGGAGGTGGGGATCGCACGAGCCCCGCCTCCGGGAGTAAGCTCGCGCCGGAGCGACCGAGCTGCTTATTGGCTGAGTAGCTTGGAGTCGCAGGCCACGATCTTCACCTTGCCCACCTGCTCGGTGGTCTCCTCGTTCTTGAACTGCGCGTCGGTGAGGATGAACGTCCACACGTTGTCGCAGAACCTGTAGGTGTGCAGATGGCCCTGTGTGTACACGGAAAAAAGGAACATGAATGAGCATTGTTCTGACCAAGATTGTCACTCTAAGCTAGATGCAGTGAGAACCATGGCAATGACAAGAAAAAAAAGTCTGAACTAGAGCTGAACATTTGTGGCGACAGCATTAACCTGATGGATTGATTATCAGTGCAATACGGAACTGAATTATCAGCGGCACACAGTCTGAACTACAGCTGAAGACAGAGAATAGGGCGTGCAGATGGCCTTGTTTGTACCCAGAAACGGACAGGCATGAGGAATGCAGATGCACTGACGACCATGTCAATGAGATGCATCCACAAGTCTGAACCACAGCTGAATTTCTTAGTGACAGTATTAAAAAGCTGGAAATATCTCCTCCCGAATCAGTCCACGCGTTGACTACAAGAGATCCGTTAAACAAAAGAGGTTTCCTAGAACGGCAAAGAGTATCTGGGTTTACTCAACCAATTGACACCTCTACACATTTTCAACAAAAAATCAAGTTGTTTTTGTGGGAACAGTTTCAGCAAATTGACAGGAGAATGATCGATGCCAGGTTCCATCCCTAAAATTGAAACCAAGAATCCGGTTCAATGTCAGATTATACATACACAGTCACCCTCCAGAAGAACGCCACACAAACAGCGACAGGAAGCCAGGAACCAGTCCTGCTTGCGCCCTCTGTGTACTCTATAAGCCAGGCCCAGCAACGTACAAAAAATGATAATTATATGCTTTAGATGTTTTGAGTAGAAAAAACAGGATGCAGGCAGCATTTATGAATTATGAGCACACAAAGGCACAAGATTGAGTTAGTGACGATGGTGGTTCGTTGTATAGCCTCCAGTGACAAAGATATAAATGCATTCACAATGTTTGTTGTAGCATTAGCATGCTGGTCAATTTGAAAATGGAACAGAGCCTGCTCTGAGTGGTGATGGGTGTTTATGTGGTGAGATATTGGAGGGTGGATGGCCGTGACGCCAGGGAGGTAACAGAGATGAGAGGAGAGAATTGGGTTTAGTCTGCTCACTGGGGACGAACAACACACCCAAATATCGCCCAAGTCTGCTCACTTTTGCTCTAGTACCAAAACTGTGTATGAGGTGATTTTCAGGTCTGACCATCTCGAGATAAAAAATGTTGTTGGCTGGTTGCTACGTTTTTGTTTCATGCCACAAGCATCATTTGTTGACAAGGTCTTGCAGGACAATTACCTCTGGTTTCTACAAAAGGTCAGGGGACTCCTTTGTCATCAGAAAAAAACTGAACATGTTACACATGGTTGAAAGAAAACAAAATTATTGGTCAATCCATATTATTGTGATTATCCCAGATTTAAGTTTCTAATCAACTCTCTATCAGGTTCAAATACAAAGTGGACATGAGAAATCAATGAAAGCATTTGGCAACTGAACCATGAATGAGACAGAGCGTCTTCTGGGGTGGCTAGCTAGAGCGGGCTGAAGTGCTCACAGCCCACCGACCTGCGTTCGAGGCTCAGCCTCTGCAGGGTTGGTGCCAACCTTTCATTTTAAAAAAGAAAAGGAATGACACGAAAGACTAGTCCCAGTTGGTCAAATATTTTTTTATGGTGAAACATGAACTATCATATCTGATATCAGAATTCATTTAACACTATTGTCGACAACTTCAGGCAAGCAAAAAAAAATCCAATGTATGCCACTCCAATTCATTTGTGCCATAAAAGGATTTTTTTTCCACACTCCATGTTAATATTAAGAATATTAAGGAAATCCAGTAGTATTTAAAATCAGGCAAACTGAGGTGAGTGGAACAAAAGAAAATAAGTGGTAGCTTCAGAAGCTCTTTTTTAGTTGTAAACATACATTATGTCAAGATGTTTCGTTTTGTAAAAAGTACTTTTTACACAATTCTAGAGTTACCCCAGATTGTGCGACATGCCTAGAACTCAGAACAACATATGCAAACAGATTCCTCAGGACCTTTGCCCTTTACGGCCTTGGAAACAGCAAACCGTATCTTTAGTAATGAATGAAATAGTTAATTGCACCTGCTATGGTGGACCATAAACAAGACCGAGTGTCTGTTGGGCGGCTAGCTACAGCAGGCTAAAGTGCTCACAGCCTGCCAACCCGCGTTCGAGGCTCAGCCTCCGCAAAGTTTGGTGCCCGCCTTTCTTCCTATCAAAAAATGCCACCAAGGGGCAAGACTAATCCTGATTGGTTTAGTTTTTTGTACGGTGAACCGTGAACCACATAATCGAATATCAGAAGTTATTCAATACTATGTTGATAACTTCATTCGTTTTGTTCAAGATCAATCAGGCAAGCAAAAAAATCCCAACAGGTTCCACTGCAATTCATTTGTGCTACAAAAGGATATTTTCTTCGAAATTCCATATTAATGCTTTGGATATTGAGAAAAACCAGTAGTATTTGACATCATGTTAATTACGGTGACTGAAACTATGGTCACAAGAAATAAATTGCAGCTTAAAAAGATCTTTTTATATATGAACACACATTATGTCAACAGGTTTTGTTTAGTAAAACAGGGTTTTTACAAAATTCCAGAGTTTCCCCAAATTGACCGACATCCCTTGAACTCAGAACAACATACCCAAGACATATTTCCCAGGATCTTTGCCCTTACGGCCTTGGAAACAGTGAACCATATCTTTAGTAAGCAATATACTGTATGTAGCAAGACAAAAGAAAGTTAAGGCTTGTTTCATTTACAGAGGTCTGCAATGTGAACAAACAAGCTAAACTGCAGTGCAACTTTGCACTGGTACCACGTGTCGTGCGTTATCGATCGACTGCCTAGAGAAGCAAGCATATTTATCATGCTCCAAAAGGCCATAACTTTTTTAGAACCCAATTCACAGCAGCATACGGCAAATAATAAGGAGCCCACCAAGCATGCATACGCCGAAATGGCGCGAAAAATGACAGTTTTTCCCCTTCCAAAGCACGTACCTTGACAGTAACCTTGCTCTTCACTTGGTTTTCCAGTGCCTCCGTCATAGACTGCACACAGGAGAAACGCAGACAAACCATAAATCGAATCATCCACAAGATAAAAAAGATTATGTTCCCCAATCTAAAGGGGGGACGGTAACTTAAGAAGGAATGTCGCAGCAGAGCGGGTAGAGCACCTTGTCGAACTGGACGAGCACTTGGATGGCGAGCTCGGGGCTGAGGGTTCCGCTGGAGACCATCTCGTCGAGCGTCTCGGTGAGGCACATGCCGATGGTGGACCGCCTGTAGAGCTCGAAGGTGGCCATATCGCCTCGCCTGCGGCAAACAAGCACCCTTTCGTCAGATGTCATGTTAGCTAGCAGCAAGCCAGATAAGGATCCATTCAAGTCACATAGAGACTAAAAGACCAGCATAAATAACAACAACCAGAGCCGATTCATTCATGCCATGTGACCCGACTCTGAAGAAAAGATCCCCCATTTGATGATTCGATATGAACAAGTAGTAAGCTACTAGTACTAGCACTCATGAAGCACAATCAATGGCCCCTCCCTCCCCTGCGCCGTCTGGCCGGTTCCTCTTGTAGATGCAGATCAGCCTTTCCCCGCCGCGCCCCACAAGACACGAGGAAAAAGAACAGTACTTTCCGGCGCGGTTCCATTCCATTTCGCTCCCGCCGAATCCGCCATGGAAGGTCAAGCCCGGGGGTTCCCGCCGAATCCATGGACGGACGAATCCGCCATGGAAGGTCAAGCCCGGGGGTTCCCACCGAATCCATGGACGGACGAATCCGCCATGGAAGGTCAAGCCCGGGGGTTCCCACCGAATCCATGGACGGACGAATCCGCCATGGAACGTCAAGCCCGGGGGTTCCCACCGAATCCATGGACGGACGAATCCGCCATGGAAGGTCAAGCCCGGGGGTTCCCACCGAATCCATGGACGGACGAATCCGCCATGGAAGGTCAAGCCCGGGGGTTCCCACCGAATCCATGGACGGACGAATCCGCCATGGAACGTCAAGCCCGCCCAGGGGCGAATCCCCCCTCCCACCGCTCAAGGAAGGAAGGAACGAACGAACCCTAGAAAAAGCAGAGCGGGATCCCCGGGGACGGCGTCTGAGGCCATTCCGGCGGACGGGACTGATCCCGGACGGAGAGAAGACAGCGGGCAGCGATCCGATTCGAGCAACGGAACGGAATCGAAGGGGGCGACGGAGAGGGGAATGAATCACCTGCGTGCGGTGGGCGCGGGCCGACGGTCCTGGCGGCGAGATCCGGCGGGTGGCGGGGCGCGGCGAGGAGCGGAGGAGGTGGGAATGGGTTCGGATCGGGGGGGGGGGGGGGATGGGAGGTTCGAAATCGGGAGGCTTTATATGTTGCTGGGAGACGAAATTGGGGATTATATATAGGGAGCGGAGCAGATGGATGAGGAGCTCTGCTTTCTCGCTCTCTGTCTCTCTCCCTGCTCCGCTCTCTGCCGCCGGCTCTTGGCTGTGGATGGTCGGCACCGCTTGACGCTTCTGCCCCTGGGCCACCGCGACCACCCCTCCACCCCGACAATGGGCCGGGCCGGGCTAGGACGCACGTATTTGCCTGTGGGCCGTTGCCACACGGCCCTCGTGGTGGAAGCGGGGCGGCGGAGGACCGATGATGGCCGAGAGTGGATTGGCCCAACCGTCCTCACGTTTTTTTTTTTTTTTTTTTTGCGGGTGAACCGTCCTCACGTTGCACCAACCAAAGGAGCTTCAAGAGAGCGGCCACGAAACGCTAGCATTTTAGGACTGATGCCGAAACGCTAGCATTTCAACTCATTATTCGACCCCGACTTGAAACACACTATTGTCATAGCTTAGAATTTTCTAATAAACATGCTTAGATAATAATACACTAGAAACCACCGTTCGCTTTAGAAATCGGTACCATTATATTCAAATTATATACTTATATGAGAAACACACACACACACATGCAAATAAATATATTCCGTGCAACTTCCCAAACTAACCAAAGAGAAACTTTTTTTTACATCATATAATTTAATATACATTGCAATTAAATGGTGAAGAATAATGTCTCATTTTATTTAACAGTTGTACTTAACTATGGTAGTCAAGTATAAACCATTACATTCTTAGTATGACTCGATTAATTCAAATAAGTATAAAAACTTGGTATAAACTTTGTAATGCCACTACTGGAGCCAACCTTTTAGAAATGTGCACATTAACCACCAATATTCACTATATCTGATCTTTACATTGTTTGATATTCGAGATATTTTTAAATAAGAAAAAGGTATAGTACATTGTTTGGTCCTAAAAGTATTTAAGGTGTGTCACCTAGGGTTTAGGAGTTTAGGGATTTATGGTTTATGGTTTATTTTTCCTTCTCATTTTGTGTTTTTATTTCAATTTTTTTTCATTTCAAACATATTTTACGGTACTACATATTGTATACGTTATGCATATATAATATAATTTCTCAAATAACTATACATATATCATATAATTTCTCGTATGACTATACAATTTGGTATATACAATTTCTCCTATAGTTTTCAGATTATTATATGCAGTCATTAGGCGCCGTAATGGTATTCTCATCTTTCATCTATGACCTCCTCTAACAAAAAATCCCACGATTTCCTCTTGAATTGCTTATAGGTGGTTCTCTGGTAGGAGGCCTATCCTGCATCTCCATCATCTTTAAAGAAGAAGATTAATATAAATATATTAGTTGTGTGTGTATATTAGATCATGATAAAAACAAATTGTGAATAGTGTTTACGTACCCGAAGTGTTCTTTGATCTCTGCGCCATTCGGTCGTCATGTGAATGTTCTCACAAACTTAGTATGCACATAAATTCGTCCCCTTTGCTTGTTTCAAGCTCTATGCGAGAATAGAATTCAATCAAATAACAATCAAGCATGATAATGGTATTGATACTGAAATTAAAGAGGTGCGCAGACCTAGATAGTACTACTTAATTACCTTGTCCCGTTGTCATCTCAGCTTCTCTTTCCAATCACCGACAACTGTTGGAAATATGCCCTAGAGGCAATAATAAATTAGTTGTTATCATATTTCCTTGTTCATGATAATCGTTTATTATCCATGCTATAATTGTATTGATCGGAGACTTAGATGCATGTGTAGATACATAGACAAAATCATGTCCCTAGTATGCCTCTAATAGACTAGCTCGTTGATCAAAAGATGGTTAAGGTTTCCTAGCCATGGACTTGAGATGTCATTTGATAACGGGATCACATCATTAGGAGAATAATGTGATGGACAAGACCCAAACTACAAACATAGCATATGATCGTGTCAATTTATTGCTACTGTTTTCTGCATGTCAAGTATGTGTTCCTATGACCATGAGATCATGCAACTCACGGACATCGGAGGAGTGCCTTGTGTGTATCAAACGTCGCAACGTAACTGGGTGACTATAAAGGTGCTCTACAGGTATCTCCGAGGGTGTCTGTTGAGTTGGCATGGATCGAGACTGGGATTTGTTACTCCGTGTGACAGAGAGGTATCTCGGGGCACACTTGGTAATACAACATCACAATGAGCCTTGCAAGCAATGTGACTAATTTTTAGTTGCGGGATCTTGTATTACGGAACGAGTAAAGAGACTTGCCGGTAACGAGGTTGAACTAGGTATGGATATACCGACGATCGAATCTCGGGCAAGTAACATACCGAAGAACAAAGGGAACATCATACGGGATTAACTGAATCCTTGACATAGAGGTTCGACCGATAAAGATCTTTGTAGAATATGTGGGAACCAATGTGGACATCTAGGTCTCGCCATTGGTTATTGACCGTAGAGGTGTCTCGGTCATGTCTACATAGTTCTCGAACCCGCAGGGTCTGCACACTTAAGGTTTGGTGACATTTCAGTAGTATAGAGTTATGATTGGTGGTGAACGAAGTTTGTTTGGAGTCCCGGATGAGATCCTGGACGTCATGAGGAGCTCAGGAATGGTCCGGAGGTGAAGATTCATATATAGGAAGTCCTGTTTTGGACTCCGGAAAGATTTCGGGCACTTTCGGTAGTGTACCGGGAGTGACGAATGGGTCCCGGGGGTCCACCAGTAGAGCCAACCCACCCCATGGGCCAAAGTGGCGACCCACCAGCCCCTAGTGGGCTGGTGGGGTCGGCCAAGGTGGCCTAGGCGCAGGTAAGAGAGGCCCAAACCGAATTGGGGTGGAGTCCTCCCCAAGTTCCACCTCTCGTGTGAGAGGAGAACTCTTCCACCTCTCCGCTCCCTCTTACTGGATCGAGAACGTGGAGATCGTCATCAAGCTATACGTGTGCTGCACGCGGAGGTGCCGTCCGTTCGACGCTAGATTGGAAGGACCGTGACCAAGATCGCGAGACGGTTCATGATGAGATCGCAGAACGGATCGTGATAAGTTCACGGGACAGATCGTGATCAAGATCGTGAGACGGATCGTGATGAGATCGCGGGACGGATCGTGATGAGTTCACGGTACGGATCATGATTGGATCGCGGGACGGATCGTGATGAGATCGCCGGACACTCGGCGATTTGGATCGCGAAGATGTTCGACTACACCAACCGTGTTTCTTAACGCTTCCCGCTTAGCGATCTACAAGGGTATGTAGATCCACTCTCCCTCTCGTAGATGCTCATCACCATGGATAGATCTGCGTGTGCGTAGGAAATTTTTTGTTTCCCATGCGACGTTCCCCAACAGTGGCATCATGATCTAGGTCTATGTGTAGATGAGATCTCGAGTAGAATACAAAAGGTTTGTGGGCGTTGATGCTTAGATTGCTTCCTCCCTTGGTCGGATTTTGGTTCAGCGGTATTGTGAGATGAAGCGGCCCAGACCAACATTACTCGTACGTTTACGAGAGACTGGTTCCCTCAACCGCAACTTGTTGCATAGATGGCTTGCGGGTGCCAATTTCTCTCACTTTAGTTGGATCGAATTCGACAAAGGCGGTCCTTGAGAAGGTTGAAAAGCAACTAGTGTATCACCGTTGTGGTTTTTGTGTAGGTGAGAATTGTTCTTGCTAGATACCCGAAGCAGCCACGTAAAACATGCAACAACAATTAGAGGACGCACTAGTAGAAAACAGGGCTTTGGTTCAGGCCTGGCCAGCCCATTATTCCCGGTTCAGTCACGAACCGGGACTCATGGGGGCATACGTCCCGGTTCATGCGCCGAGGGGGCCGGACGGGCCTCGTGGGGCATTGGTCCCGGTTCGTCTGGACCCATTAGTCCCGATTCCAGACACGAACCGGGACTAATGCGCCTCGCTCCTGGCCCACAACCATTGGTCCCGGTTCGTAGCTGGAACCGGGACTAAAGGATGGCCTTTAGTCCCGATTCCAGAAATGAACCAGGACCAATGAATTGGCTATATATACCCCTCGCCCGCGAGCCACTGCTCTGTTTTTTCCTGGCCGGCGAGGAGAGGGCTTTGTGGTGCTCTAGCTCACCTCTTATGCACATAAGGTGTTCGATGAAATGCCCGAGCCACACTACTTAAGCTTTCTCCTCTCCAAACTCGACCCCAAGCTCCATTTTCCTCAAGATTTGTCCAGATTTAGCGGTCCGTCACGTCCCATCCCCGTCTTCACCGCCGTCGATCGCCCGCGCCGATCTCGTCGCCGGCACCACCGTGGTGAGCCTCTTGTTCTTATCTTCTTTATAAAAGAAAAAAATTCTTACTTGTATGATTAGATAGATAATTGTCTAATTTTCTTACTTGTATTATTGCTTGTTATTATATAGTGCGATGGTTTTGGTATCCGCCCCCGTCGGCCCTCGTCCTGTCTATGATTCGAATGTGGTATATATTATCTTTTATAACTATTTGTTTCATTTAGTGTTTATGGTAATTATGCTGACACCAACTTGACATAGATGTCTTTATCTAGGAGGTATGTGAACCGGATATTACATACGACCCTCTTGTCGAGAGGTTAAATTTAGTTGAAGAAGAAAACGAGTATTTAAAAAAAATTAAAAAGAGTTGAAGAAGAGAAGAAAAGAGTTGAAGAAGAGAAGATGATATTGGAGTTGCATGTTGCGGATGTCGTAGATGGTCACAAGATCAAGATGGATGCAATGCGCTTGAAGATTAGAAAGATTAGAAAATATGCCATTCATAGCGAGGCTTGGTATCATTATGCCGTTGGATCAATTGTTACCTTGGTTGCGATTATGATCGTATTTGTTGTTGCATTGAAATGTTTTACATAGTCTCAATGTATGGTTTAATTAGATGCTCTGGAGAGCTATATATTTTTCAATGAGAACTATGTATGCACTTTGGTTTTAATGTGATGATGAACTTCTATTAATTTGGTCACTTATCTATTCATGATGTTTTGTAATGGTTTTTGACACACTTAATGCACGCAGATGAACCAACAATGGATGTACGATGGCAGACACACCTCCGAGTACATTGAGGGCGTGCATGATTTTCTCGAAGTGGCTGAGGCAAACAAGCAGAATGGTTTTATGTGTTGTCCATGCTCTATATGTGGGAATACGAAGTCTTACTCTGACCTGAAAACCATTCACGCCCACGTGCTTTATAAGGGATTCATGCCACACTATAATGTTTGGACCAAGCACGGAGAAATAGGGGTTACGATGGAAGAGGTCGAAGAAGAAGAGTACGATGACAACTATGTGCCCCCTGAATACGGTGATGCTGCAACGGGGGAAGCTAAAGATTAAGAGGAACCGGACGATGTGCCCGATGATGATCTTCTCCGGGTCATTGTTGATGCAAGGAGACAGTGTGAAAGTGAAAAGGAGAAGCTGAAGTTCGATCGGATGTTAGAGGATCACAAAAAAGGGTTGTACCCCAATTGCGAAGATGGCAACACAAAGCTCGATACCGTACTGGAATTGCTGCAGTGGAAGGCAAAGTATGGTATACCTGACAAGGGATTTGAGGATGTACTGAAAATATTTAAGAAGAGGCTTCCAAAGGATAACGAATTGCCCGACAGTACGTACGCAGCAAAGAAGGTCGTATGCCCTCTAGGATTGGAGGTGCAGAAGATACATGCATGCCCTAATGACTGCATCCTCTACCACGGTGCGTACGAGGATTTGAACGCATGCCCGGTATGCGGTGCATTGCGGTATAAGATCAGACGAGATGACCCTGGTGATGTTGACGGCGAGCCCCCCAGGAAGAGGGTTCCTGCCAAAGTGATTTGGTATGCTCCTATAATACCACGGTTGAAACGTCTGTTCAGGAACAAAAAGCATGCCAAGTTGATGCGATGGCACAATGAAGACCGTAAGAAAGACGGGAATTTGAGACACCCCGCTGATGGTTCGCAGTGGAGAAAAATCGAGAGCAAGTACCGGGCTGAGTTTGGAGATGACCCAAGGAACGTATGGTTTGGTTTAAGCGCGGATGGCATTAATCCTTTCGGGGAGCAGAGGAGCAATCACAGCACCTGGCCCGTGACTCTATGTATGTATAACCTTCCTCCTTGGGTGTGCATGAAGCGGAAGTTCATTATGATGCCAGTTCTCATCGAAGGCCCTAAGCAACCCGGCAACGACATTGATGTGTACCTAAGGCCATTAGTTAAAGAACTTTTACAGCTGTGGAATGGAAACGGTGTACGTGTCTGGGATGAGCACAAACAGGAGGAATTTGACCTGCATGCGTTGCTGTTTGTAACCATCAATGATTGGCCTGCTCTCAGTAACCTTTCAGGACAGACAAACAAGGGATACCACACATGCACGCACTGTTTAGCTGACACCGAAAGTATATGCCTGGACAAATGTAGGAAGAATGTGTACCTGGGGCATCGTCGATTTCTTCTGACCAACCATCAATGTCGTAAGAAAGGCAAGCATTTCAAAGGCGAGGCAGATCACCGGAAGAAGCCCGCCATGCATACCGGTGATCACGTACTTGCTATGGTTAATGATTTACACGTAATATTTGGAAAGGGTCCCGGCAGACTATCTGTTCTGAATGACGACGAGGGACGCGCACCCATGTGGAAGAAGAAATCTATATTTTGGGACCTACCCTACTGGAAACACCTAGATGTCCGCTCTTCAATCGACGTGATGCACGTGACGAAGAACCTTTGCGTGAACCTTCTAGGCTTCTTGGGCGTGTATGGGAAGACAAAAGATACACCGGAGGCACGGGAGGACCTGCAACGTTTGCACGAAAAAGACGGCATGCCTCCAAAGCAGTATGAAGGTCCTGCCAGCTACGCTCTTACCAAAGAAGAGAAGGAAATCTTCTTTGAATGCCTGCTCAGTATGAAGGTCCCGTCTGGCTTCTCGTCGAATATAAAGGGAATAATAAATATGGTCGAGAAAAAGTTTCAGAACCTAAAGTCTCATGATTGCCACGTGATTATGATGCAACTGCTTCTGGTTGCATTGAGGGGGCTTCTACCGGAAAACGTTCGATTAGCCATTGTTAAGCTATGTGTATTCCTCAATGCAATCTCTCAGAAGGTGATCGATCCAGAAATCCTACCAAGGCTAAGGAGTGATGTGGCGCAATGTCTTGTCAGTTTCGAGCTGGTGTTCCCACCATCCTTCTTCAGTATCATGACGCACGTCCTAGTTCATCTAGTCGACGAGATTTTCATTCTGGGCCCCGTATTTCTACACAATATGTTCCCCTTTGAGAGGTTCATGGGAGTTCTAAAGAAATATGTCCGTAACCGCGCTAGGCCAGAAGGAAGCATTTCCATGGGCCATCAAACAGAGGATGTCATTGGGTTTTGTGTCGACTTCATTCCTGGCCTTAAGAAGATTGGTCTACCTGAATCGCGGTATGAGGGGAGACTGACTGGAAAAGGCACGATTGGAAGGGACTCAATAATATGCAGGGATGGACATTCTTGGTCTCAAGCACACTACACAGTTCTACAGAACTCTATCTTGGTGGCCCCGTATGTCGATGAACACAAGAATAGTCTGCGCTCCAAACACCCGGAGGAGTGTGACGACTGGATTACACATGAACACATCAGGACTTTCGGCGATTGGTTGGAAACACATGTCAGAGGTGACAACACTGTTTCTGATGAGCTGTTCTCGTTGTCCAGGGGACCATCTTCAACTGTATTGACTTACAAAGGATACGAGATAAATGGGAATACATTTTACACGATCGCCCAAGATCAAAAGAGCACCAACCAAAACAGCGGTGTTCGCTTTGATGCAGCAACCAAGAGGGGAAAGGACACATATTATGGTTACATAGTGGACATATGGGAACTTGACTACGGACATGATTTTAAGGTCCCTTTGTTTAAGTGCAAATGGGTCAATCTGTCAGGAGGCGGGGTACAGGTAGACCCACAGTACGGAATGACAACAGTGGATCTGAACAATCTTGGGTACACAGACGAACCATTCGTCCTAGCCAATGATGTGGTGCAGGTTTTCTATGTGAAGGACATGTCTACCAAACCGAGAAAAAGAAAAGATATGGAAGCGAATACATCATGCAATGAGCCAAAGCGCCACATAGTTCTTTTAGGAAAAAGAGACATCGTGGAATTGGAGGGCAAGACAGATATGTCTGGAGATTATGAAAAGTTTCATGAAATTCCTCCCTTCAAAGTCAAGGCTGATCCAAGCACCATGTTAAGCGATGAAGAATATCCATGGTTACGGAGCAATAAGCAAAGGACACAAGCGAAGAAAAAGCGAAGACTGATGAAGTCAGAAAGGGTTAAAATTTTAGTATGTGGCTTTGAAAGGTGCATATTGAATGCACCCAAATTTTTGAGTTCAAATAAGTTTAGAAAAATGAAATGCCTTTGTAACAGACGAGTTTTCGTCCGAAACCCTCGTACTTAGAAAGAGATGGTCCAGTTTGTATACGAAGTGCATCCCGTTTTTGCTGTAATCCTCTCAACTTTTGCACACATGTTATGTGGGTCAAATGATGATACCATGCCAAGTTTCAACCTATTCTGAGTTCATTTGTAGTGCTTTCCAAAATTCAGGGTCATTTAGCTCAAAATAAATCATTAAATGCATGAAAAATAGCAAATTAAGTCAGAAAGGGTTGAAATTTTAGTATGTGGCTTTGAATGGTGCATATTGAATGCACAAAAATTATTGAGTTCAAATAAGTTTAGAAAAATGAAATGCCTTTGTAACAGACGAGTTTTCGTCCGAAACCCTCGTACTTCGAAAGAGATGGTCCGTTTTGTACACGAAGTGCATCCTGTTTTTGCCGTAACCCTCTCAACTTTTTAGCACATGCTATGTGGGGGAAATGATGATACCATACCAACTTTGAACCTTTTCAGAGTTCATTTAAAGTGCTTATCAATTTCAGGGTCATTTAGCTCAAAAAAGTCAGCAAGTGCATGAAAAATACCAATTGATCAAGTCAGAAAGGGCCGAAAATTGATGATGTGGCTTTGAATGGTGCACTTTGAACACACAAAAAGCATGGAGTTCAAATAAGTTCGAAAAATGAAATCCCTTTGTAACAGATGAGTTTTCCTCCGAAACCGTGATACTTTGAAAGAGATTGTCCATTTTGTGCACGAAATGCATCCAATTTTTGTCGTAACCCTCTCAACTTTTTAGCACATGCTATGTGGATGAAATGATGATACCATGCCAACTTTCAACCTTTTCTGAGTTCATTTGAAGTGCTTTTTAATTTCTTTCAAAACATCGTGGGAGTGGAGTTCAAAAAAGAATCAACTAAAAAGTTTTTATAAACCTCTAGTATTTCTGAAACAATAATTATATAAAAATTATGGAACTAAAATTATCAAAGTATTTTTTGTTCAAAACATTAATAGCAAAAGGAATATAACGATAAAACACACTGGAAACAAATAAAGCAAAAATAAATAAAGCAAAAAATAATGGAAATTATGCAACTAAAATCATCAAAGTATTGTTTGTTCAAAAAATTAATAGCAAAAAGAATATAATGATAAAACACACTAAGCCACCATAAAGTATTTTTTGTTTAGAACTTTTAATATGCAAAGAAATAACATAAAAAAATGCCCACCTACTAAGCCACCATGGCCTGCATACGACTAGTAACCCAATATACATGGGCCAGGATGCAGGTCCACGGGGCAAGTAGGCCCAACAGGCAGAGACAATTAGGCATGCACTGCCTACGGTAGAGAGGAGCTCGAGACAGTCAGTTCAGCCACGCTTATAGACCAGTACGAGCGCTCCTCGCTCGGCGAGGTGGGACTAAACTCCCACCGCACCCGAAACAGGGCTTTGGTCCCGGTTGGTGGCACCAACCAGGACCAATACCCACCTTTAGTCCCGGTTGGTGCCACCAACAGGGACCAAAGGTATGCTTCCCGCCCTTTGGGCTGACGAAAAGGGACCTTTGGTCCCGGTTGGTGGCACCAACCGGGACCAATACCCACCTTTAGTCCCGGTTGGTGCCACCAATCGGGACCAAAGGTCTCTGCTTCCCGCCCTTTGGGCTAACGAAAAGAGACCTTTGGTCCCGGTTGGTAGCACCGTCCTCGTCACCGGCCTCGAGCCCGCCGTCCTACTCGCTGACGCGCCCTCGTGCCCTCGCCCTTGCCCGCGCCCTCGACCTCGCCGCGCGCCGTCCTCGTCGCTGGCCTCGAGCCTGCCATCCTCGTTGCTCCCTTGCCGCCCCGAGCCCGTCATCCTCGTTGCCGGCCTCATCACCGACCAAGCCATCTCCGCGCCCCCCACAGTGAGCCCCCCTTCCAATGTCCCCTGCTCCCCGTCGCCACTGCTCCATGGTCGCCGGCCGGCAGCACCGCGCGTGCTCTGTTTTTTTCATGTATATGTGTATTTTTTGCGGGCATGTATATGTGTATATGTTTTTTTGATGTATATATATATATATGTTCATGTATATGTGTGTATATGTTCAAGTTGGCATCGGCTCTATCATCAAGTTGGCGAAGAAAATCTTTTTTTGATATGTTCATGTTGGCGAAGCAAGTTTTTTTTGAAGTTGTTTTTTTGTTAAATGAAAGTGTTGGCATCGGCTCTATCATCACGTTGGCATCGTCTCTATCTATCAACAAGGCCACGGGAGCACCCCGGCCCCCTATCATCACGTTGGCATCGGCTCCCCGAGAGATTTCCAACGGATCCGGAACGTATGTCATTGTCGATATACCCCCTCTCCAATAACTTCGACATGAGGGTGTTGGAAATATACCCTAGAGGCAATAATAAATTAGTTATTATCATATTTCCTTGTTCATGATAATCGTTTATTATCCATGCTATAATTGTATTGATCGGAGACTTAGATGCATGTGTGGATACATAGACAAAACCATGTCCCTAGTATGCCTCTAATAGACTAGCTCGTTGATCAAAAGATGGTTAAGGTTTCCTAGCCATGGACATGAGATGTCATTAGATAACAGGGTCACATCATTAGGAGAATGATGTGATGGAAAAGACCCAAACTACAAACGTAGCATATGATCGTGTCAGTTTATTGCTACTGTTTTCCGCATGTCAAGTATATGTTCCTATGACCATGAGATCATGCAACTCACGGATATCGAAGGAGTGCCTTGTGTGTATCAAACGTCGCAATGTAACTGGGTGACTATAAAGGTGCTCTACAGGTATCTCCGATGGTGTCTGTTGAGTTGGCATGGATCGAGACTGAGATTTGTTACTCCGTCTGACGGAGAGGTATCTCGGGGCCCACTCGGTAATACAACATCACAATGAGCCTTGCAAGCAATGTGACTAATTGTTAGTTGCGGGATCTTGTATTACGGAATGAGTAAAGAGACTTGCTAGTAACTAGGTTGAACTAGGTATGGAGATACCGACGATCGAATCTCGGGCAAGTAACATACCGAAGAACAAAGGGAATGCTATACGGGATTGACTGAATCCTTGACATAGAGGTTCGACCGATAAAGATCTTCGTAGAATATGTAGGAACCAATGTGGATGTCTAGGTCCCGCCATTGATTATTGACCGTAGAGGTGTCTCGGTCATGTCTACATAGTTCTCGAACCCGCAGGGTCTGCACACTTAAGGTTCGGTGACGTTTCGGTAGTGTAGAGTTATGTATGGTGGTGACCGAAGTTTGTTCGGAGTCCCGGATGAGATCCCGGACGTCACGAGGAGCTCTGGAATGGTCCGAAGGTAAAGATTGATATATAGGAAGGTGGTGTTTGGACTCCGAAAAGATTTCGGGCACTTTCGGTAGTGTACCGGGAGTGACGAATGGGTCCCGGGGGTCCACCAGTGGGGCCAACCCACCCCATGGGCCAAAGTGGCGACCCACCAGCCCCTAGTGGGCTGGTGGGGTCGGCCAAGGTGGCCTAGGCGCAGGGAGAGAGGCCCAAACCGAATTGGGGTGGAGTCCTCCCCAAGTTCCACCTCTCGTGTGAGAGGTGGACTCTCAGGTGGAGGAGGACTCTTCCTCCACTTGGTTCGGCCGAGCCAGCAGGCCTTGGAGGCCAAGGCTGCGCCCTCCTCTCTCTCCCTCCTATATATACTGGTGGAATAGAGGGTTTTTGCACAGATTTTACGGCCACGTGCTACCCGTTCCACCGGTGCTCCTCTAGATCGGTTTTCTGCAGTGCTTAGGCGAAGCCCTGCCGGAATTGCTACACCACCATCACCGGAGCGCCGTCATGCTGCCGGTGAACTCTCTCTCCTCTCCACCTCCTCTTGCTGGATCGAGACAGCGGAGATCTTCATCAAGCTGCACGTGTGCTGAACGCGGAGGTGTCGTCCGTTCGGCGCTAGATCGGAAGGACCGTGATCCAGATCGCGAGACGGTTCATGATGAGATCGTGGAACAGATTGTGATGAGTTCGCGGGACAGATCGTGATCAAGATCGTGAGATGGATCATGATGAGATCGTGGGACGGATCGTGATGAGTTCACGGGACGGATCGTGATTGGATCGCGGGACGGATCGTGATGAGATCGCGGGACGCTCGGCGATTTGGATCGCGAAGATGTTCGACTACACCAACCGCGTTTCTTAACGCTTCCCGCTTAGCGATCTACAAGGGTATGTAGATCCACTCTCCCTCTCGTAGATGCTCATCACCATGGATAGGTTTGCGTGTGCGTAGGAAAATTTTTGTTTCCCATGCGACGTTCCCCAACAGTGGTATCAGAGCTAGGTTGATGGTTCGATGAGATCACGAGTAGAACACAAAAGGTTTGTGGACGTTGATGCTTTGGTTGCTTCCTCCCTTGGTCGTATTTTGGTTCAGCGGGATTGTGAGATGAAGCAGCCTGGACCAACATTACTCGTACTCTTACGAGAGACCGGTTCCCTCGACGCAACTTGTTGCCTAGATGGCTTGCGGGTGACAGTTTCTCTCACTTTAGTTGGATCGGATCCGACAAAGGCGGTCCTTGAGAAGGTTGAAAAGCAACTAGTGTATCACCGTTGAGGTTTTTGCGTAGGTGAGAATTGTTCTTGCTAGATACCAGTAGCAGCCACGTAAAACATGCAACAACAATTAGAGGACGTCTAACTTGTTTTTGCAGGGTATGTTGTGATATGATATGGCCAATTACATGATGTGATTAAATTGATGTATGAGATGATCATGTGATGTATAGATTATCACGACTTGCATGTCAATGAGTACGGCAACCGGCACGAGCCATAGGGTTGTCTTTAATTATTATATGACATGCGTCTCAATCATTAAGCGCTATGTAATGCTTTACTTTATCGCTACAGTAGCAATAGCAGTAGAAGCATGCAGGGCGTGACAACCCCGATGGCGACACGTTGATGGAGATCAAGATGATGGAGATCATGGTGTCATGCCGGTGACGATGGAGATCATGCCGGTGCTTTCATGATGGAGATCAAAAGCACAAGATCATGGACATATCATGTCACTTATGATTTGCATGTGATGTTAATCCTTTTATGCACCTTGTTTTGCTTAGGATGACGGTAGCATTATAAGGTGATCCCTCACTTAATTTCAAGATAAATTGTGTTCTCCCCGAGTGTGCACCGTTGCGAAAATTCGTCGTGTTGAGACACCACGTGATGATCGGGTGTGATAGACTCTATGTTCACATACAACGGGTGCAAGCCAGATTTGCACGTCCAGAACACTCGGGTTAAACTTGACGAGCCTAGCATGTACATGCATGGCCTCAGAACACAAGAGACCAAAAGGTCGAACATGAGTCATATAGTAGATATGATCAACATGATGATGTTCACCATTGCAGCCACCTCAACTCACGTGATGATCAGACTTGAGTTGGTGAATTTGGATCATGTATCGCTCGAATGATCTGAGGGATGTCTATTTGAGTGGGAGTTCTTAAGTAATATGATTAATTGAACTCATTATCATGAACATAGTCAAAGTGTCTTTGCAAATTATGTTGTAGATTACTAGCTCACGCTGTAGCTCCCTTGTATTTTTATATGTTCCTAGAGAAATAGAATTGAAAGATGATGGTAGAAATATTGCAGACTGGGTCCGTGATCTGAGGATTGTCCTCATTGCTGCACAGAAGGATTATGTCCTTAATGCACCGCTCGGTGCGCCAACCCCTCTAGCGTCGTTTGTAGATGTTGTGAACATCTGACAGGCACGTTCTGATGACTACTTGATAGTTTAGTGCGTCATGCATTACGTCTTAGAATTGAGGCTCTAAAACGTTTTGAACGTCACGGAACATATGAGATGTTTCTAAGAGCTGAAATTAGGATCTCAGGCTCGTGCCCCGTGTTGCGAGATATGAGATCTCCAACAAGATTCTTTGCCTGCAAGATGAAAGAGAAGAGCTCAATCGTTGAGCATGTACTCAGATTGTCTGGGTGCTACAATCGCTTGAATCAAGTGGGAGTTGATCTTCTAGATAAGATAGTGATTGACATAGTTCTCCAAGTCACTGTCACTAAGCTACTAGAACTTAGTGATGAACTATAAATTGCCAGGGATAGAAATAATGATTCCTGAGCTGTTCGCGATGTTTTGACACCGCGAAGGTAGAAATCAAGAATGAGCGTCAAGTGTTGATGGTTAACCAAACCACTGGTTTCGAGAAGGGCAAGAGCAAGAAGGGAAACTTCATGGATAGCAAGTCAGTTTCTGTTCCAGTGAAGCAACCCAAAGTTGAACTCAAACCCGAGACTAAGTGCTTCTGTTATGAGGTGAGCGGTCGCTGAAGCGGAACAACCCTAGATGCTTGGTAGATAAGAAGGCTGGCAACATCGATAGAAGTATATTTGATATACGAGTTATTAATGTGTACCTTTCTAGTACTCCTAGTAGCACCTGGGTATTGGATACCGGTTCGGTTGCTAAATGTTAGTAACTCGAAATAAAAGCTATGGAATAAACGAAGAACTAGCTAAGGGTGAGGTGACGATATGTGTTGGAAGTGTTTCCAAGGTTGATGTGATCAACATCGCACACTCTCTCTACCTTCAGGATTAGTGACGAACCTGAATAAATGTTATTTGGTGTTTTGCGTTGAGCATGGACATGATTAGATCATGTTTGTTGCAATACGGTTATTCATTTGAATTAGAGAATAATGGTTATTCTGTTTGCATTAATAATACCTTCAATGGTCATGCACCCAGTGAGAATGGTTTGTTGAAATCCGTATTGTAATAATACACATGTTCATAACATTGATGTCAAAAGATACAAAGTTAATAATGATAGTACCACATATTTGTGGCACTGCCGTAGAATATCATATTGGTATAAAGCGCATGAGGAAACTCCATGTTGATGGATCTTTAGACTCATTCGATTTCGAATCGGTTGAGACATGCGAACCATGCCTCTTGGGCAAGATGACTAAAGGACCCCGTTGGATGGAGCGGGCAAGTGATTCATTGGAAATGATACATGTTGATGTATGCAATCCAGTGAGTCTTGTAGCATGCAGTGGATATCGTTATTTTCTTACCTTCACTGATTATTTGAGTAGATATAGTGTATATTTACTTAATGAAACACAAGTCTGAATCGTTTGAAAGGTTCAAGAAAATTCAGAGTGAAGTTTAAGATCATCGTGACAAGAAGATAAAAATGACTGCGATATGATCGTGGAGGTGAATATCTGAGTTACGAGTTTGGCATACAACTTAAGAAAAATTTGAAATTTGTTTCACAACTCACACCACCTGGAACACCATAGTGTGATGGTGTGTCCGAACATCATAGTCATGCTCTATTGGATATGGTGCGTGCTATGATGTCTCTTATCGTTTTACTACTATAATTCTGGGGTTATGCGTTAGAGACAATTACATTCACTTTAAATAGGGCAACATCTAAATCCGTTGAGATGACACCGTGTGAATTATGGTTTGATAGAAACCTAAGATGTCATTTCTTAATATTTGGGGCTGCGACAGTTGTGTGGAAAATGTTTTCACCTAATAAGGTCGAACCCAAGGCGGACAAATGAATCTTCATAGAATACCCTAAGATCAGTTGGGTGAACTTTCTATCTCAGATCCTAGTGCAAAGTGTTTGTTGCTTAAACGGATCCTTTCTCGAGGAAATGTTTCTCTTGAAAGAATTGAGTGGGAGGAAGATAGAACTTGATGAGGTTGTTAAACCTTTGTTCAACCAGAGAGTAGCGCAGCGCAGGAAGATGTTTCTGTGAAGCCTACGTTAGTTGAAAAGGAAGTTAATGATGATGATCATGAAGCTTCAGGATCAATTTACTATCAAACCTAGTAGGTCGACAAGGATGTGTACTGCTCCTGAGCGGTACGACAACCCTGTTTTGGAGGTCATGTTGTTGGACAACGATGAACCTACGAGCTATGGAGAAGCGATGATGGGCCCAGATTCCGACAAATGGTTGGAGGCCATGAAATCCGAGATAGGATCCATGTATGAGAACCAAGTATAGACTTTGGTAGACTTGCTTGTTGGATAGCAAGTCGTTGAATATAAATGGATCTTTAAAATGAAGACATACACTGATGGTAAATGTCACCATTTGTAAAGCTTGACTTGTTGCAAAGAGGTTTGTGACAAGTTCAAGGAGTTGAGTACGATGAGACTCTCTCACTCGTAACAGTGCTAAAGTCTGTTGGAATTATGTTAGCAGTTGCTGCATTTTTCAATTATGAAATCTGGCAGATGGATGTCAAAACATCGTTTCCTTAACGGTTTACTTGAGGAACGGTTGTATGTGATACAACCAGAAGGTTTTGTCAGTCCTAAGGATGCTAAAAGGTGAGCAAGCTTCAGTGATCCTTCTATGGACTGAAGCAAGCATCTTGGAGTTGGAATAGACGCTTTGATGAGTTGATCAAAGTTTTTGAGTTTATACGAAGTTTACAAGAAACTTGTATTTACAACAAAGTGAGTGGGAGCACTATAGAATTTCTGATTAGTATATGTAGATGACATATTGTTGATCGGAAATAATGTAGAATTTCTGGAAAGCATAAGCGGTTATTTGGAAAGTGATTTTCAAAGTAAAACCTGGATAAAACTACCTATTGAGCATCAAGGTCTATAGAGATAGATCAAAGATGACTTGATGAGACTTTCAATGAGTACATACCTTGACAAAGATTTTGAAAGATTTCAAAATGGATCAGTCAGAGAAAGAGTTCTCACCTGATTTGTAGGGTATGAAGTTGAGTGAGACTCAAAGCTCGACCACGACAGAAGAAAGAGAAAGGGCGAACGTCGTCCCCTATGCTCTAGCCATAGGCTCTATATAGTATGCCATGCTGTGTACCGCACTTGTGTGTGCCTTGCCATGAGTCCATCAAGGGGTACAAGAGTGGTCCAGGAGTGGATCACTGGACAGCGGTCGGAATTATCCTTAGTAACCAGAGGACTAAGGAAATGTTTCTTGATTATGGAGGTGATAAAGAGTTCGTCGTAAAGAGTTACGTTGATGCAAGCTTTAACACTTATCCGGATGAATAGTAGTAGCAATCTGGATACGTATAGTGGAGCAGCCATTTGGAAATAGTACCAAGTGGAGTGTGGTAGCAGTGTTTATGATTTGACATAGAGATTTGCAAAGTACACACGGATCAGAATATTGCAGACCCGTTGACTATAAGACCTCTCTCACATGCAAAGCATGATCGAGCCCCAGAACTCGTTGGGTGTTAGATTCATAACAATGCGAATCACATGGTGATGTGAACTAGATTATTGACTCTAGTGCAAGTGGGAGACTGTTGGAAATATGCCCTAGAGGCAATAATAAATTAGTTATTATCATATTTCCTTGTTCATGATAATCGTTTATTATCCATGCTATAATTGTATTGATCGGAGACTTAGATGCATGTGTGGATACATAGACAAAACCATGTGCCTAGTATGCCTCTAATAGACTAGCTCGTTGATCAAAAGATGGTTAAGGTTTCCTAGCCATGGACATGAGATGTCATTTGATAACGGGGTCACATCATTAGGAGAATGATGTGATGGACAAGACCCAAACTACAAACGTAGCATATGATCGTGTCAGTTTATTGCTACTGTTTTCCGCATGTCAAGTATATGTTCCTATGACCATGAGATCATGCAAATCACGGATATCGGAGGAGTGCCTTGTGTGTATCAAACGTCGCAACGTAACTGGGTGACTATAAAGGTGCTCTACAGGTATCTCTGATGGTGTCTGTTGAGTTGGCATGGATCGAGACTGAGATTTGTTACTCCGTCTGACGGAGAGGTATCTCGGGGCCCACTCGGTAATACAACATCACAATGAGCCTTGCAAGCAATGTGACTAATTGTTAGTTGCGGGATCTTGTATTACGGAACGAGTAAAGAGACTTGCCAGTAACGAGGTTGAACTAGGTATGGAGATACCGACGATCGAATCATGGGCAAGTAACATACCGAAGAACAAAGGGAACGTTATACGGGATTGACTAAATCCTTGACATAGAGGTTCGACCGATAAAGATCTTCGTAGAATATGTAGGAACCAATGTAGATGTCCAGGTCCCGCCATTGGTTATTGACCGTAGAGGTGTCTCGGTCATGTCTACATAGTTCTCGAACCCGCAAGGTCTGCACACTTAAGGTTCGGTGACGTTTCGGTAGTGTAGAGTTATGTATGGTGGTGACCGAAGTTTGTTTGGAGTCCCGTATGAGATACCGGACATCACGAGGAGCTCCGGAATGGTCCGTAGGTAAAGATTGATATATAGGAAGGTGGTGTTTGGACTCCGGAAAGATTTCGGGCACTTTCGGTAGTGTACCGGGAGTGACGAATGGGTCCCGGGGGTCCACCAGTGGGGCCAACCCACCCCATGGGCCAAAGTGGCGACCCACCATCCCCTAGTGGGCTAGTGGGGTCGGCCAAGGTGTCCTAGGCGCAGGGAGAGAGGCCCAAACCGAATTGGGGTGGAGTCCTCCCCAAGTTCCACCTCTCGTGTCAGAGGTGGACTCTCGGGTGGAGGAGGACTCTTCCTCCACTTGGTTCGGCTGAGCCAGCAGGCCTTGGAGGCCAAGGCTGCACCCTCCTCTCCCTCCCTCCTATATATACTGGTGGAATAGAGGGTTTTTGCACAGATTGTACGGCCACGTGCTACCCGTTCCACCGGTGCTCCTTTAGATCGGTTTTCTACAGTGCTTAGGCGAAGCCCTGCCGGAATTGCTACACCACCATCATCGGAGCGCCGTCACGCTGCCGGTGAACTCTCTCTCCTCTCCACCTCCTCTTGCTGGATCAAGACGGCGGAGATCATCATCAAGCTGCACGTGTGCTGAACGCGGAGGTGCCGTCCATTCGGCGCTAGATCGGAAGGACCGTGATCTAGATCGCGAGACGGTTCGTGATGACATCGCGGAATGGATCGTGATGAGTTCGCGAGACAGATCGTGATCAAGATCGTGAGACGGATCGTGATGAGATCGTGGGACGGATCGTGATGAGTTCACGGGACGGATCGTGATTGGATCGCGGGACGGATCGTGATGAGATAGCGGGACGCTCGGCGATTTGGATCGCGAAGATGTTCGACTACACCAACCGTGTTTCTTAACGCTTCCCGCTTAGCGATCTACAAGGGTATGTAGATCCACTCTCCCTCTCGTAGATGCTCATCACCATGGATAGGTTTGCGTGTGCGTAGGAATTTTTTTGTTTCCCATGCGACGTTCCCCAACAGAGGGGGGGGGGTTGATATATCCCCTCCTCGATAACATTTTTTTTCTAAGTTACTAAGGTAAAATGTTCACCCCCGTCTTGATAACTGGGCGATCAACTCTCGAGGCCACCCAAACCCAAGGAAAAAACCGGTATATTTGCTCATTGTTTATGTATGATTTTTGTTTAAAGCATTTATATATTCCTCATATATGAATATGGTAAATTTCCGTTTTCGATCTGATTCCGTTCCATTACAGTACCGTTTCCGAATCCGCCTAATCCGGTATTCGAATCCGCATTATCCGGTATTCGAATCCGCATCCGTTCCGCTTCCGAATCCGAAAATAAATATGGAATAGGATACGGTATAGAGATTATCCACCCGAATCCTATCTGGTTTCACCCCTAGTCACGTTTTCAATCAGACATCGGTTGCACGGGTGTCTGGCTCCGGGCGCCATCTTATATAGGTTTATTGCCATGCCAAAAACTGGTGTCAACACATGCCCCCATGTTTTTCGACAAAACTTGTATGTTTGGCACACTAATATATCCATGCTATATCATGTTTGTATATTAAGTGTCATGTTGTAATTAATATTTTGCAGAAACTATGGACGATCATCAAAGAAACTTAGAAGAAGAAGAGATGTTGGGGGAAATCATCCGCGAAGGACCGTTGTTGGTGGGCGACATCGTCCGGGAAGGAGGTTATGTCTTCGGGTTTCTGAATGACACCGATGGTCTGGAAGAAGAGGGTGAAGCAGGCTCCGGTGATCGGACATAGGTGGAAGGACATGCTTATGATGGCTCTTGTGAGCGAACGAAGGAAGGAGACCGTGATGACGGCTTCGGTGAGCGAACGGAGGAAGGAGTTGTTGGAAAGTCCGGCGAGGTATATATAATAATTAAGCCTGTGCTGACTAGCTAATTGATGCATTAATTGTTTTGGTATGTGTACACATATTAACTCTCTTCTTTCTTCTTTTCTAGCCCTCCGTATCCGGATCGAGCCAAACTTCGGTAACGAGACGAGGCCCGAAGAAAAAGTTGCGCCTGGATGAAAGGTTCACGATCACCAGCATCAATAGAGATGGCCAACCGATTGAACCCAACCGGACCAAGGATGCATTTTCTGCTCAGTGCGCGGTTCTTGTTAGGGACATGATCCCGATCACCATCCACCAATGGAATAAGCCGAAGGCCGGAGACCCTGAAGTGTCTTTTGTCACCGATAGACAGAAAGATGATCTTTGGACTGCACTGAAGGCAAATTTCACCCTCTCGGAAGAGGAGCATCCGGAAAAGCCAATTATTGAGCAAAAGGTCAAGACTCATGCTCTTAAGAAGATGGCAGAGCTATTCAGGAGGTGGAAGAATGAGTTAAAAACAAAGTTTGTCGACAAAAAGAAGACTCCAATATTCGAGGGCCGATTTGAGAAGATAAGAGAACAGTGGCCCGCATTTGTAGCCCACAAGACATCGGAGAAGAGTAAGAAGATGTCAGCGATAAACAAACTAAATGTTGCAAAGAAGAAGCATCACCATCGCACGGGGTCAGGTGGCTACCACAAAGCCCGACCGTTGTGGGACAAGGCTGAAAAGGACCTTCTTGACAAAGGGATCGTACCATTGACATTGAACTGGCTAGAGCGTGGAAGGAATTGGTTCTTCGGGGTTGGGGGAACCTTGGACCCTGAAACAGGGAAGTGCTGTTGGACGAACGAACAACTAACAGTACCGATCACCAAGCTTCAGGAGATAATCGCCAAAACGGAGACAGGGACGTTCGTTCCCGACAGAGAGAACGACGAGCTCACAATGGCCCTCGGGAATCCTGAGCACCCAGGACGAACACGAGGCACGGCAGGCTCCGTTCCGTGGAAGCATGGGTTTCCCGACGGAGGCGGTTACAAAAGCAGGGAGAGGAAGAGGAAACATGAGCAAAGTGAAATACAGAACCTGCATGCAAGAGTACAAGCGCTAGAGGAGAGGCATTGAGCTGACGAAGCTACCCTAGAAGCTACCCTAGAAGCTACCCCCTCCATCTCAGAGGAGAAGCAGTGTGGCTTCCACCGAGCTCATTGCGCAGCCTGATTTGACGGCTCCCAGGTACCCCGTGGATGAAATCACGGAGTCTCAAGATTTCCACCTTAAGAAGCAATTGATGATGCACCTCAAACCCACAGTGGCTATCGGCCATGTTGCACCTCGTCGACCCAACGGAACTTTTCACTGTCATCCGATTCCACAAGGCTATGCTATTGTGATGGTCGAAGAAATATTGGAGGGATATGAGGAGCTCGAACTTGACTACCCTACCGGCGAAGGGGAAACTCTCCTGGAGAATGCTCTGAGGACTTCATGTCTATGGACGAAGGAATTCATCAAGCTTCCGAACTGGACGGCGCCTCCGCCTCCTCCTCCGGCAAGTAAGGGCCCGCCTCCTCCTCCGCCTCCTCCTCCGGCGAGTAAGGGCCCGCCTCCTCCTTCGCCTCCTCCTTCGGCGAGTGATCAGGGCACGCCTCCTTCTCCGCCTCCTCCTCCGGCGAGTGATCGGTGCACGCCTCCTCCTCCACCTCCTCCTCTGCCTCCTTCTCCGCCTGCGTCGGCGCGTCCGAGCAGCCTGTCTCCTCCTCCGCCTCGTCAGCAAGAGTAGAAGAGAGCTGCCGCCGCCGCTCCGGCGCCTCTTAAGCAACAAAGGAAAATAGCATTCGTCGCTTTGGCGTCTAGCACTACAACCAGTGGCGGGAGGCGATACCAATACGGTCTATCATCTCTCAAGCCTCTTTAGCCGTTACCATACGAGAGGAGCGATGAGGAAAACGTGAAGATCTCTAAAGGCGAAGTGGATGCCTTTAAAAAAAAGAAAAATCCACCTCCGGAGGAGAAGATAGATGAGGTGAATTGAAGCGCACTTTGGATGCCCTGAAGCGACCAGCACCGGCTCCGCTGGATGACAACCATGTCCGCGCTCTTAAAAAGAAAGTGCAAGAAGCGTGCCGGTCCGGAACCACTGCAACTGACAAAAGGAGAGAACAACAAATTGCAATAGGGAAAAAAATTCCCCAGCTCGGCGAACATGCAAAACAATCGTGCCCCCCGCTGCAGGTGTCTAGCGATATCGTCGTCGCAAATCTGCCGGCCGGGATGGTGCCCGGTACCAATGCTGTTGATTACCTGCCCGACGATACACATTTTGATGCACTGGAGGTGGACGAACACAAATTCCGGCATGGGTATCCTCTCGTCAGACCTGATCAACAGCTACCAACGATGATGCAAAAATTCCATCAGTGGTACATGGACACCTACAAGAACTCTGGGTTGGATAATGTGATGATTATGGTTAAAGACAAGCACGACCTCGTTGGAATTGACGTGTTGTGTGTTCCATTTGAGGAGTTATTCCAGCTTTTCAATCAAAAGGCCATAGATAAAGTAATCGTCACTTGCTACTGTTTGTAAGTACTACTTCTTTAATTAAGTCTCTATATATAGCTCAGCTCTTTCATTGCATGTACATATAATTCACTATATCATGCAGATGGAAGATCGTCGAATGCAAGCAAAGAGAAATCTATAATATTGGGTTCATTAACCTAAATCTCTTTGATGAATGGGAGATGAAAAAGAATCCTAAACAAGCCGAGGCTAACTTGCTACAATCGTTGCTTCAACATCAAAACAAACAAAAAATAATCTTTCCTTACAACTTCGAGTGAGTGTAATACTATGCATATTCGGTTTTCCTTTATTTACTCGAGGTTATAGTAATGTAATTGATGAGTTATGCATGCGTGCGCAGCTTCCACTTTATTCTCCTAGAGATTATGCTTGAGGAGGGACTAGTAACCGTCTTAGACTCAAGACGAAAAGATCCCAAGACGTATGCGATCATCACTGAAATGCTTAAGAAGTAAGTTCAATCAATCATTATCGCACCATTTCAGCAACTTTGTTCATTTCCTGATATCAGGTAATAATTATTTTGTATGTCTGGCAGGGTTTGGATACCGTTCACCACAAAATCTCCGGGACTGCCGAAGGAGCTGAAATTTACACGCTCGAAAGTAAGTACTACTAGCTAGTTCCGCGCATCTCCCGTTATATTGATTCTAGCTAGTTTCATCAATAACATTTATATAATGCTTGATTATCAGTTTGATTGACCTCTATTTCTCGTAAAGTGGTTGTGGCAGCAACCAGGGACTAATCTTTGTGGATACTACGTATGCGAGTTCATCTACAACGCGACGATCTCTAAGCAGGGCGACTACTCTAAAAAAGATTTTGATGTGCGTAAGCAATAATATTCACAATTTTATTTTATTACCATCATTTGTGTTGAGTTTCATTCATATATATGTATTGACCCCCTTCTTCGAATTAGCTTTGGGAGCTGAAGGAACAACTCCTACCACAAGATCGCATAATAGCTATTCAAGAGGAATTGGCGGGATTCTTTCTTGAACACGTCATCAGGAAAGAGGGAGAATACCATATGGAACTTGATTTCAGATGTTAGGGTATTGTAAGAGATCTTATATTGTATATATATGTAGCCAGTAGCGTCGGATAGATATACGAAAACTTGTTGTTCGAACAATCTCACTTCTCTCTGTACATGTTCATGACGATCTTCTGTACTTAATGGTTTAATTCCTTCATTTGCTTACTAGCTAGCATGTCGAGTCCTCTCTATACGTATAGTACGTAGCGTCGACCAAGCACGGAGATAAGAGAGGACACCTCTCTTTATTAGCTAGCTAACACAATATATTAAACCCCAAAATTAATCCTACAAAACCCCCATCCCCCCTCTCAAAAAAAAACCTAGCCCCGGAACTGCTGATGCGTGGATGCATTTTGGTCCCGGTTGGTGCTACCAACCGGGACAAAAGGCCCTCCTGCCTGGGCAAGCCGCAGAGGCCACGTGGAGCCCCATCTGTCCCGGTTCGTGGGCAAACCGGGACTAAAGGTTTTGGGCATTAGTAACGACCCTTTAGTCCCGGTTCCGGAACCAGGACAAATGACCCTCTAGAACCGGGACAAATGGGCCTTTTTCTACCAGTGACGTCTAACTTGTTTTTGCAGGGTATGTTGTGATATGATATGACCAATTACATGATGTGATATATGTGATGTATGAGATGATCATGTGATGTATAGATTATCACGACTTGCATGTCGATGAATACGGCAACCGGCAGGAGCCATAGGGTTGTCTTTAATTATTGTATGACCTGCGTGTCAATCATTAAGTGCTATGTAATGCTTTACTTTATCGCTAAACGGTAGCAATAGTAGTAGAAGCATGCAGGGCGTGACAACCCCGATGGCGACACGTTGATGGAGATCAAGATGATGGAGATCAAGATGATGGAGATCATGGTGTCATGCCGGTGACGATGGAGATCATGCCTGTGCTTTGTAGATGGAGATCAAAAGCACAAGTACATGGCCATATCATGTCACTTATGATTTGCATGTGATGTTAATCCTTTTTATGCACCTTGTTTTGCTTAGGACGACGGTAGCATTATAAGGTGATCCCTCACTTAATTTCAAGATAATTTGTGTTCTCCCCGAGTGTGCACTGTTGCGAAAGTTCGTCGTGTTGAAACACCATGTGATGATCGGGTGTGATAGACTTTGCGTTCACATACAACGGGTGCAAGCCAGTGTTGCACATGCAGAACACTCGGGTTAAACTTGACGAGCCTATCATGTACATACATGGCCTCGGAACACAAGAGACCGAAAGGTCGAACATGAGTCATATAGTAGATATGATCAACATAATGATGTTCACCATTGTAGCCACCTCAACTCACGTGATGATCGGACTTGAGTTGGTGAATTTGGATCATGTATCACTCGAATGATCGGAGGGATGTCAATTTGAGTGGGATTTCTTAAGTACTATGATTAATTGAACTCATTACCATGAACATAGTCAATAGTGTCTTTGCAAATTATGTTGTAGATTACTAGCTCGCGCTGTAGCTCCCTTATTTTTTATATGTTCCTAGAGAAATAGAGTTGAAAGATGATGGTAGCAATATTGCGGACTGGGTCCGTGATCTGAGGATTGTCCTCATTGCTGCATAGAAGGCTTATGTCCTTAATGCACCACTCGGTGCGCCAACCCATCTAGCGTCGTCTGTAGATGTTGTGAACATCTGACAGGCACGTTCTGATGACTACTTGATAGTTTAGTGCGTCATGCATTACGGCTTAGAATCGAGGCTCCAAAACGTTTTGAACGTCCTGGAACATATGAGATGTTTCTAAGAGCTAAAATTAGGATCTCAGGCTCGTGCCCGTGTTGCAAGATATGAGATCTCCAACAAGATTCTTTGCCTGCAAGATGAAAGAGAATAGCTCAATCGTTAAGCATGTGCTCAAATTGTCTGGGTGCTACAATCGCTTGAATCAAGTGGGACTTGATCTTCTAGATAAGATAGTGATTGATATAGTTCTCCAAGTCACTGTCACTAAGCTACTAGAACTTGGTGATGGACTATAAAACGCCAAGAATAGAAATATTGATCCCTGAGCTGTTCGTGATGTTTGACACCGCGAAGGTAGAAATCAAAAAGGAGCATCAAGTGTTGATGGTTAATCAAACCACTGGTTTCGAGAAGGGCAAGAGCAAAGAGGGAAACTTCATGGATAGCAAGTCAGTTGCTGCTCCAATGAAGCAACCCAAAGTTGAACTCAAACCCGAGACTAAGTGCTTCTATTATGAGGTGGGCGGTCGCTGAAGCGGAACAAGCCTAGATATTTGGTAGATAAGAAGGCTGGCAACATCGACAAAAGTATATTTGATATACGAGTTATTGATGTGTACCTTGCTAGTACTCCTAGTAGCACCTGGGTATTGGATACCGGTTCGGTTGCTAAATGTTAGTAACTCGAAATAAAAGCTACGGAATAAACGGAGAACTAGCTAAGGGTGAGGTGACGATGTGTGTTGGAAATGGTTCCAAGGTTGATGTGATCAACATCGCACGCTCTCTCTACCTTCGGGATTAGTGACAAACCTAAATAAATGTTATTTGGTGTTTTGCGTTGAGCATGAACATGATTAGATCGTGTTTATTGCAATACGGTTTTTCATTTAAGTTAGAGAATAATGGTTATTCTGTTTACATGAATAATGCCTTCAATGGTCATGCACCCAGTGAGAATGGTTTGTTGAAATCTTAATCGTAGTAATGCACATGTTGATAACATTGATGTCAAAAGATACAAAGTTAATAATGATAGTACCACATTACAAAGTTAATAATGATAGTACCACATACTTGTGGCACTGCCGCTAAATGTCATTGGTATAAAGCGCATGAAGAAACTCGATGCTGATGGATCTTTGGACTCATTCGATTTCGAATCGGTTGAGACATGCGAACCATGCCTCTAGGGCAAGATGACTAAAGGACCCCGTTGGATGGAGCGGGCAAGTAATTCATTAGAAATGATGCATGTTGATGTATGCAATCCAGAGAGTCTTGTAGCGTGCACTGGATATCGTTATTTTCTTACCTTCAGTGATGATTTAAGTAGATATAGTGTATATTTACTTAATGAGACACAAGTCTGAATTGTTTGAAAAGTTCAAGCAAATTCAGGGTGAAGTTTAAGATCATCGTGACAAGAAGATAAAAATGACTGCGATATGATCATGGAGGTGAATATCTGAGTTACGAGTTTGGCATACAACTTGAGACAATGTGAAATTTGTTTCACAACTAACGCCACCTGGAACACCATAGTGTGATGGTGTGTCCGAACATCATAGTAATGCTCTATTGGATATGGTGCGTGCTATGATGTCTCTTATTTTTACTACTATAATTTTGGGGTTATGCATTAGAGACAACTACATTCACTTTAAATAGGGCACCATCTAAATCCGTTGAGATGACACCGTGTGAATTATGGTTTGATAGAAACCTAAGCTGTCATTTCTTAATGTTTGGGGCTGCGACACTTGTGTGGAAAATGTTTTCACCTAATGAGGTCGAACCCAAGGCGGACAAATGCATCTTCATAGAATACCCTAAGAACAGTTGGGTGAACCTTCTATCTCAGATCCAAGTGCAAAGTGTTTGTTGCTAAAATGGATCCTTTCTCGAGGAAAATTTTCTCTCGAAAGAATTGAGTGGGAGGAAGATAGAACTTGATGAGGTTGTTAAACCTTTGTTCAACCAGAGAGTAGCGCAGTGCAGAAAAATGTTTCTGTGAAGCCTACATTAGTTGAAGAGGAAGTTAATGATGATGATCATGAAGCTTCAGGATCAAGTTACTATCGAACTTTGTAGGTCGACAAGGATGTGTACTGCTCCTAAGCGTTACGACAACCCTGTCTTTGAGGTCATGTTGTTGGACAACGATGAACCTACGAGCTATGGAGAAGTGATGATGGGCCCGGATTCCGACAAATGGTTGGAGGCCATGAAATCCGAGATAGGATTCATGTATGAAAACCAAGTATAGACTTTGGTAGACTTGCTCGTTGGACGGCAGGTCGTTGAGTACAAATGGATCTTTAAAATGAAGACATACGCTGATGGTAATTATCACCATTTATAAAGCTAGACTTGTTGCAAAGATGTTTGTGACAAGTTCAAGGAGTTGACTACGATGAGACTTTGTCACTCGTAGCGGTGCTAAAGTCTGTTGGAGTTGTGTTAGCAGTTGCTGCATTTTTCAATTATGAAATCTGGCAGATGGATGTCAAAACACCGTTTCCTTAACGGTTTACTTGAGGAAACGTTGTATGTGATACAACCAAGAGGTTTTGTCAGTCCTAAGGATGCTAAAAGGTGTGCAAGCTTCAGTGATCCTTTTATAGACTGAAGCAAGCATCTCGGAGTTGGAATATACACTTTGATGAGGTGATCAAAGTTTTGTAGTTTATACAAAGTATACGAGAAACTTGTATTTACAATAAAGTGAGTGGGAGCACTATAGAATTTCTGATAAGTATATGTGGATGACATATTGTTGATCGGAAATAATGTAGGATTCCTAGAAAACATAAATGGTTGTTTGAAAAGTTATTTTCAAAGGAAGACCTGGATAAAGCTACCCAATTGTTGAGCGTCAACATCTATAGAGATAGATCAACATGCTTGATGAGACTTTCAATGAGTACATACCTTGACGATATTTTGAAAGAGTTCAAAATGGATCAATCATAGAAATAGTTCTCGTCTGATTTGTAAGGTGTGAAGTTGAGTGAGACTCAAAGCTCGACAACAGCAGAAGAAAGAGAAAGGACGAATGTCATCCCCTATGCCCTAGCCATAGGCTCTATATAGTATGCCATGCTGTGTACCGCACTTGTGTGTGCCTTGCCATGAGTTCGTAAAGGGGTACAAGAGTGATCCAGGAGTGGATCACTGGACAGTGGTCAACATTATCCTTAGTGACTAAAAGACTAAAGGAGATGTTTCTCGATTATGGAGGTGATAAAGAGTTCGTCGTAAAGAGTTACGTCGATGCAAGCTTTAACACCAATCCGGATGACTTGTAGTAGCAATCTGGATACATATAATGGAGTAGCCATTTGGAATAGTACCAAGTGGAATGTGGTAGCAGTGTTTACAGTTTGACATAGGGATTTGCAAAGTACATACGGATCTGAATGTTACAGACCCGTTGACTATAAGACCTCTCTCACATGCAAATCATGATCGAACCCCAGATCTCATTGGGTGTTAGATTCATAACAATGCGAATCACATGGTGATGTGAACTAGATTATTGACTCTAGTGCAAGTGGGAGACCGTTGGAAATATGCCCTAGAGGGAATAATAAATTAGTTGTTATCATATTTCCTTGTTCATGATAATCGTTTATTATCCATGCTATAATTGTATTGATCGGAGACTTAGATGCATGTGTGGATACATAGACAAAATCATGTCCCTAGTATGCCTCTAATAGACTAGCTCGTTGATCAAAAGATGGTTAAGGTTTCCTAGCCATGGACATGAGATGTCATTTGATAACGGGATCACATCATTAGGAGAATGATGTGATGGACAAGACCCAAACTACAAACGTAGCATATGATCGTGTCAGTTTATTGCTACTGTTTTCTGCATGTCAAGTATGTGTTCCTATGACCATGAGATCATGCAACTCACGGACATCGGAGGAGTGCCTTGTGTGTATCAAACATCGCAACGTAACTGGGTGACTATAAAGGTGCTCTACAGGTATCTTCGAGGGTGTCTGTTGAGTTGGCATGGATCGAGACTGGGATTTGTTACCCCGTGTGACAGAGAGGTATCTCGGGGCACACTCGGTAATACAACATAACAATGATCCTTGCAAGCAATGTGACTAATGTTAGTTGCGGGATCTTGTATTACGGAACGAATAAGGAGACTTGCCGGTAACGAGGTTGAACTAGGTATGGAGATACCGATGATCAAATCTCGGGCAAGTAACATACCGAAGAACAAAGGGAACATCATACGGGATTAACTGAATGTTTGACATAGAGGTTCGACCGATAAAGATCTTCATAGAATATGTGGGAACCAATGTGGACAGCCAGGTCCCGCCATTGGTTATTGACCGTAGAGGTGTCTCGGTCATGTCTACATAGTTCTCGAACCCGCAGGGTCTGCACACTTAAGGTTTCGTGACATTTCGGTAGTATAGAGTTATGATTGGTGGTGACCGAAGTTTGTTCGGAGTCCTGGATGAGATCCTGGACGTCACGAGGAGCTTCGGAATGGTCCGGAGATAAAGATTCATATATAGGAAGTTCTGTTTTGGACTCCGGAAAGATTTCGGGCACTTTTGGTAGTGTACCGGGAGTGACGAATGGGTCCCTGGGGTCCACCAGTGGGGCCATCCCACCCCATGGGCCAAAGTGGCGACCCACCAGCCCCTAGTGGGCTGGTGGGGTCGGCAAAGGTGGCCTAGGCGCAGGAAGAGAAGGCCCAAACCGAATTGGGGTGGAGTCCTCCCCAAGTTCCACCTCTCGTGTGAGAGGTGGACTCTCAGGTGGAGGAGGACTCTCCCTCCACCAGTTCGGCCGAACCAAAAGGAGAACCCTCCTTTGGGCGCAGCATCCTCTCCCCTCCTCCTATATATATGAGTGGTGTTAGGGTTTTTTGGACAGGGATTTTCAACCATGTCTAAAGCCTACCTCTAGATCAAGCTCCTTTAGACTAGACTATTTCTGAAGTGCTTAGGCGAAGCCCTGCCGGAATTGCTCCACCACCATCACCGGAGCGTCGTCACGCTGTCGGCGAACTATTCTACCTCTCCACTCCCTCTTGCTGGATCGAGAAGGCGGAGATCGTCATCAAGCTGTACATGTGCTGAACACAGAGGTGCCGTCCGTTCGGCGCTAGATCGGAAGGACCGTGATCGAGATCGCGAGACAGTTCGTGATGAGATCGCGGAACGGATCGTGATGAGTTCGCGGGATAGATCATGATCAAGATCGTGAGATGGATCATGATGAGATCGCGGGATGGAATCGTGATGAGTTCACAAGACAGATCGTGATTGGATCGTGAGACGGATCGTGATGAGATCGCGGGACGCTCGGCGATTTGGATCGCGAAGATGTTCGACTACACCAACTGCGTTTCTTAACGCTTCCCGCTTAGCGATCTACAAGGGTATGTAGATCCACTCTCCCTCTCGTAGATGCTCATCACCATGGATAGACCTGCGTGTGCGTAGGAAATTTTTTGTTTCCCATGGACGTTCCCCAACAACAACCTCTTTGGTGAATTGGTTCCAAACCTTGCCCTGCAAAGAAAATGAATAAAAGATTCATTAATTACTTGATATCAGGAAATTAACAAAAGAGTCATATACCCATTGAAATTACCTGTCGAGCATTGAATGCAAGCTTCTGTACTGTTCTTGGTCTTTACCTAGTGAGTGAAAGACTACAACAGTTCCAGCGTCAACTTTAATGTCCAGCAAGATTCAGTGGAACCCGCGCACACGTTTATAGAAGAAGGCATGCATAACTCAACTACACTTAACATCGAGTAAGCAAAATAGAATTTGTAGTACAAGACAGTAATAGTCACCGGAAGTTGTAAGGAAATAATATATCTATTTTGGTATTTTGTTCCTTGAAAAACATTAGTAAGTTATCCTCTGCTTCATCGGCCAAGTCTGTTACCACCATTTCATGAATGATATATGGGTCAATGATCCCAATGTCAAAGATTCCCTGTTTCGACATTTGAGAATCTTCATTCTGCATAATAGCATACAAAATAATATAGTGAGGATGATTATAGGCAATGAACAAGTTGAGCTAGAGACTTAAATTTCACATCAATCTCAACTCATTTAGCCAAGTAAAGCAGGGGCAACTATATTCAAGCTCAGCTCATTCAGCTCACATCACTAGTAGAAAACGGGCCTTTAGTCCCGGTTCGTAAGGGCCTTTAGTCCTGGTTTTCCAACTGGGACTAAGCAATCGGGACAAAAGGCCTCCACTTTTAGTCTTGGTTGGATTACGAACTGGTACTAAAGGGTCTCGGCGTGACAGCTTTCTGGAGCGATTTTTTTATTTTTTTCTTCTGATTTTTAAAATTTTGAATTATTTGACAATTTAATCTCTAATCACCCCTCCTCACTGCTCTTGAATTATTTAACAATTTAATCTCCAATCATCCCTCATTTCAAATCGTCTAACTTCCAGGCCGGTCACCCATCCTCTCATTGCATCAATCCTAGCACGCTTAACTTTCGACTTCTATCATTCCTAGTTTTCAAGTGTGCACTTGTTGTTTTCTTAACAATAGTAAGTTATCAACCCTATTAACCCTTAGGTCTTGTCACATAATTTAATTTTTTGAATTCCAAACAATTATTAAAATAAACATCAATGATTAACAAACAACAATGATTAATTTAAAAACTCCAAAAAACTTCAAAAAGGCAAAAAAAAACAAAAAATCTCAAAAAACAAACGAGAAAACCAAAATAATAAAATGTCCAAAATAAAATAAGTAATTATAATATTGAATTTCAATGAAAATAAAATAAGTAATAATATTATTTTATTCATTTTTGCCATTTATTCATTTAATATTGCATAATTAATATCTTTAAATCAGTAAATTGAAATTTGACAAATAATATATCCAGTATTATCAGAAAAATATGAGGAATCCAAATATGACATCATTTATTTATTTTTAAAAAGAAAATTAATTTTTGATAGCACTTTTTTTGACATCGTATGCAAAAGTTATTGCCGTTTTACTTTTTCATAATACATTTTTAAACTTGTTTCAACTCGAGACTTTTTGTGCGTTCAACATGCACATCCAAAGCCACATGATTAATTTTTAACCCTTTCCCACTTCATTCGCTATTTTTCATGCATTTATTAAGTTTTTTAAGCCAAATGACCCTAAAATTGAAAAGCACTACAAATGAACTCTAAAAAGGTTTGAAACTTGGCATGGTATCATCATTTCACCCATATAGCATGTGGTAAAAAGTTGAGAGAGTTACGGTAAAAACTAGAAGCACTTCGTATACAAACTGGACAATTTATTTCGAAGTATCAGGACGAAAACTCATCTGCTATAAAAAGGCATTTCATTTTTTTAACTTATTTAAACTCCAGAATTTTTGTGCGTTCAACATGCTCAATTCAAAGGCACATCATCAATTTTCAACCATTTCCCACTTCATTCGCTATTTTTCATGCATTTATTGATTTTTTTAGCTAAATGACTCCAAAATTGAAAAAATTATAAATGAACACTGAAAAGGTTGAAATTTGTCATGGTATCATCATTTCACCCACGTAACATGTTTGCTAAAAAGTTGATATGGTTACGAAAAAAGCTGGATGCACTTTGTGTACAAACTGGACAATCTCTTTCAAAGTATCTGTGTTTCGAACGAAAACTCATCTGTGACAAAGACATTTTCATTTTTTAAACTTATTTTATCTGCAGACTTTTTGTGAGTTCAACATGCACCATCTAACATGTGCCTAGGAGCAAAAATATTTAAATTAAAAACATTTTTTAAACTCAAGTTATTCACAATCAAGGGTTTGAAGCAAATTTGAACAAATTCAAATTTAGACCATTCAAATTTGAAAACTAATTGCACAAACGCAAACTAGACAAAAAAATTGAATCTAATGCAAAAAGAATCACTCAAAAACATCAAATATCCTAAAAATATAAGCAATTTAAAACAAAAACTAAATAACAGACAATAAATAGAAAAACAAAAAATAAACTTTCAAAACCCTTTAGTCCGGGTTGGTATATCCAACCGGGACTAAAGGTCTAGCCTTCTGTCTCTGTTGGATACACCAACCGGTACTAAGGCCTCGACCCTTTTAATCCCGGTTTGTGCCTAAAACCGGGACTAATAGCCTACCCTTTAGTCTCGGTTCGAGACACCAACCGGGACTAAAGGGCAGCAACCCCTTTACTCCCGGTTGGTGGCTGGAACCGGGACTAAAGGTCCCAGTTGAACCGGGACTAAAGGTCCCAGTTGAACCGGGACTAAAGGTCCCAGTTGAACCGGGACTAAAGGTCCCAGTTGAACCGGGACTAATGCGTGCCGAGGCCGGGCCGGCGTCCTAGCCGCTCGAACCGGGACAAATGCTCCTATTAGTCCCGGTTCGTAATACAACCAGACTAATCACTAGTAGAAAACGGCCCATTTGTTCCAGTTCCAAAGGCCTATTAGTCCCGGTTCTGGAACAGGGACTAAAGAGTCAGGACTAAATCCCTAAACCTTTAGTCCCGGTTCGCTTACAAACCAGGACAGAAGGGGCTCCACGTGGCCTCTACGGGGAGCCCAGGCAGGAGGACCTTTAGTCCCGGGTGGTAACACCAACCGAGACCAAAAGTTGCTGGAGTTTTTGTTTTTTTTGAAAGGGGGGGTTAGGGTTTTGGAGGGTTAATTTAGGGGTTTCATATTGTGTTAGCTAGCTAATTAATAGAGAAAAGTGTCCTCTCTTTCTTCGTGCTTGGTCAACGCTGCTAGCTACTATACATATAGAGAGAACTCGACACTAGCTAATAAGCAAATGAAGGAAACCATTAATTACACAAGATCTAACAACTCATCATCATCAACATCTTAATCATACAAAGTTAAAGTCTCATAAAACAAAAAAAGATAAAATGAAATAGTCCTCCCTCATAGGACCTACTCCTCCCTCCTAGGTAAAATGACATAAAAAGAATAACACCTATGTCTCATTGATGAAGCAAAGAGATCCAACGGTCTCCAACTTGTGGCTTGCGATCCTTCTTTATTTGTCCCCATGCTTCAATTTGGAGCCTTCTTAGTGGTTTGCGCTCAGTCGAGTATGCAAAATATAACTCAGGATGGAAGGGGCTTTTTATTGTCATATTACCTTCGGATTGCATCAACGGTGGCACAACTTCATATGGCCATTTCTGTTGAAGAACATAATAGTAGCCTAGTTAGCAATGTAATCAATACCATTTACGCAAACAGTACTAGTGTACTTAATTAGCAACTCTTACCAAGATATTTTGGCGAATGTCATCCGCCCTCAAACCTATGCACTAGCGTCCTGTATAATGTATAATTTGGGCCAGTTCCCAAATTATACGGGAAGATGTCCCTACCAACTATGACACCAATAACAAAGTAGATAAGATCATCCTTCTCCTCCCAAGTTAGATGTGATCCATAAGTGTAGTGTGTCGTGTCTATTATGTTATGTATTTCACTCGAAGAAATGAAATAAGATGTAAATTAAAAATTAACAAATTTAGTATGGATGAACACCAAATATTTTTATATATAGAATGCAAATTACTTGACAAATATGCATGATTGACAAACTCACATGGAGGTAAAACAGGAAGCATATCGACATCCACATAAATGTCGATGTTTCCTTCAATATGATCTTCAAGACGAAGATCGAAGGTTATTTCCATATCCTCCTGAAATCCATATGTCTTGCAAAGAGATTCCCAATTTGAGCACCCTAATTCTGCGTTATTAAGTGCATTCATTACTTTCACAAGAAATGTGTGACCATGTTTAGTCCTCAGGTTGGTTGTCCTCGTCTCGAAACTCTTGTGCTCTTCGAAACTGAGCCTCTCCAAGAAATACCGTCTTGCATGACAGGGGACGAACTAGTCCAATTGTATAAAACATAAATTACGCGTTGAAGGAAAGAAACAGAAGTCATGCTTAATTACGAAAAAACTATTGTCATCGTTGTGTACCGTAGAAATATCAAATGTTGGAAATATGTCCTAGAGGCAATAATAAAGTGGTTATTATTGTATTTCCTTGTTCATGATAATTGTCTATTGTTCATGCTATAATTCTATTAACCGAAGACCATAATACATGTGTGAATACATAGACCACAACATGACCCTAGTGAGCCTCTAGTTGGCTAGCTTGTTGATCAATAGATGGTCACGATTTCATGACCATGGACATTGGATGTCGTTGATAACAGGACCACATCATTAGGAGAATGATGTGATGGACAAGACCCAATCCTAAGCATAGCACAAGATCGTGTAGTTTGTCTGCTAAAGCTTTTCTAATGTCAAGTATCATTTCCTTAGACCATGAGATTGTGCAACTCCCGGATACCATAGGAATACTTTGGGTGTGCCAAACGTCACAACATAACTGGGTGGCTATAAAAGTACACTACATGTATCCCCGAAAGTATCTGTTGGGTTAGCATGAATTGAGACTGGGATTTGTCACTCCGTGTGACGGAGAGGTATCTCTGGGCCCACTCGATAAGACATCATCATAATGAGCTCAATGTGACTAAGGAGTTAGCCACGGGATGATGTGTTACGGAACAAGTAAAGAGACTTGCCGGTAATGAGATTGAACAAGGTATAGGGATACCGACGATCGAATCTTGGGCAAGTAACATACCGATGGACAAAGGGAATTGTATACGGGATTGATTGAATCCCCGACATCGTGGTTCATCCGATGAGATCATCGTGGAGCATGTGGGAGCCAACATAGGTATCCGGATCCCACTATTTGTTATTGATCGGAGAGGTGTCTTGGTCATGTCTACATGCCTCCCGAACCCGTAGGGTCTACACACTTAAGGTTCGATGACGCTAGGGTTATAGGGAAATTGTGTATGTGGTTACCGAAGGTTGTTCGGAGTCCCGGATGAGATCCCGGATGTCACGAGAATTTCCGGAATGGTCTGGAGGTAAAGATTCATATATAGGAAGTGTTGGGGATATAACCCCGCAATATGACCCGACTTGGAAGCTCCGGCTGATATTGTTGATTCATGAGCCGGCCCAAAAGGGAGGCCACCAACTAGAGGCCCAAGATGATAGGTGGCTCAAGACGTGGGCCGGACGACGGCCCAGATGAGAAAGACCCGAAGGTGTAAGACGTCTCAAGGATGACATGGACGAGGAGATAGAGATAGACTTGGAGATGTAAACATGATTCAGATAAACAATTGTAATGTAGCGACCCGACTCAAAACGAGTCAAGCCTCTATGTTTTCTGTGCCATCCCTGGATCAGTATGCTGGCACACACAGTACATCAATGTATATATCAAAGTGCAATCACATGTAATTAATGTAAAACTGATATATACCTTAAAATAGCAGCGGATACAGTCAACGGGAGTGGAGTCCCAATAACACCAACGGCAGGTTGAGTGTAGACCGTAACCCTGAATCGTACTCTTACCCGTCGTAGAAGAGTATCTGCAACATGATACATTGCAGCCATATAGGTCAGTACATGGAATGTACTGGCAAGATCACCATAGTAGAACAGAAGAATAAAGACTATTCTATATGCAAAGGCTTTATGGCTCTGTGTCTGAGTTTTTGCGTAAAAGCTGATTTTATTTTCCTACCACAAAGGAATATCAGGAATTTCACTATGGAGTTACCTATCATGACATGGTTCCACCAACCAATGTCTCAATGCCCATAAGTATCATAAGTTGCCCACAATTAGTTATCAGTCCAGTGTTGAGAGTTCAGAGATAGATCCAAGTCTAGAAGCTCAAATTGTCCGTAACCGGGGACACGGCTAATCGATTAGGTTTAACTCTACAGAGTGTTGTGTACTTTACCCACAAGATTCTTTCCCTCCTGGTAAGTCCTCGCACTGCCTGGTGTTTGAGAACAGGATGAAAGAAACATGGTCTTTCAGAGTGCTTCCCTGACTGTCCGATAGTGCCCATCCAATCCTAACGTCGACTACATCTCGTAGCACTGCCCAGCAGAGTCACAACAAAGATCAACCAAGCCAGAGCCCATAATGACTTGTGGCTACACAGGTAAGCTTCCGGGCATGAAGTATTCATCCTTCTCTTTGAGTCTGGGTGAAGCTTTCCGCAAGATGTCATGGCGCTTCTCCATGCATCCCGGCCATCCACTGGTTTCTCCAGGGATGCCCAATCAACCATCCTTCACCCAGTAGTGTGTATTGAAAACTTGTCTTCTCGAGTCTTGAAGTCTTGAGGTCTTGAAGATGCAGAACTTGAAGATGTCTTCATGAAGTCGTCGTTTTGACGTGGAGTCCTTCTTCACACCACTCACGAACACTCATACCAGACCCCGTCTACTTTAGCATAGCATTGCACTAACTAGCCTTCCCGGGGATTTAGTAACAAGTGGTGGGTTCCTACCTCATGCATTCTACTCAACTACAAGAATTTCAATAACACTACGGGAGGGATTTGTTGAATGATGTCACTACATGCAATAAAAACATGGGTATGAAATAGATGGTCAAAGTGAACTTGCCTGTACTGTTGATGTAGAGAAAGATCGCTCTCAGAAATAACTTGATAGAATTATTCGTCACTCTCCGATGAAAATCTATATAAACAAGTATTGCATTCATATAAGCAATCATACTAACAATCAATTCTAACAATCAAAAGTAACACAAAACAAAAGCAACAAGGTTGATGAAAGAATTACTTAAGACAAAAACTCAAGGTAACAAAACTACATCAACACAACTAAGGTGATGATGAAGGAAATACTTAGGACAAAAGTTAAAATCAAGAAATTTTCATAAAAGCAAAGAAGATAGTTTTCCCCTATAAACAATTATTTTCAAATAGTAACAAAACAATAACAAAGTAAAATACAACAAAAGGATTTTAGTAAATATTTTGCTAGCAAACAGATTTACTTTTGAAGAACAACTAAAACTATAAAAACAACATCCTAAACAACATGAGTATTTGTCTAATGAACCTAACAACAAACAAGACATAAACTAAGAGGAAACATATTTGTAAAACAACTAGGTTAAAAGAAAATAAATAGTAAAAAATATTATTTTTTTTAAAACATAATTAAATCATTTAAACTTTTGTGAAAATAATCTATACTAATACTAAGTTGTTTTATAAAACATTACCTAATGTTGAACAATATAGTTTCCTATCATAATATAGAAAAAACTAAATTATTTTTATTAACTAAGAATTTCTTAACAGAAAGGAATTACTACAAATTTTATTTCAAAACAGAATCTAATTATATAAAACTTTAGTTAAAAGTATTATTACTAACTAATCTGTTTTAAATAAACTATACCTATTTGAAAGAGGGTATAGGTCCCTACAACAAAATTTATAAACTAAACAAATTAACTTTTGTTAACAGCAAGTAAATTACTAAGGTTTGGAACAACAAAACTAAATGAAATCTGAAACTTAATATAAATCAGATTCAGATTTTCAAAATAAAACAAAGTAAATCAATATAAATAAACTAATATGAAACTAAACAGATTCTGTTTTTAGCTAGAACACTAATCAAATTTATTCTAAAAATTCTCAAACTCTAGCAAATGATAGCTATGGTCACTAGTGACAAGTAGGAAAAAGAATCATTCAAAAATTCATTTTAGAACTCAAGATATTCAGAAAACAAAATTTAAATCAAATCTGTCCAAATTCAAATTTAGTTGTTCAAACATGGTCAAATTTGGTATTCACAGAAACTAGATGAAATTTGTGATCTAATGCAAAAGAAATAAGTTAAAAACATTAATTAGTTTAAAAGTTATAAAGAAAATAAAATCAGAAACTATTCTGGAAACAGAATTTAAAACAGAAAAGAAAATGGGTTTCTAGCGGACAGGGGGGTACACGTGTCGTTCTGCTATTGGCTACGGGGTGCGCGTGCGAGCGGATGGCCGGAATGTAACAGAAAACGATTTGGTCAATTTATTTCAAAAGAAAAACCGGCCGGTTCTTTCTAAAAGAACCGATGGGGTATGGGGATCTAATCTACGCCGTTGATTAGGGATCGGACGGGGAGGGTGCTCACCGTGGTGGTTGCCGGTTCCGGCGAGGGTTCCGGTGACGGCAGAGGCGTCGAGGTCGTCGAGGATGCGCCTCCGGTGGTTCTCCGGCGACGGCGAGGGCTCCGTTCGACTCAGCGATGAATGGCGCGTCCGGTGGTGGTCGAGGGCAAGCTCGGGGACGACGGTGACGACGAGCAGGTGCGGAGGGAGTTTCGGGGTCGGGGAACACTCCGGCGAGGGTGATGTCTTAGCAGCTCCAGAGAGTCTCCACAGAGGGTGAGGGGTCGGGGAGGTGCGCACGGTCGTGGGGAAATCGTCTGAGGGCTCGGGAGAGTGCGGGGAGGTCAGGGTGATGCGGGGACGCGATAATGGCGCGACGGCCGTGGTGAAGTCCGGCGAGGGATTCCGGTAGTGGGAGGGCGCGGGAGGAGGGGGAAACAAGGGGAATGGAGAGAGGGGTTTGGAGGCTTCTTATAGGGGCTCAGAGGGGTCGGGGGAGTAAGGAGGGAGGGGGTCCGCGGCGAGGGGAACCGGCGACGGCGTCGGGCGCATGGGAGGAGGAAGGCGACCGCGGTGTCTCACGAACGGATGGCGGGTCCCACGCATCTGAGAGAGAGGGGCGGGATTAGCAGCAACGGTGACCGACCGGTAATGGTCTCGGCTTTAAAGCCGTTGGGCCAGCCGGTTTTATTATAAACCGTTACCGTTTTCTATTTATGATTTTACCAGAGCCATAAAACTTTTTTAAAACATTCGAATGTATTCCAAGTTTAGTCAAATTTTATATCAAAATTAACAGAATAATAAATGCCATTTAATGGACATTTTTATTCTGGCATTTGAATACTTTGAAAAAAAATATTATTTTCAGAAATTGCCCTTTTGCTTTTAAATCCCTTTGCAAATATTTTTCAGAATAACCCCTGGTTTTTATTATTTAAATAAATCACCAAGAAGTCCCTGGTGTGGAGTGTCATGTTACTCCTCTCAAACTTTTTTGTCAGGGGTTTGAATACTTTGAAAATTTTGGATAGGGACCAATATGAATTGGATTTTCAAAATAATCCAGAGGTTTTCAAAAGCTCTTTCAATTCCTTCTTTTAACTTCCAACTCATATTTCATATAATTTGAAGAAGTCATATTATCTTCTCTCATGAAAATCATTGAGTTGCATAAAGTTTTCTGAATTTGAAATATTTTCAAAATGGAAATTCAAATCATTTTCAAATCCCTTTTCATTTCTTTAAATGGAAGAAGTCATGTCATCTTCACTCTAGGGTTTTGTGATGAAATGAATTTGAATTCCTGGTGATAAAAATGCAGATTGAAAGGTTTGGGAAAGTCATTTCATTCCCTCTCAATAAATTTTCAAAAGTTTCAAAAAGTTTCAAATTTCACTCACTTTCAATCACTCAAGCAAACAAACAATCATTCTTAATATTTATTATAACATTCCAAAGTTTGGGATGTTACAAATCTACCACACTTAAAATGAATCTCGTCCTCGAGATTCGGAAGGGCTAGAAAGAAAAGGTTAGGGTTTGGGGGTCTTCTAACAAATCCATTGACCGGGAAATGTGGGTCTACCACACTTAAAATGAGAGTTACTGGTCCTTCAAAATCTTGACAGTCCTTTGGGTGCTTCTGTCTGTTCACAACCTTCACAGTAACTTCCTGGGTGACGATCTTCCGTTATATCCAAATCTTGAATTCTCACATCAAAATGCATTTCCTCCGATTACTGGGTCTTCTTAACTGACAGGTCTCGTGATCATTCTAAATAACTTATCGATGATCTCATGGTGGTCTACCATTTCTGCTTATCCTGCAGTGAAATGGGTCTTTGGCTTCATTCCTCACCATAAGATTCCTACGTGTGACAACAACTGTCTTGTACAAGGTTTTTTTTCATCCTACCATTCTAAGGCTTAAACAAAAAGCTTCAAAGAATGTCGTCTCTTTACTATGGGTAAGTCACTCAGATTTACCATTCCGAATAGCAAGAGAATGATAAGAGTAAGTCGTCATGGTGGCCAAACCATGTCGCACTGAAATCATTACCTTGTATAAGGTTTAGTGAATCTCGTATTCTAACACTTGGGCTTCCTCACAAGCGTTGCAGAAATTTCTCTTGTCAACGAACAAAGTTCGGATAAATCCTTTGATTTCTGCAAGCTGAACAAAAGATCTAGCGTTCCTTCACAACTCTCAGGTTTTCGTAAACTCCCAAGAAAACGATTGCTGATCAGTCGTAGCTTCTTCCAAGTTTCTTCCTTCACCAAGGTGGGGCTTGATCCTTATCAATCCTGAGGTCAGTGACTTGTGGATTCACTTGAATACTTGAACAACTTCATCTCACCCGTGGGGTGACTTTCGATCCATATTCCAGCATTACCTTCAGTTCACTCCATTATACCCTTGAGGCAACAAATCACAGACCTGTTCTTGTCTAGATTCCACTCCGCGGAATTCATTTTCCTTTCCATTGGTCTGTTTATCCTTGGGTATGGTTTCATCACAATCTTTCATTTTCTCAATATTCCATCTTCAAAGACACGTTCTCACAAGGTTATCATCCACATAGTTTGCGGTGGTTCCTCATTCTCTTCATCTGCATTCACTTATCCAAACTCCTTAATTCGGGGAAGGTACCTATGGTTTCTACCACACTTAAAATGAAATGAAATCATGTTTGCATAGACCATATTTTCTCATATCCTCGAAAATGGTCGGAGATTTTGGGTCATAGAGTAACAACTCATGTAATACAACATAAGATAAATCATGACACCAGAAATTTCCATTGTCTCATGAATTTATTTACAATTCCGAGGCTTCCGTTACAAGATAAGCTCATGAAAAACAAAGGTGCTTCATGATACGGGTATTTCCATCTTCGAAACTATCCCATTCTTCTCATATTCAATCCTTGGTTACATTCTCAATCACTTCTTAAAACTCCTAGAAAATACTTTATTACAAATGCTGCCATCCACATAGTTTGGTATGGTCTAGCATCAACTCTCAACTTTATTCATTCATCTCCCCTTGGAGACATTTTAGTACCACTGAAAATTTCCGATGTGCTCCTTGAAATCCTCCATCTTTTCCTTGATTAGGGTGGACATGAGCTTCATCTCCATCATTTCCGTATGCACCTCTTGCAGGTATTCCTGAGTATGACGGAGTCTTGCTTCAAGTATTTCTCCAATATGGCGTATGGCTTCCATGGCAGCTTCACGAACAGCGTCAAAGAAAATATCTTGTGGTACACGAGATATGTAAAAGTATTGTCCAGTAGTCTTTGGGCAAACTCCATTTGCACGGTGGAGGTGTACCTCCACATACCAAAGTTTCACTCCATTATCCATGAATGGGTAGCCTTTGTAGTCTGCATCTCCTTCAAGATGGATGTGCTTCATCATATCCTTCAGGATCCTTGGGTAGTCATGATCACTGGTCAGGGTCATGATTGTTTCCGGGCCTTTGAGGAAAGACTCATAAAGGGTGGTCATCTGCGTGTGTCAGAAAAGGTACTCAGAATTGCCATATGTCTCGACTTGGGTAAACATCCATGTTATCCAAAATCAAACTTCAAATTCACTTTCCAACATCTTTAGAGAGTATTGTCATCCTTAAAACAAATGGATTATCCATTACATAACCTCAAATGATAAGAGTGCTACCTATTACACTTATTACTTCCGAACTCAAACTACTCATGCTTAGCATTCTTCTCTGGGCAGGTATAGGAGTAGGGTCATGTCTTCTTGCACCGAAAACAGATGATTTCTGACAAATCTTGGGGCTTCTTGATGTTGGTGCTTGCTCCTTGGGTTCTTGATTCCTTTCTTGGGCACTTATCGGCATAGTGGCCCATATCCTTACACTTGTAACATCTAATATGACTCAGGTCCTTCTGTTCAGGGGCTCGTCTCTTCCTAAGGTTTTTTGTTCTGATCAAAGCTTCAATTTCCTGTGGATCAAACTCCACTTCTTCTGTCGGGAAGTTTCCCAGATACTCTTTTCTTTCCTTCGTACAGTCCTGTGAGAAGTGTCCTTCTTCTCCACATGAATAGCAGGCATTTGAGTAAAATCTGGTTAATCCTTCTCCATCAGGGTCTTCAATATCTTTATTCATCACAAATTCTCCAAATTCTCCTCTGAAGGCTTCCTTCATGGCTTCCTTCTATTGCTTGATGACTTCCTGTACCTTGGGGTACATTTGGCATTGAGCCGGGTAGTGGTTGGTTGCTTCACACAAGAAACATGTCACCTGCCCAGTTGGGCATTCCTCAGCAGGGTGATTTTCATTCACAATAAGGACATCCTTCCTTGTGTTCTTCTTGGGTGTGTCCTATCTCTCCACAGATTTTGCATGCTCGGGTCTTCTTCATCGGGATAACACAATGCTTCTAAATGAGACGGGATCTTAACAGAGTCTTCTTGAGTTCTTCCCAATTCTTTTCTCCATTAAATCCTTGTATGGCATGATGCATTTTCCACCAAGTTGCGGCACTTTGGGTAAAGTGCTGGAGAGCATATTGAACTTCATACTTCTGTGCTATCGAGTTGCTCCTGAAGTGATTCTCCATGTTGTGAATCCATACTTCTGCCTCTAGCTGGGTCATTGGTCCAGAAAGTACAAGTCCAGCTTCATATGCCATCTATTGGGTTCAAGGTTTTGGAATGAGATGGTAGAGAGAAAGGAGGAGAAAACACACAATACAAACAATGGTTTTGAAAATAGATTTTTTTTGTTGTGGCTGTCGAAAATAAAACTTACACACAAATGACAGCTCACAAATCATCGTATCTAACGTAAGTATACAGCAGGGATTTGGTCTTCTAGGGGCATAATATCTTGGAAAATTCTTCATGATCTTCAATTTCTTCAGATCAGTAAAATCTTCAATCCTTTTTGTAGCTCTTTCCATAATGGAATACATCTTCGTCGGAGTTGGTCACCAGTTGTCCGATATCTTGTCCTTCTTGGAGTGGCTTCAGTTGATCCTTAGTGGGGTCAAGGGGAAAAGGGTATTTTCTAACTCTTGATAAAACTCAGAAGGGATGAGAAGTAGAAGGTCTTTTGAAAACAAAGTTTTCGAGAAATAATTTCCTAAGGGCTTTCCAGTTTCTGGGGTCACGTCCTACAGTCAACATGTGCTCTAATACCATTTCTGTAGCGACCCGACTCAAAATGAGTCAAGCCTCTGTGTTTTCTGTGCCATCCCTGGATCAGTATGCTGGCACACACAGTACATCAATGTATATATCAAAGTGCAATCACATGTAATTAACGTAAAACTGATATATACCTTAAAATAGCAGCGGATACAGTCAACGGGAGTGGAGTCCCAATAACACCAACGGCAGGTTGAGTGTAGACCGTAACCCTGAATCGTACTCTTACCCGTCGTAGAAGAGTATCTGCAACATGATACGTTGCAGCCATATAGGTCAGTACATGGAATGTACTGGCAAGATCACCATAGTAGAACAGAAGAATAAAGACTATTCTATATGCAAAGGCTTTATGGCTCTGTGTTTGAGTTTTTGCGTAAAAGCTGATTTTATTTTCCTACCACAAAGGAATATCAGGAATTTCACTATGGAGTTACCTATCATGACATGGTTCCGCCAACCAATGTCTCAATGCCCATAAGTATCATAAGTTGCCCACAATTAGTTATCAGTCCAGTGTTGAGAGTTCAGAGATAGATCCAAGTCTAGAAGCTCAAATTGTCCGTAACCGGGGACACGGCTAATCGATTAGGTTTAACTCTACAGAGTGTTGTGTACTTTACCCACAAGATTCTTTCCCTCCTGGTAAGTCCTCGCACTGCCTGGTGTTTGAGAACAGGATGAAAGAAACATGGTCTTTCAGAGTGCTTCCCTGACTGTCCGATAGTGCCCATCCAATCCTAACGTCGACTACATCTCGTAGCACTGCCCAGCAGAGTCACAACAAAGATCAACCAAGCCAGAGCCCATAATGACTTGTGGCTACACAGGTAAGCTTCCGGGCATGAAGTATTCATCCTTCTCTTTGAGTCTGGGTGAAGCTTTCCGCAAGATGTCATGGCGCTTCTCCATGCATCCCGGCCATCCACTGGTTTCTCCAGGGATGCCCAATCAACCATCCTTCACCCAGTAGTGTGTATTGAAAACTTGTCTTCTCGAGTCTTGAAGTCTTGAGGTCTTGAAGATGCAGAACTTGAAGATGTCTTCATGAAGTCGTCGTTTTGACGTGGAGTCCTTCTTCACACCACTCACGAACACTCATACCAGACCCCGTCTACTTTAGCATAGCATTGCACTAACTAGCCTTCCCGGGGATTTAGTAACAAGTGGTGGGTTCCTACCTCATGCATTCTACTCAACTACAAGAATTGCAATAACACTACGGGAGGGATTTGTTGAATGATGTCACTACATGCAATAAAAACATGGGTATGAAATAGATGGTCAAAGTGAACTTGCCTGTACTGTTGATGTAGAGAAAGATCGCTCTCAGAAATAACTTGATAGAATTATTCGTCACTCTCCGATGAAAATCTATATAAACAAGTATTGCATTCATATAAGCAATCATACTAACAATCAATTCTAACAATCAAAAGTAACACAAAACAAAAGCAACAAGGTTGATGAAAGAATTACTTAAGACAAAAACTCAAGGTAACAAAACTACATCAACACAACTAAGGTGATGATGAAGGAAATACTTAGGACAAAAGTTAAAATCAAGAAATTTTCATAAAAGCAAAGAAGATAGTTTTCCCCTATAAACAATTATTTTCAAATAGTAACAAAACAATAACAAAGTAAAATACAACAAAAGGATTTTAGTAAATATTTTGCTAGCAAACAGATTTACTTTTGAAGAACAACTAAAACTATAAAAACAACATCCTAAACAACATGAGTATTTGTCTAATGAACCTAACAACAAACAAGACATAAACTAAGAGGAAACATATTTGTAAAACAACTAGGTTAAAAGAAAATAAATACTAAAAAATATTTTTTTTTAAAACATAATTAAATCATTTAAACTTTTGTGAAAATAATCTATACTAATACTAAGTTGTTTTATAAAACATTACCTAATGTTGAACAATATAGTTTCCTATCATAATATAGAAAAAACTAAATTATTTTTATTAACTAAGCATTTCTTAACAGAAAGGAATTACTACAAATTTTATTTCAAAACAGAATCTAATTATATAAAACTTTAGTTAAAAGTATTATTACTAACTAATCTGTTTTAAATAAACTATACCTATTTGAAAGAGGGTATAGGTCCCTACAACAAAATTTATAAACTAAACAAATTAACTTTTGTTAACAGCAAGTAAATTACTAAGGTTTGGAACAACAAAACTAAATGAAATCTGAAACTTAATATAAATCAGATTCAGATTTTCAAAATAAAACAAAGTAAATCAATAAAAATAAACTAATATGAAACTAAACAGATTCGGTTTTTAGCTAGAACACTAATCAAATTTATTCTAAAAATTCTCAAACTCTAGCAAATGATAGCTATGGTCACTAGTGACAAGTAGGAAAAAGAATCATTCCAAAATTCATTTTAGAACTCAAGATATTCAGAAAACAAAATTTAAATCAAATCTGTCCAAATTCAAATTTAATTGTTCAAACATGGTCAAATTTGGTATTCACAGAAACTAGATGAAATTTGTGATCTAATGCAAAAGAAATCAATTAAAAACATTAATTAGTTTAAAAGTTATAAAGAAACTAAAATCAGAAACTATTCTGGAAACAGAATTTAAAACAGAAAAGAAAATGGGTTTCTAGCGGACAGGGGGGTACACGTGTCGTTCTGCTATTGGCTACGGGGTGCGCGTGCGAGCGGATGGCTGGAATGTAACAGAAAACGATTTGGTCAATTTATTTCAAAAGAAAAACCGGTCGGTTCTTTCTAAAAGAACCGAAGGGGTATGGGGATCTAATCTACGCCGTTGATTAGGGATCGGACGGGGAGGGTGCTCACCGTGGTGGTTGCCGGTTCCGGCGACGGCAGAGGCGTCGAGGTCGTCGGGGATGCGCCTCCGGTGGTCCTCCGGCGACGGCGAGGGCTCCGTTCGACTCAGCGATGAATGGCGCGTCCGGTGGTGGTCGAGGGCGAGCTCGGGGACGACGGTGACGACGAGCAGGTGCGGAGGGAGTTTCGGGGTCGGGGAACACTCCGGCGAGGGTGATGTCTTAGCAGCTCCAGAGAGTCTACAGAGAGGGTGAGGGGTCGGGGAGGTGCGCACGGTCGTGGGGAAATCGTCGGAGGGCTCGGGAGAGTGCGGGGAGGTCAGGGTGATGCGGGGACGCGATAATGGCGCGACGGCCGTGGTGAAGTCCGACGAGGGATTCCGATAGTGGGAGGGCGCGGGAGGAGGGGGAAACAAGGGGAATGGAGAGAGGGGTCTGGAGGCTTCTTATAGGGGCTCAGAGGGTCGAGGGAGTAAGGAGGGAGGGGGTCCGCGGCGAGGGGAACCGGCGACGGCGTCGGGCGCATGGGAGGAGGAAGGCGACCGCGGTATCTCACGAACGGATGGCGGGTCCCACGCGTCCGACAGAGAGGGGCGGGATTAGGTGCGACGGTGACCGACCGGTAACGGTCTCGGCTTTAAAGCCGTTGGGCCAGCCGGTTTTATTATAAACCGTTACCGTTTTCTATTTATGATTTTACCAGAGCCATAAAACTTATTTAAAACATTCGAATGAATTCCAAGTTTAGTCAAATTTTATATCAAAATTAACAGAATAATAAATTCCATTTAATGGACATTTTTATTCTGGCATTTGAATACTTTGAAAAAAATATTATTTTCAGAAATTGCCCTTTTGCTTTTAAATCCCTTTGCAAATATTTTTCAGAATAACCCCTGGTTTTTATTATTTAAATAAATCACCAAGAAGTCCCTGGTGTGGAGTGTCATGTTACTCCTCTCAAATTTTTTTGCCAGGGGTTTGAATACTTTGAAAATTTTGGATAGGGACCAATATGAATTGGATTTTCAAAATAATCTAGAGGTTTTCAAAAGCTCTTTCAATTCATTCTTTTAACTTGCAACTCATATTTCATATAATTCGAAGAAGTCATATTATCTTCTCTCATGAAAATCATTGAGTTGCATAAAGTTTTCTGAATTTTAAATATTTTCAAAATGGAAATTCAAATCATTTTCAAATCCCTTTTCATTTCTTTAAATGGAAGAAGTCATGTCATCTTCACTCTAGGGTTTTGTGATGAAATGAATTTGAATTCCTGGTGATAAAAATGCAGATTGAAAGTTTTGGGAAAGTCATTTCATTCCCTCTCAATAAATTTTCAAAAGTTTCAAAAAGTTTCAAATTTCACTCACTTTCAATCACTCAAGCAAACAAACAATCATTCTAAATATTTATTATAACATTCCAATGTTTGGGATGTTACATGTAAGACCCGACGGTCCTGCCCTCTTATATAAAGGTAGACCCAGGGCGACTTAGAGGACAGGTTATCGAGAGCTAGGTCAAGCATTTAGCCCCTTGTAATCGATACAACAAGCAATAACCACACAAGCAGGACATAGGCTTTTACCTCGACTTGAGGGGCCGAACCTGGGTAAACTCGTGTCCTTTGTCCCGATCAACCCCTTTGAGTCCACTACAATGGCGACAGCTCCGAACTCAAGTTCGGTAATCTGGACATCTGCCATGATAAATCCACGACAGTTGGCGCCCACCGTGGGGCTTGCACTTGGTGGTGTTGAGTTCTCAAAGGGCTCCCTTCCAGGGCTCAAGGGATACGTAGTTGGAAGGATGAGCAAGAGTCGCTGCGGCCGGCTCTACATTGACGATGCCGGCTGGGGGCTTGATGCTGCATCTGTGGAGTATGGTTTTCGGGTTCCGTTCGGCGGGATCCAGGTTTTCATCGGAAGGATCGACGGATCTACACCCGGGCCGGACATCTCCACCAACATCGTCGAGCCTGCTCGGCGTCTCCAACCTACACATAAGGTATGCCCAGCCCGTGTCAATCCGGCTCAGGAGCATGTCTTTGTGGGTTTTACTCAAGGTATGGATCTGGAAGCTTCCGGATCTCAAGGAACTCTTGTGCACTCTGAAGATGAGTCCTCAAGTGGGGAAACAGAATCAGTGTACCGGCTCAGCAATGGTGGCCTCGGGGGCTACGACAACGTTTGCCCCGAGTCAGACCACTCCGGGTCAGGTGATCTTGGGCTGCCGGTTCATGCGGCGGTGTTCATGGCAGGGCCAGGGGCGGCAGAATCAGGAGCTAACCCGCCTCCCCCGCCGCCGGCTCAGGGTCTTGTAGAGTTGATGGACGAGCTCGAGGCTTTGATGGCTGCGGAGGTTACACCGGACAATCAAGCGGCTCGGAATATGGAGATCGCAAGGATCAAGGGCAGGATGCCTGAGGAGCGTCAAAGGATAGCTGAGCTGAAGGACCAGTTGGAGGCAGAGGCGGCACGACTCAAGGCCGATGCTTTCCGTTTGGGGTTAGAAAAAGTATCTGCGGCGGCTGTGCACCACAGGAGGCATCAATCTCGCTTGCCGGAGCGCTATGAAGCAAGGAATCTTTTCAACACTCCCGGCTCTAGGAGAGCGGCAGCTGCCCCTGAGGAAGGGCGAGTAGCGGCTCATACGACCCAACCCGGAGGGTTCACAACGCTGGCGGGTCATTACTCTAACCCGGTCGAAAACATGGTGGCGACGGCTACCCGGCTTGGGACAATTCCTATCCCAGATGAGGCCCCCTTTGCGGAGGAGGTACGGAATGCTATTGGATATTTATAGAAGACCGTGGCTCAACAGGAGAAATATACTCATAGCCGGAGCCGGGTCCACTCTAGTCCTCTCCATAGTCGAAGTTTCAGCCGACGCTATGAGTCGCCGGCGGTTTCCAGCAGTGGTCCGCATCGTGGGCCAGAAGGTGGATGAGCAGCTTTAGACGTGCAGGCCCTCGTGGACAGGGCAAGGAACGAGCGAGAAGAAGAGGCGGCGATGATTCATCCGGATCCTGGACACTCTGTATTAGTGGGAGCCGGAGCCGCTGGTAGTACTAGGGACGTGGGAGTTCCATGCTTAACTCTGGCTCTACGAAGCGAGAGGTTACCAAAAGATTTCAAGGGACCTCGGAAGGTTCCGAATTACAAAGAGATCTCCCTCCTGAGGCTTGGGTGGAGAGCTACGAGCTGGCCATGGAGATGTTGGACGTCAGTGAGGCGGTGTGTGCAAAGTACTTTATCATGATGCTCGAGGGTCCGGCTCGCACGTGGTTGAAGGGCTTACCACCCAACACGATAAGTTCCTGGGCTGAGTTAAGGGCGAAGTTTATTAAGAATTTCCAGGGGATTTGCAAGCAGCCTATGACCATCGTAGACCTGGATCATTGTGTTCAACAGGAAAATGAGTTGGCTCATCATTGGGTCCGGCGGGTGTCGACCATTATTCATTCTTCGGAGCAGATCACGATAGCTCAGGCAGTGCTCATCTTGGAAAAGAACTGTCATTTTATTCCACTGAAACAAAAGCTTGGCCGGCTCAAGCGCACGTGTCAAGATATGGGGGAGCTCATGACAGCCCTAACGAAATATGCCGACTCAGATAACACCAAGGATCCAGGCTCAGATGAGGAAGAAGCAAATCAAGGAAAAAAGAACAATCAAGGCAAGAACTTTGTGAACAATGGGAATCAGAACAGGCGGAAGAATGCTAATGGCGGGTCAGAGTTGGTAGCAAACACCAACACAGGATAGAACGCTCCTAAGACGAATGGACGGTACAGGCCGTATCATCGTGGGAACAGGCTCCTTTCAATCTAGAAGAAGCACTTAGGAAGCCTTGCCCAGAACAAAACACACCTGATAAGCCGGCGACGCATGCGTGGGGTGATTGCTTTATCATGCAGAGATTCAAAAACCAGCACTCCCAGCCGCCCAATAATCAGGGTGGTGGCCCGCCTGGCGGCTCAGGGCACGGCGGGTCAGGAGCTAGACTCGGCGCCGGCGGCTCAGGAGCTGGGCACCCGGGTCAGAATAACCAAGGAGGACATCAACATCACCCTGGCAACAACAACCATAACAATCAGTAGCAACAGCGCAACCAGTCCGGATTCCAGAGTAATTCGAAGCAGCTCAGTTCTGGACAGTATCATGTATTCACAACCGGTCACAGTAAATGAGATGAGAAGTTACGGAGGCGAGCGATTAATGCGGTTGCGCCGGCTCTCTTGCGGTACTTGCCATGGTCTGAGTATGATATAATGTGGAGTCGAGAGGATCACCTGCCGCAGGTGGACGACCCGGGCCGGTTGGCTTTAGTGGTGGCTCCTCAGATACATGGTTACGGAGTGAATAAAGTGCTCATGGATCGAAGCTGCTTGATAAGGATCTCAAACCTTCTTCCACTGTCTTTCATGGCGTGGTTCCGGGTAAGTCAGCATACCCGGTGGGCAAAATTTCTTTGGAAGTGGCTTTTGGTGATGAGTATAATTACAGGGTGGAGTCCTTGTGGTTTGAGGTGGTTAAAATCAAGAGTTCCTATAATGCACTGTTTGGGAGGCCGGCTTATGCCAAGTTGATGGCTAGGCCTTGCTATGTTTACTTACAACTCAAAATGCCTGGCTTAAATGGTACGATTACCCTTCATGGCAACCAGAAAACGGCCCTTGAGTGTGAGGAAGGAGATGCGGCTTATGCAGAGGTTAGCTGCGCCCAGGAGGAGCTTAAATTTTATAAGGAGAATGTTGACCCGGAGGATATGACCCCGCTGAAGAAGCCGACCACAGAGGCAGAGCCGCCACTCAAGTTTTCAGCGGATGATACCAAGGCAGTGGATTTTAACCCGGGCGACTCATCCAAGCAGTTCATCATTGGGGCTCACATGGATCCCAAATAGGAAAGCACGCTCATCGAATTCATCCGTGAGAATCGGGACATCTTTGCATGGAAACCTTCTGACATGCCGGGTGTATCGAGAGAGTTCGCTAAGCACAATCTTAATGTGAATCCGAAGTTTAAACCGATCAAACAGTTTCTACGGCGGTTCAACGAGGAGAGACGTAAAGCTATTGGGGAATAAGTTGCCCGGCTCTTGGCCGCAGGGTTTATAGTGGAAGTTTTTCACCCAGAGTGGTTGGCTAATCCAGTGTTGGTGCTCAAGAAGAACGGCACTTGGCGTATGTGCATAGATTACACAGACCTCAACAAAGCTTGTCTGGCTGATCCTTTTGCGCTCCCTCGTATTGATCAGATTATCGACGCTACAACCGGATGTGAGAGTTTATGCTTTTTGGATGCATATTCAGGTTATCATCAGATCAAAATGGCGATGAAGGATCAGGAGAAAACGACGTTTATTACACCCTTTGGGGCGTTCTGCTATGTCTCCATGCCTTTTGGGCTCAAGAGTGCCCAGGCGACTTACCAACGATGTGTACAGAACTGCCTTCACAGTCAGATCGGCCGTAATGTCCACGCTTACGTAGCTGACATCGTGGTGAAATCTAGAAAGAAGGAAACCCTCTTAGACGACCTGAAGGAAACTTTTGACAATCTCCGGGTCTACAAGATTATGCTTAGCCCGACGAAGAGTGTTTTTGGTGTTCCAGCAGGAAAACTTTTGGGTTTCTTGGTCTCTGAGCGTGGCATCGAGGCTAACCCGGATAAAATTAAGGCTATCACTTCTTTACGAGAGCCGACATGCATTAATGACGTTCAACGCATTGCAGGACAGATTGCTCCGTTGAGCCGGTTCATAAGCCGGCTTGGGGAGAAGGCGATTCCCTTGTATCAGATGTTGAAAAAGACAGACAAGTTTAAGTGGAGCAAGGCAGCAGCCGAGGCATTTGAAGCTCTTAAGAAGCAATTGACTGAGCCGCCAGTATTAGCTGCTCCGGCTGAGAAAGAGCCATTGCTCCTTGATGTGGCAGCTAATAACAGAGCGGTCAGTGTGGCAATTGTGGTTGAGCGCAAGGAGGCAGGGAAAGAATATCCTGTTCAGAGGCGGGTTTATTATATCAGTGAGGTTTTGGCAGAGTCTAAACAGAGGTACCTGCATTGGCAGAAGCTGGTATACGGAGTTTTTATGGCCAACCGTAAGCTGAAACACTACTTTCTGGGGCACCAAATAATTGTGGTCAATTCTGCCCCGTTGGGAGATATCATTCAAAATAGAGAAGCCACGGGGAGGATTGCCAAGTGGGCCTTAGAGCTGGGTCCTCTTAACATCAAGTATGTTCCTCGTACGGCGATAAAGTCTCAAGCATTGGTAGATTTCATAAACGATTGGACAGAATGCCAAGCTCCTGAGGAGAAGCCCGACAACACGTATTGGACTATACATTTTGATGGGTCCAAGCAGCTAGAGGGGTCTGGTGCTGGGGTTGTTCTCATCTCCCCCAAGGGTGACAAGTTTTGTTATGTGCTCCAGTTAATGTTCCCTTGTACTAACAATGCAGCTGAGTATGAGGCGCTACTCCATGGTGTGAGAGTCGCTAAGGAGATGAACTTAAGCCGGGTTAGATGCCTAGGAGACTCAGACCTTGTTGCTCAACAAGTTTCACGTACTTGGGATTCTAAGGACCCGCAGATGGCGGCTTATCGGCAGGCGGTTGATATTGTTGCAGGTCATTTCAAGGGATATCAAGTGGATCATATTGATCATCACAGGAACGAGGCGGCTGATGCATTATCACGGCTCAAATCTCAGCATAAGCCGGTGCCACCTAATGTTTTTCTTGATGTGTTGTATCATCCGACTGTCAAGATGCCCTTTGAGGAAGATCTGGCTATTCCTGACCCGGAGGCAGAGTTGGTGGCGGCTCTACATGTTATCCCAGACTGGACTACCCCTTATCTGGCATACTTAACACGTGGCGAGTTACCGAAGGATGAGATCCGGGCCAGAGAAATCACCCGGCGTTCTAAATCTATGACGATTATCAATGGTGAGTTGCACAAATGCAGTGTGACAGGCGTTTTTCAGCATTGTGTATCGCTAGAGGACGGCCAACAGATCATGAGTGAAATTCATGCTGGCGACTGTGGGCATCATGTCGGGTCAAGATCTTTAGTGGCCAAGGCTTTTGGACATGGGTTCTTTTGGTTGACGGCTCACAAAGATGCAAAGGACTTAGTCCGTAAGTGTGACGACTGTCAAAAATTTGGCCGGCGTGCTCACGTTCCGGCTCAAGAGTTGAGGATGATACCAATCACTTGGCCATTTGCGGTCTGGGGGCTTGATATGGTGGGACCTTTCAAGAGATCCAAGGATAATAAAATGCACCTCCTGGTGGCGGTTGACAAATTTACTAAATGGGTTAAGGCAGAGCCGGTTAGCAAGTGCGACGCGGCTACAATGGTTGAATTTGTTAAGAAGTTGATCTACCGCTTTGGTTACCCGCACAGTATTATTACTGACAACAGAACAAACTTATCCAAGGGAGCTATGAAAGTGTTCTTTGAGAAGGAGCATATCCGGCTTGATGTTTCAGCTGGGGCACATCCACAGTCTAATGGTGAGGCGGAGCGAGCCAATCAGGAAATCCTAAGAGGAGTTAAGCCACGGCTCATGGTTCCTTTGAAACGGACACCCGGATGTTGGGTTGATGAATTACCTTCCATCTTATGGAGCATCCGGACTACGCCTAATAGGTCTATGGGTTTTACGCCTTTCTTCATGGTGTATGGTGCTGAGGCGGTTTTACCCAGCGACATCCGACACGATTCACCAAGAGTGGCGGCTTATGTTGAGACAGACAATGAGATAGCACACCAAGATGCATTGTAATCCTTGGATGAAGCATGAGAGTTAGCGGCAGCCAGATCAGCGATTTATCAACAAGACCTGCGATGCTATCATAGCCGTAGGGTGAAGACCCGGACATTCCAGGAAGGTGACCTGGTGCTCCTGTTGATTCAAGACCAATCTGGGATGCATAAGTTATCTCCACCATGGAAAGGGCCTTTTGTGGTCAGCAAGAACCTCAACAACGGGTCATACTATCTCATCGATATTCGGGATGAGTCGGACACCGCGGGTCAGGAGACTTTGCGGCCATGGAATATCGCGCATCTGCGACCATATTATACTTAGTAGGTGTTGAGAGCCACTATCATTGTATATATCATATTTATGTCAAGTAAGAGGTAGCATCTCTACCGAGGCTGGAGCCCCGGCTCTTATGTATATCCTTGTGCAATCAAGATGAAGTTTATCCAGCTCACGGAGTTAAGTTAAAATGGTTTGTTTGCTGTCAAGCGGCTTGTCCATCATCCGACTTTATGCCCTCTTAAGCGCCATTGCAGGGAGGCTTCTTGCCTTCTGGTATAGCTTACATCTCCCATGTACGGTCTGCTTCTTACGCCGTTGTAGGGAGGCTTCTTGCCTTCGGGTATAGCTTACATCTCCCCTGTACGGTCTGCTTCTTACGCTGCGGCAAGGAGGCTTCTTGCCTTCGGGTATAGCTTACATCTCCCTTGCGCAACTGGCTTTATGCCTAGTTTGAGTACGTTAAGAGCTGTTGTTGATGGAGGCTTCTTACCTTTGGTATAGCATAATATAACCCTAAGACAACAGCATGTACATCAAATTCTAGTTGCTTATCAACTGTGGCCATCGAAGGGGGCTTCTTACCGACGGGTATCGCTTATCTCACCCTAATGGCCGGCTTTATGCCATTTCCGGTTAACATGTTAGCCGCGGTTGTCGAAGGGGTCTTCTTACCGATGGGTTTGCTTATCTCACCCTAACAACCAGCATTTACGCCAAAACTTAGCTGTTGAAAGAGGCTTCTTGCCTTCGGGTATAGCTTACATCACCTTTCACACAGCCGGCTATTGCAATCATTAGCCACGGCTGTCGAATGGAGGCTTCTTGCCGTAAGGTATAGCTTACATCACCCATCGACAGTCGGCGTTCGCGCATACAATAGACAACATGTGCGGTTGAAGGAGGCTTCTTGCCTTCGGGTATAGCTTACATCACCCTTCCAACAGCCGGCTTTTGTAAATCATTAGCTGCGGCTGTCGATGGAGGCTTCTTGCCTTAAGGTATATCTTACATCACCCATCGATAGCCGGTGTTCACGTATAAGGTACGATATTCGCTGTTAAAAGGAGGCTTCTTACCGTCAGGTATAGCTTACATCACCCTTCATACAGCCGGCTTTAGGCCGTTTCTGGTTCATCCAACAGCCGCAGTTTGTCCATAGAGGCTTCTTACCATCAGGTATATCTTACCTTATCCTAAGACAACCGGATCTTTCAAGGGTTTATCTACAAGAGCCGAAGCCATGTTGCTAGCTTTTGACAAATTTAAGTTCTTCAAAGATATTATCCAGCTCTAAAGACTTATGGAGAAAGAAATGACATGTTCAGAAGACAAACACCTCTCATGAAGATCCGACAAACATGACAAAGGGAAACATAGAGACGGAAAGTATATGCAAAGAAATAGAAGTGTATACAGCCGGCAACATTTTTTCAACATCATAGATTCATCCTTAAGCTGTTACAAATATTCCTCTCAGAAGGAGCAGAGGTGTTGCCAAGTTTAAGCCGCCCACGGCGGGTCATTACAAGGGCAATTGCCCAAAAATGTTACAAAAGTAAGCTTAGATGGCCGGTTCACCATGCTCCGGTTCCTCCGCCGGCTTGATCTGGAGGTTCCCCAATTCCCAGTTGCAGTCAGCCATGGCAGCAAAAGACCCCTCAAAGAGGGGAGACGTATCAAGCTCACAGGGGAAGAGGTCCTTACTGTGGGCGGGTGTTAAATCTTTCCACTCGTAGAGAGGCCCGCGGATCCTCTTAATCCTCGCTGTCATAAGCCGCCTGATAACTCTTTAAATTGGCTTCATCTGCAAGAACAGACGCCAAGAAGCGGGAATCCTTGACGCACTGGAAATAGTCTGCCTCGGTGAACTCTGAGCCGTCGACCTTTTTGGATGGATAGCCGTCCATCATTTCAGCCGGCGTCAGTTCAAGCGCAAAGGCCAGGGCCCAGCTCAGTCCAGCGACGGCTCCTTGACGGAATGCTGATTTCTTCAGCTCTTCAATTTGTTTCGGCATGGTGGAGAAGAGCTCCAAGACCCCTTTCAGAGCAGTGGGTATCTTCTTCTTGTATTGCACGCTCTTGATCATGATGATGGCTCCGCAGTATAACTGCTCGGCGAAGGTGTAGATAGCCTTTAGTGGCAGAAGGCTATCAGAAGCCAACTGCCGGCTCCTGGGACCTGCATAAACCGGATGAAGCACATGAGCCACCAGTTTTCAATAATGGTGTTAACATACATAGTAAGCAGACGGCTTACCAAACAAGGCGGCTGACATCTTTGCAATATGCCGTTTCAGGCCTTGAAGTTCTTCTGCCACGGCTATAAGCCGCTGGTCGGCGTCGTCTGCCCGTTTGGTCAGAGCCGCTTTCTCTGATTCTGCCGTCTCTTTCAGAGAGGCGAGCTCAGCAGTGGCCTTAGTCAGCTCTTCCGATAAAAGCCGGCACTTTTCATCTGCAATGCTCCGAGCCTCTTGCTGTGCAGCGTTTAATGCGTCCTGCAAATATCAAAGTGAAACATGAGCAGTTAGAGGAAAGATGATATCAAACGACAAGTGTTCACAGCAAAGTTATGCAAGTCTCAAATAGATTGCAAGCAATATATTTGACACTTGGGGGCTAATGTACATTTGATCTTTTGAAGTATATAGTTCCAGGTCATCTTCTTCCAAATTGATCCGGAACTTGGGGGCTACAATATGGCTCTTTCAGCTGCAAGCACCGACTCAACTTGCAAAGTTGACTCGGCCCTTGGGGGCTACAAGATGGCTCTTCAAAGTATATTGGTGATAGAAGACCCGACTCAAATATATTTGAGCTAGTCCTTGGGGGCTACGAATCGATCTACAATTTGTTTACAAGGAAAAGACCCGATTCAAATAAAATTTGAGTCGGCCCTTGGGGGCTACGAATGGCGCTGCATTATATTTACGGTGCGGAGCTACACAATACTAACCTAGCACATTTGACGAATGCATTTTCTACAGACGCCAACGAAAGATTCGGTTCAACTATGCACTAGATTAAACCGGCTCTTGGGGGCTAGGAAAGGTTATGGCAGGAGAAGAGTGATGTACCTCATACTTGGTCTTCATCATAGCAACCAACCAAAGTTCTAAATCCCGGCTGGTGGTAACCCGGTTCATGTACCCAGAGTGGAGCTCTTCGGCCGTCATTTTCTCATATGAGGAATCAAAGTTGAGCTTCCGTGAGGCCTCATCCGGCTCTATATGCCGGGTCAGTACATGCTCCGGAGGAGGAGAGTTTTGGGCAGTTCCGGTGATGATAACATCCGGAGTTGAGGGGGTATTGGCAGGAGTGGCCGGCTTTGAAGGAGCCTTCGGAGGACTTTCCATTATAACATCACCCACTGCTGGCTCAGCGGAAGTAGTTGGTGGAGCCTCGTCTGCTGGAGCCTCCTCCAGCTATGCCAGGTCTGGCTGTTCGAGTTCCTGGTCTTGAGGGACTGGGCCGGGGGAGGGCTGGTTGGTCTTATGACGCTTCGCTTGAGCACTACAAGATAAAAATCAACATGTGAAGAGATTAATATTGTGTCAATAGCCGGACGTCTGAATGCTTACAGCGGGTTGATCTTTGGCGGTGGTGTAAAAAACGCTGAAGAGTCGCCAGAGGAAGGGGTCTTCTGAAAGAGTAAGACAGGAAAAATGAGAAGATGCCAAAACGTAAATGAAAAATCAAAGGAAAAATAGAGGCACAAACCTCTGCAGGATGTTTCTTGGGAGCCAGTGAGTTTGGTAGCCCTAACACAAGCTCGGTAGAGCTAGTGCTCCGGGTCTGGCGACGTTCGGCCTGCTGTTGCTTTTTCAAGAAGAAATCGGGAGCCAGATGAGCGAGAGGGTGAGAAAGAGGAAATTTCCTGACAACCCGCCGCGGTTTTCGGATGAAATATTCTGAGTCGAAATAGATATAAGTTACCTCGGGATCATTAGCATGGCTAGTCTCTACTTCTTCCTGTCAAACACAATAAACATTAGTAAAAGAGCAGAAAGAGCAAGGGGTCAAGCAAGCAAATCAAGACTTTACCTCTGAATCTGACGAGGCCGGCTGTTCAAGCCAGTTCTCTTGTGGGGCGCTTTTCTTTTGCTTCTTGCCTGCAGCTTTCTTCTTAGCCACCTTCGGAGGAGGGACATACTCCTTTTTCCAGAATTCTGAGTCGGCCTGCACAAAGCAACCCAGAGGGAAAGATAGTAAATCAAGCAAAGAACAAGCAAACATGCAAGAGACGGATGGAAAAGGGGTTAACTTACAGCAGGAGCCGGATCGGTAATGCAGAAAGGCGCTAAGCCAATGGTGCTACAGGAGCCGGAGGCTTCATGAACGAGGCTCCAAACGACCATGCAGATATCATCCTCAGTCAAGGTGACCTTGCTGAAACACAAAGAGCTATCATATTTTCCTTCATATTCGTGCATGAGCCGGCCCCTGCGACTCAAAGGCATGATCCGCCATTCAACCCAGCAGCGAATCAGATCTATTCCTCTGAGGCCATTGGCTAAGAGCGCTTTCAATCTGGCATGAGCCGTCTCATATCAGCACGATCCGAGGCTGAGAGCCGGTCAGGGAGCACTGTATCTATCTTCAGCCGAGAAGGGCGATAACCCGGCAAGCGGTGTTCAGTCTCAGGAGACGTATCCTTACAGTAAAACCAAGTTTTATTCCAGTCCTTGGGGTGGCTTGGCATCTGGATAGCTGGAAAAATAATGCCCCTTCGGCTCTGGATAGAAATCCCTCCAAGCTCCAGACTTGGACCGCCTTTGAACTCCGTCTGAGGATTAGCATAGAAAAACTCATGGAAGAAGCCTACAGACGGCCTGGATTGCAGATAAGCTTCACAGAGTACTTGGAAATTGCATATGTTAGAGACGGAATTTGGTGCCAAGTCTTGAGGGTGAAGCTTGTATAGATGAAGGATGTCTCGGAAAAACTTAGAGCCGGGTGGCACAAACCCTCGCTCAATATGATCCGTAAACACTACCACTTCCCCCTTCTTAGGTGCTGGGCGGGTCTCATCACCCGGAACCCGCCAGTGAAGGACCTTCTTTGGGGGAAGGGTGCCCGCCGCGACAAGATCCGTCAAATGTTCCTCAGTGACGCAAGACTCAACCCAGTTGCATGAGTTGGTGGCGCGTGTCATACTGACAGCTTAAATTCTGTGCAAGGTAAAAGGATTGGCTAGTCAAGCAAAAGCGAGTGATCATGACGACTTACAGTTTAAAGGGTTCTGCGGGTAATATGGAAGACCCGGCTGGTGAGAGCCGGAGGAAGTCTAAACGGTTTAGAAAGGGAAAGGTGGTCAAAAATTGGCTAAGTCCTACGCAAACGGTTTCCACAGATCATTGCGAAAAATATGGATATACAAAAGGCGGAAAATGAAATTTATTTTCGACCTAGCTATGAACAGCGGGAGAAAGAAAACGGCCCACAGCTGCCGTGGCACGTGCATTGCGCGTGGCCGGTCCGCACATGGCAGCAGAGGGAACGAACGAACTAAAAGCGTCTACGGTGCTGAGGCATGCCCGCCGGCAATGGCGCCGGAGCCCGGGCGGCGGCGGCTGAGCGGCCGGTAGAAACCCCATTCTGCAGCGATGATCTAGGGCACGAAGGACTCATCGGAGACGGTGCGGCGGAGGCGGACAGAACTCTGGTGCGCTCAGGTCGACGCAACGGCCAAGGTCGAGGACGACGGGCGACGACGCTAGCACGGAGCTCGAGGACGATGAAATAGCGGCAAGAAGAAGACGAAGGGCACGAGAGCGGAAGAGCGAAGGCCCTCAACCCGCACGAGTCATATTTGAAGAAGGAATAAGGAAGGTGCGAAATCCCAGGCGACGACACCGGTTTGACCGAGGCGGATGCCTCGATTCTCGGAGTGAGTGGTTAAATGCAAAGATTTGGTGATACGTCAGCGGATCCCGTGACGTCATGCCGGGTCATTCTCGGGCGACTCTCAGAAACCGAAAGAGAAGGATGAAGTGAGCTAGCTCAATTCATCCTGGGGCCTAATGTTGGGGATATAACCCTGCAATATGACTCGGCTTGGAAGCTCCGGCTGATATTGTTGATTCATGAGCCGGCCCAAAAGGGAGGCCACCAACTGGAGGCCCAAGATGATAGGAGGCTCAAGACGTGGGCCGGACAACGATCCGGATGAGAAAGACCCGGATGTGTAAGACATCTCAAGGATGACTTGGACGAGGAGATAGAGATAGACTCGGAGATGTAAACATGATTCAGTTAAACAATTGTAAGACCCGACGGTCTTGACCTCTTATATAAAGGCAGACCCGGGGCGACTTAGAGGACATGTTATCGAGAGCTATGTCAAGCTTTTAGCCCCTTGTAATCGATACAACAAGCAATAATAACACAAGCAGGACGTAGGCTTTTACCTCGACTTGAGGGGCCGAACCTGGGTAAACTTGTGTCCTTTGTCCCAATCAACCCCTTTGAGTCCACTACAATGGCGACAGCTCCAAACTCAAGTTTGGTAATCTGGACATCTGCCGTGATAAATCCACGACAGGAAATGAGGATTTGGTCACCGGAAGTGTTTCGTGCATCACCGGTAATGTACCGAGACCACCAGAAGGGTTCCGGGGGTCCACCGGGAGGGGCCAACAGCCCGGAAGGCTACATGGGCCAAGAGTGGGAGGGAACCAGCCCCTAGGTGGGCTGGTGTGCCTCCCACCTCAGGCCAAGGCGCAACAAGGATGGAGGGGGGCCAAACGCTAGGCGTGGAGGCTGCCTTGGGCGCCAAGTCCACCCTAGGGCGCCACCCCTCCTCCCCATCTTGGCCGCCGCACCTCCTAGGGTATCCCTAGGGGTGGCCAGCCCTCCTCCTCCTTCCCCCTATATATATGTGGGGTCTTTGGGGCTGCACCTCAACAGATCTCTCTCTCTCTCTCTCTCGACATAGCCCTACCCCTCCTCATCCTCCGTAGCGCTTGGCGAAGCCTTGCCGGAGTACCATGCAGCTCCATCGTCACCACACCGTCGTGCTGCCGGAGCTCTTCCCCAACCTCTCCCTCCTCCTTGCTGGATCAAGGTGCGGGATACGTCACCGGGCTGCATGTGTGTTGAATGCGGAGGCACCGTTGTTCGGCTCTTAGATCGGAATCCACCGCGATCTGAATCGCTGCGAGTATGACTCCACCAACCGTGTTCTTGTAATGCTTCCGCTTTGCGATCTTCAAAGGTATGAAGATGCACTCCCTCCTTTGCTCGTTGCTGGTTTCTCCATAGATTGATCTTGGTGACGTAGGAATTTTTTTGATTTACTACTACGTTTCCCAACAGTGGCATCATGAGCTAGGTCTATGCGTATAATCTATGCACGAGTAGAACACAAGTTGTTGTGGGCGTTGATCTTGTCAATTTGCTTGCCGTTACTAATCTTATCTTGATTCGGCGGCATTGTGGGATGAAGCGGCCCGGACCGACTTTACACGTACGCTTACGTGAGACTGGTTCCACCGCCTGACATGCACTTGTTGCATAAGGTGGTTAGCTGGTGTCTGTCTCTTCCACTCTAGTCGGATCAGATTCGATGAAAAGGGTCCTTATGAAGGGTAAATAGAAATTGGCATATCATGTTGTGGTTTTTGCGTAGGTAAGAAACGTTCTTGCTAGAAACCTATAGCAGCCATGTAAAAACTCGCAACAACAAATTAGAGGACGTCTAACTTGTTTTTGCAGCATATGCCGTGTGATATGATATGGCCAAAGGATGTGATATGATATATGTGATGTATGAGATTGATCATGTTCTTGTAATAGGATTCACGACTTGCATGTCGATGAGTATGACAACCGGTAGGAGCCATAGGAGTTGTCTTAATTTATTGTATGACCTGCATGTCAATCAAAAAACACCATGTAATTACTTTACTTTATTGCTAACCGTTAGCCATAGTAGTATAAGTAATAGTTGGCGAGACAACTTCATGAAGACATGATGATGGAGATCTGATGATGGAGATCATGGTGTCGTGCCGGTGACAATGATGATCATGGTGCCCCGAAGATGGAGATCAAAGGAGCAAGATGATATTGGCCATATCATGTCACTATATGATTGCATGTGATGTTTATCATGTTTTACATCTTATTTGCTTAGAACGATGGTAGCTTAAATAAGATGATCTATCACTAAAATTTAAATAAATGTGTTCCCCTAACTATGCACCGTTGCTAAGGTTCGTTGTTCCTCAGCACCATGTGATGATCAGGTGTGGTAGGTTCTAACGTTCGCATGCAACGGGTGTAAGCCAGATTTACACACGCAATACACTTAGGTTGACTTGACGAGCCTAGCATGTACTAACATGGCCTCGGAGCACGGGAGACCGAAAGTTCGAACATGAGTCGTATAGAAGATACGATCAACATGGAGAAGTTCACCATTGATGACTAGTCCGTCTCACACGATGATCAGACACGGGCTAGTTAACGTGGATCATGTGTCACTTGGATGACTAGAGAGATGTCTATCTAAGTGGGAGTTCATTAAATAATTTGATTATGTGAACTTAATTATCATGAACTTAGTCTAAAATTGTCTTTACAACCTATATTGTAGATCCAATGGCCCATGCTAATGTTGCCCTCAACTTCAACGCGTTCCTAGAGAAAACTAAGCTGAAAGACGATGGAAGCAACTATACGGACTGGGTCCGCAGCTTGAGGATCATCCTCATAGCTTCCAAGAAATTATATGTCCTTGATGCACCGCTAGGTGACGCACCCATTTCCCCCGCAACTCAAGACGTTATGAATGCCTGGCAGTCGCGTTGTGATGATTACTCCCTGGTTCAGTGTGACATGTTGTACAGTTTAGAACCGGGGCTCCAAAAGCGTTTTGAGCAACACGGAGTATATGAGATGTTCCAAGAGCTGAAAATGGTTTTCCAAGCTCATGCCCAGGTCGAGAGATATGATGTCTCCGACAAGTTCTTATGTTGTAAGATGGAGGAAAATAGTTCTGTCAGTGAGCACATACTCAAAATGTCCGGGTTGCACAACCACTTGTCTCAGCTGGGAGTTAATCTTCCGGATGACTCGGTTATTGAAAGAATCCTCCAGTCGCTCCCACCTAGCTACAAGAGCTTTTTGATGAATTACAACATGCAAGGGATGGAGAAGTCAATTCCTGAGTTGTACTCGATGCTGAAATCAGTGGAGGTCGAGATAAAAAAGGAGCATCAAGTGTTGATGGTCAATAAGACCACTAGTTTCAAGAAAGGCAAGGGTAAGAAGAACTTCAAGAAGGACGACAAAGTAGTTGTCGTGCCCGGTAAGCAAGTTGTCGGGAAGAAGAACAAGAATGGGCCCAAGCCTGAGACTGAGTGCTTTTATTGCAAGGGTACCGGTCACTGGAAGCGGAATTGCCCCAAGTATTTAGCGGATAAGAAGGCCGTCAACGTTAAAGGTATATGTTATATGCTTGTTATTGATGTGTACCTTACTAGCGCTCGTAGTAGCTCCTGGTTATTTGATACCGGTGTAGTTGCTCACATTTGTAACTCCAAGCAGGAGCTGCAGAATAAGCGGAGACTGGCGAAGGACGAGGTGACGATGCGCGTCGGGAATGGTTCCAAGGTCGATGTGATCGCCGTTGGCATGCGGCCTCTACATCTACCTTCGGGATTGGTTTTAAACCTTAATAATTGTTATTTAGTACCAGCTCTGAGCATGAACATTGTATCTGGATCTCGTTTGATGCGAGATGGCTACTCATTTAAATCTGAGAATAATGGTTGTTCTATTTATATGAGAGAAATGTTTTATGGTCATGCCCCACTGGTCAATGGTTTATTTTTGATGAATCTCGAACATGATGTTACACATGTTCATAGTGTGAGTACCAAAAGATGTAAGATTGATAACGATAGTCCCACTTACATGTGGCACTGCCGCCTTGGTCATATTGGTGTCAAACGCATGAAGAAACTCCGTGCTGATGGACTTTTGGAGTCTCTTGATTTTGAATCATTTGACACGTGCGAACCATGCCTCATGGGCAAGATGACCAAGACTCTGTTCTCCGTAACAATGGAGCGAGCAACTGACTTGTTGGAGATAATACATACCGATGTATGCGGTCCAATGAGCGTTGAGGCTCGCGGTGGCTACCGTTATGTTCTCACCCTCACTGATGACTTAAGCATATATGGGTATGTCTACTTAATGAAACACAACTCTGGAACCTTTGAAAAGTTCAAGGAATTTCAGAGTGAGGTATAGAATCAATGTGATAGGAAAATAAAGTGCCTACGATCTGATTGTGGCGGAGAATATTTGAGTCACGAGTTTGGCACGCACCTAAGGAAATGTGGAATTGTTTCACAGCTCACGCCGTGTGGCACACCTCAGCGAAACGGTGTGTCTGAACGTTGTAATCGCACTCTATTGGATATGGTGAGATCATGATGTCTCTTACCGACTTACCACTATCATTTTGGGGATGTGCATTAGAGACTGCCGCATTCACTTTAAATAGGTCACCTGTCTAAATCCGTTGAGACGACACCATATGAATTATGGTTTGGAAAGAAACCTAAGCTGTCGTTTCTGAAAGTTTGGGGATGCGATGCTTATGTGAAGAAAATTCAACCTGAGAATCTCGAACCCAAAGCGAAAAAGTGTGTCTTCATAGGATACCCCAAAGAAACTATTGGGTATACCTTCTACCTCAGATCCGAAGGCAAAGTCTTTCTAGCCAAGAATGGATCCTTTCTAGAGAAAGAGTTTCTCTCGAAAGAAGTAAGTGGGAGGAAAATAGAACTTGATGAGGTAATTGTACCTACACTCGAACCGGAGAGTAGCGCAGCACGGGAAGTTATTTCTGTGGAGCCTGCACCGGCTGGAGAGGAAGTTAATAATGATGATCATGAAACTTTTGATCAAGTTGCTATTGAAACTCGAAGGTCCACAAGGACACGTTCCACACTAGAGTGGTATGACAACCCTATCATGGAGATCATGTTGTTGGACAACGGTGAACCTTCGAACTATGAAGAAGCGATGGCGGGCCCAGATTCCTACAAATGGCTTGAAGCCATGAAATCCGAGATAGGATCCATGTATGAGAACAAAGTATGGACTTTGGTGGACTTGCCCGATGATAAGCGAGCCATAGAAAATAAATGGATCTTTAAGAAGAAGACTGACGCAGATGATAATGTGACTGTCTATAAAGCATGGCTTGTTGCTAAGGGTTATCGACAAGTTCAAGGAGTTGACTACGATGAGACTTTCTTACCCGTAGCGATGCTAAAGTCCGTCCGAACCATGTTAGCAATTGCCGCATTTTATGATTATGAGATCTGGCAAAGGGACGTCAAAACTGTTGGAAATATGCCCTAGAGGCAATAAATAAAGTGTTTATTATTATATTTCCTTGTTCATGATAATTGTTTATTATCCATGCTATAATTGTATTGATTGGAAACACATTACATGTGTGGATAAGTAGACAACACTTTGTCCCTAGTATGCCTCTAGTAGACTAGCTCGTTGATCAAAGATGGTCAAGGTTTCCTAGCCATTGACATGAGATGTCATTTGATAAAGGGATCACATCATTAGGAGAATGATCTGATGGACAAGACCCAAACTACAAATGTAGCATATGATTGTGTCAGTTTATTGCTACTGTTTTTTGCATGTCAAGTATATGTTCCTATGACCATGAGATCATGCAACTCGCGGACACTGGAAGAGTGCCTTGTGTGTATCAAACGTCACAACATAAATGGGTGACTATAAAGGTGCTCTACAGGTATCTCCAAGGGTGTCTGTTGAGTTGACATGGATCAAGACTAGGATTTGTTACTCCGTGTGACGGAGAGGTATCTTAGGGCCCACTCGATAATACAACATCACAATAAGCCTTGCAAGCAATGTGACTAAGTGTTAGTCACGGGATCATGTATTATGGTCGAATAAAGAGACTTGCCGGTAACGAGGTTGAACTAGGTATGGAGATACCAATGATCGAATCTCAGACAAGTAACATACCGAAGAACAAAGGGAACATCATACGGGATTAACTGAATCCTTGACATAGAGGTTCAACCGATAAAGATCTTCGTAGAATATGTAGGAACCAATATGAGCATCTAGGTCCCATTATTGGTTATTGACCGTAGAGGTGTCTCGGTCATGTCTACATAGTTCTCGAACCCGCAGGGTCTGCACACTTAAGGTTTGGTGACGTTTCGGTAGTATAGAGTTATGCATGGTGGTGACCGAATGTTTTTCGGAGTCACGGATGAGATCCTGGACGTCACGAGGATCTCCGGAATGGTCCGTAGGTAAATAGTGATATATAGGAAGTCCTATTTTGGTCGCCGAAAAAGTTTCGGGCTCATCGATAGTGTTCCGGGAGTGCCGGTAGTGTACCGAGAGACCACCGGGAGGGGTATTTCGACTCAAGAAGCTTCATGGGCTGTGGAGGAGTGAATACCAGCCCTTAGTGGGCTGGTGGAAGTCCCACACAAGGCCCATGTATCTGGGAAGAAAAGCCCAAAAAGAAAAAGGTGGAAAAGGACAAAAAGGGACCAAATAACGAAGGAGTCCTAATCCTACTAGAAGTGGAGGAGGAGGACTCCCTCATTGGTTCGGCCGAACCATAGGGCTGGCCCCTTGAGGTCCAAGCCTCCTCCTTCCCTCCTCCTATATATACTAGTGGTTTTGAGGGTTTTTGCACATGATTTTCAGCCACGTGCAACCCTACCCTCTAGTGCATAGTTTCTCCTCTAGATCGGATTTCTGTAGTGTTTAGGCAAAGCCCTGCCGGAATAGCTCCACCACCATCGCCGGAGCGCCGTCACGCTGCTGGAGAACTCTCCTACCTCTCGGCTCCATCTTGCTAGATCAAGAAGGTGGAGATCGTCATCAAGCTGTATGTGTGCCGAACGCGGAGGTGTCGTCCATTCGGTGCTTGATCGGGACGGACCGTGAGGACGGTTAGTGATTGTATCGCGGGACGCTCAATGATTTGGATCGCGAAGACGTTCGACTACACCAACCGCGTTTCTTAACGCTTCCCGCTTAGCGATCTACAAGGGTATGTAGATCCACTCTCCCTCTTGTAGATGCTCATCAACATGGATAGATCTGTGTGTGCATAGGAAATTTTTTGTTTCCCATGCAACGTTCCCCAACGGTGGCATCATGAGATAGGTCTATGTGAGATCTCGAGTAGAACACAAAGAGTTTGTGGGCGTTGATGCTTAGATTTCTTCCTCCCTTGGTCGTGTTTTGGTTCAGCGGTATTATGGGATGAAGCGGCCCGGACCAACATTACTCGTACACTTATGAGAGACCGGTTCCATCGACTGACGTGTAACTTCGTTGCACAAAGATGGCTAGCGGGTGTCAGTTTCTCCTACTTTAGTTGAAACGGATTCGACAAAGGCGGTCCTTGATAAGGTTGAAAAGCAACTTATGTATCACCGTTGTGGTTTATGCATAGGTGAGAATTGTTCTTGCTAGAAACCCATAGCAGCCACGTAAAACATGCAACAACAATTAGAGGACGTCTAACTTGTTTTTGCAAGGTATGTTGTGATGTGATATGGCCAATTACATGATGTGATATATGTGATGTATGAGATGATCATGTGTTGTATAGAATATCACGACTTGCATGTCGATGAGTACGGCAACCGGCAGGAGCCATAGGGTTGTCTTTAATTATTGTATGACCTGCGTGTCAATCATTAAGCGCTATGTAATGCTTTACTTTATCTCTAAACGGTAGCAATAGTAGTAGAAGCATGATGGGTGCGACAACCCCGATGGCGACACGTTGATGGATATCAAGATGATGGAGATCATGGTGTCGTGCCGGTGACGATGGAGATCATGCCAATGCTTTCAAGATAGAGATCAAAAGCACAAGTTCATGGCCATATCATGTCACTTATGATTTGCATGTGATGTTAATCATTTTATGCACCTTGTTTTGCTTAGGACGATGGTAGCATTATAAGGTGATCCCTCACTTAAATTTCAAGATGAATTGTGTTCTCCCTGAGTGTGCACCCTTGCGAAAGTTTGACGTGTCGAGACACCACATGATGATCGGGTGTGATAGACTCTACGTTCACATACAACGGGTGCAAGCCAGTGTTGCACATGCGGAACACTCGGGCTAAACTTGATGAGCCTAGCATGTACATACATGGCCTCTGAACACAAGAGACGGAAAGGTCGAACATGAGTCATATAGTAGATATGATTAACATGATGATGTTCACCATTGAAACCACCTCAACTCACGTGATGATCGGACATGAGTTGGTGAATTTGGATTATGTGACACTCAGATGACCTGAGGATGTCAATTTGAGTGGGAGCTTTAGTAATTTCATTAACTAAACTCATTATCTTGAACAATAGTCTAAGTAACCTTTGCATATTTATTTTGTAGATCAATGGCTCGCATAGCACCCCTGAATTTTAATGTGTTTCTAGAGAAAGCTAAGTTGAAAGATGCTGGAAGTAACTTTGTTGACTGGGCCTGTAATCTGAGGATTATCCTCACGGCTTCCCAGAAATAATATGTCCTTGATGCACTGCTTGGTGACTAACCAGAAGACATGTCATCCGAAGACGTTAAGAATGCTTGGGAGGCACGTTCTGCAGATTACTCAATAGTTTAGTGTGCAATATTGTATGGCTTAGAACCGGGAGTTCAAAGACATTTTGAATGTCATAGAGCATATGAGATGTCCTAGGAGTTGAAGTTTATCTTTCAAAAGAATGCCCGAATCGAGAGGTATGAGACCTTCGATAAGTTCTATGCTAGCAAGATGGAGGAGAACGGGTCTATCAGTTAACATATACTCAGAATGTCTGGGTATTCGACTCGTCTAGCGGAGTTGGGAATTGCCCTTCCGCCAAAGGCAATCACTGACAAAGTTCTTCAATAACTGCCACCTAGTTACAAGAGCTTTGTGATGAAGTATAACATGCACGGGATGAACAAGTCAGTCGCCGAGCTATTTGCGATGCTAAAAGTCACTGCGTCTGAAATCCTGAAAGAACATCAAGTGTTGATGGTCAATAAAACCACTAGTTTCAAGAAAAATGGCAAGGGCAAGGGCAAGAAGGGTAAAACCAAGAAGGATGGCAAAGCAGTTGCCACTCCTGTAAAGAAGCCCAAGCGTGGACCCAAGCCAGAAACTGAGTGCTTTCATTGCAAGGGAACTGGTCACTGGAAGCGGAATTGCCCCAAGTACCTGGCTGACAAGAAGGCGGCCAACGACAAATAAGGTATATATGATATACATGTTATTGATGTGTACCTTACTAGCTCTCATTGTAGTGCCTGGGTATTTGATACCGGTTAGGTTGCTCACATTTGCAACTCAAAATAGGAACTACGAAATAGACGAAGGCTGGCAAAGGATGAAGTGACGATGCGCATGGGAAATGGTTCCAAGGTCGATGTGATCGCCTTCGACACGCTCTCTCTTCGATTACCATCAGGATTAGTGATGAACCTGAATAATTATTATTTAGTGCCTACTTTAAGCATGAACATTATATCTGGATCTTGTTTATTGCGAGACGGTTACTCATTTAAATCAGAGAATAAATGTTGTTCTATTTATATGAGTAATATCTTTTATGGTCATGCACCCAATGTGAGGGGTTTATTCATATTGAATCTTGATAGTGATGACACACATGTTCACAACATTGATGCCAAAAGATGTAGAGTTGATAATGATAGTACCACTTTCTTGTGGCACTGCCGTTTAGGTCATATTGGTGTAAAACACATGAGGAAGCTCCATGCTGATGGACTTTTGGAGTCACTTGATTTTGAATCACTTGACACATGTGAACCATGCCTCATGGGCAAGATGACTAAAACGCCGTTCTCTGGAACAATGGAATGGGCGAGTGACTTGTTGGAAATCATACATACTGATGCGTGCGGTCCAATGAATGTTACAGCGCGTGGTGAAAATCGTTATTTTCTCACCTTCACTGATGACTTAAGTAGATATGGGTATATTTACTTAATGAAACACAAGTCTGAAACATTTTAAAAGTTCAAGCAATTTCAGAGTGAAGTTGAGAATCATTGTAACAAGAAGATTAAATTCCTGCGATATGATCGAGGAGGTGAATATCTGAGTTATGAGTTTGGCAGTCACTTAAGATAGTGTGGACTTGTTTCACAGTTGACACCGCCTAGAACACCACAGCGTAATGGTGTGTCCGAACGTCGTAATCCAACCTTATTAGATATGGTGCGTTCTATGATGTCTCTTGCCGATTTGCCACTATCGTTTTGGGGTTATGCATTAGAGACAGTTGTATTCACTTTAAATAGGGCACCATCAAAATCCGTTGAGACGACGCCATATGAACTATGGTTTGGCAAGAGGCCAAAGTTGTCGTTTCTTAAAGTTTGGGGATGTGATGCTCATGTCAAAAAGCTTCAGCCTGAAAAGCTGGAACCCAAAGCAGACAAATGCGTCTTCATAGGATACCCGAAAGAGACAGTTGGGTATACCTTCTATCTCAGATCCGAAGGCAAAATGTTTGTCGCTAAGAACGGAAAATTTCTTGAGAAAGAGTTTCTCTCGAAAGAATTGAGTGGGAGGAAAATAGAGCTTGATGAGGTTATTGAACCTTTACTTCAACCAGAAAGTAGCGCAGCACAGAAAGATGTTTCTATGGAACCTACGACGGTAGAAGAGAAAGTTAATGATGATGATCATGAAGCTTCGAATCAAGCTACTATTGAACCTCGTAGGTCGACAAGGGCATGTACTGCTCCTGAGTGGTATGGCAACCCTGTCTTGGAGGTCATGTTTTTGGACAACAATGAACCTACGAGCTATGGAGGAGTGGTGATGGGCCCGCAATCCGAGATGTGATCCATGTATGAAAACAAAGTATGGACTTTGGAAGTATTACCTGAAGGGCGAAAGGCTATTCAGAACAAATGGATCTTTAAGAAGAAGACGAACATGTATGGTAATGTCACCGTCTATAAAGCTCAACTAGTGGCAAAGGGTTTTTCACAAGTTCAAGGAGTTGACTACGATGAGACCTTCTCACCCGTAGCGATGCTTAAGTCTATCAGAATCATGTTGGCAATAGCTGCTTATTTCGACTATTAAATTTGGCAGATGGATGTCAAAACAACGTTCCTCAATGGTTTCCTTGAGGAAGAGTTGTATATGATGCAACCAGAAGGTTTTGTCGATCCAGAGAATGCTAACAAAGTTTGCAAACTCCAGCGATCCATTTATGGGCTTGTGTAAGCATCTCGGAGTTGGAATAAGCGCTTTGATGAGGTGATCAAAGCGTTTGAGTTTATACAAGTTTTTGGAGAAGCTTGTATTTACAAGAAAGTAAGTGGGAGCTCTATAGCTTTTCTAATATTATATATGGATGACATATTGCTTATTGGAAACAATATAGAAATGCTGGAAAGCGTAAAGGAATATTTGAACAAGAGTTTTTCAATGAAGGACCTAGGAGACTCTGCTTTCATATTAGGTATTAAGATCTATAGAGATAGATCGAGACGCTTAATAGCACTTTCACAGAGCATATACCTTGATAAAGTTTTGAAGAAGTTCAAAATGGATCAGGCCAAGAAGGGGTTCTTGCCTATGTTACAAGGTGTGAAGTTGAGTAAGACTCAATGCCTAGTGACTTCAGAAGATAGAGAAAAGATGAGTGTCATCCACTATGCTTCAGCCATAGGCTCTATCATGTATGCAATGCTGTGCACAAGACCCAATGTCAGCCTTGCCATAAGTATGGCCGAAAGGTTTCAAAGTGATCCTGGAATGGAGCACTGGGCGGCGGTCAAGAATATCCTTAAGTACCTGAATAGGACTAAGGAAATGTTTCTCGTTTATGGAGGTGATGAAGAGCTCGCCGTAAAGGGTTACGTCAATGCAAGCTTTGATACTGATCCGGATGACTCTAAGTCACAAACCGTATACGTATTTATTCTCGACGTGGGAGCGGTAAGCTGGTGCAGTTCCAAGCAAAGCATGGTATCCGATTCTACATGCGAAGCGGAGTACATCATAGCCTCGGAGGCGGCGAAGGAAGGTGTCTAGATGAAGCAGGTCATGATAGATCTTGGAGTAGTGCCCAGTGCACCGAATCCAATGACTCTGTTCTGTGACAACACTGGCGCCATTGCTCTGGCCAAGGAACCAAGGTTTCACAAGAGGACCAGACACATAAAGCGATGTTTCAATTCCATCCATAATTACATCGAGGAGAAGGACATAAATATTTGCAAAGTGCACACGGATTTGAATGTTGCAGACCCGTTGACTAAACCTCTTCCAAGGGCTAAACATGATCAACACCAGAACTGCATGGGTGTTCGATTCATTACAATGTAAAACACATAGTGCTGTGAACTAGATTATTGACTCTAGTGCAAGTGGGAGACTGTTGGAAATATGCCCTAGAGGCAATAAATAAAGTTTTTACTATTATACTTCCTTTTTCATTATAATTGTTTATTATCCATGCTATAATTGTATTGATTGGAAACACATTACATGTGTGGATAAGTAGACAACACTTTGTCCCTAGTGTGCCTCTAGTAGACTAGCTCGTTGATCAAAGATGGTCAAGGTTTCCTAGCCATTGACATGAGATGTCCTTTGATAACGGGATCACATCATTAGGAGAATGATGTGATGGACAAGACCCAAACTACAAACGTAGCATATGATCGTGTTAGTTTATTGCTACTGTTTTTTGCATGTCAAGTATATGTTCCTATGATCATGAGATCATGCAACTCAGGGACACCGGAAGTGTGCCTTGTGTGTCTCAAACGTCACAACGTAACTGGGTGACTATAAAGGTGCTCTACAGGTATCTCCGAGGGTGTCTATTGAGTTGGCATAGATCAAGACTGGGATTTGTTACTCCGTGTGACGGAGAGGTATCTTAGGGCCCACTCGGTAATACAACATCACAATAAGCCTTGCAAGCAATGTGACCAATTGTTAGTCTCGGGATCTTGTATTACGGAACAAGTAAAGAGGCTTGCCGGTAACGAGGTTGAACTAGGTATGGAGATACGGACGATCGAACATCGGGCAAGTAACATACCGAAGAACAAAGGGAACATCATACGGGATTAACTGAATCCTTGACATAGAGGTTCGACCGATAAAGATCTTGATAGAATATGTAGGAACCAATATGGGCATCCAGGTACCGCTATTGGTTATTGACCGTAGAGGTGTCTCGGTCATGTCTACATAGTTCTCGAACCCGCAGGGTCTGCACACTTAAGGTTCGGTGACGTTTTAGTAGTATAGAGTTATGCATGGTGGTGACCGAAGGTTGTTAGGAGTCTTGGATGAGATTCTGGACGTCATGAGGAGCTCCGGAATGGCCCGTAGGTAAATATTGATATATAGGAAGTCCTATTTTGGTCGCCGGAAAAGTTTCGGGCTCATCAATAGCGTACCGGGAGTACCGGTAGTGTACCGGGAGACCACCGGGAGGGCTATTTCGACCCAATAGGATTCATGGGCTGTGGGAGAGTGAATACCAGCCCTTAGTGGGCTGGTGGAAGCCCACACAAGGCCCATGCGGCTGGGAAGAAAAGCCCAAAAGGAAAAAGGTGGAAAAAGGCAAAAAGGGACCAAATAAGGAAGGAGTCCTAATCCTACTAGGAGTGGAGGAGGACTCCTCCCTCCTTGGTTCGGCCAAACCATAGGGCTGGCCCCTTGAGGGCCAAGCCTCCTCCTCCCCTCCTCCTATATATACTAGTGGTTTTGAGGGTTTTTGCACATGATTTTCAGCCACGTGCAACCCTACCCTCTAGTGCATAGTTTCTCCTCTAGATCGGATTTCTGCAGTGCTTAGGCGAAGCCCTGCTGGAATAGCTCCACCACCATCGCCGGAGCGCTGTCATGCTGCCGGAGAACTCTTCTTCCTCTCTGCTCCCTCTTGCTGGATCAAGAAGGCGGAGATCGTCATCAAGTTGTACGTGTGCTGAACACGGAGGTGCCGTTCGTTCGGTGCTTGATCGGGACGGATCGTGAGGACGGTTCGTGATTGGATCGCGAGACGCTCGGCGATTTGGATCGCGAAGGCGTTCGACTACACCAACCGCATTTCTTAACGCTTCCCGCTTAGCGATCTACAAGGGTATGTAGATCCACTCTCCCTCTTGTAGATGCTCATCACCATGGATAGATCTGCGTGTGCGTAGGAATTTTTTTGATTCCCATGCAACGTTCCCCAACAAAAAAGGCATTCCTTAATGGTTTCCTTAAGGAAGAACTATATATGATGCAGGCGGAAGGTTTTGTCGATCGTAAATATGCTAACAAATTATGCAAGCTTCAACGCTCCATCTGTGGGCTGGTGCAAGCATCTCGGAGTTGGAACATTCGCTTTAATGAGGTGATTAAAGCGTTTGGGCTTATACAGGTTTATGGAGAACCTTGTATTTACAAGAAAGTGAGTCGGAGCTCTGTAGCATTTCTCATATTATATGTGGATGACATATTGTTGATGGGAAATAATATAGAACTTTTGTAAAGCATAAAGGCCTACTTGAATAAGTGTTTTCCAATGAAGGACCATGGAGAAGCTGCTTACATATTAGGCATCAAGATCTATAAAGATAGATCGATACGCCTCATAGGTCTTTCACAAAGCACATACCTTGACAAGATATTGAAGAAGCTCAATATGGATCAGTCGAAGAAGGGGTTCTTTCCTGTGTTACAGGGTGTGAGATTGAGTACGAGTCAATGCCCGACCACGATAGAGGATAGAGAAAAGATGAGTGTCATACCCTATGCTTCAGCCATAGGCTCTATTATGTATGCCATGCTGTGTACCGGACCTGATGTGAACCTTGCCATAAGTTTGGTAGGGAGGTACCAAAGTGATCCCAGAGCGGAACACTAGACAGCGGTCAAGAATATCCTGAAGTACCTAAAAAGGACCAAGGACATGTTTCTCATATATGGAGGTGCCGAAGAGCTCGTCGTAAAGGGTTACGTCAATGCTAGCTTCGACACAGATCCGGATGACTCCAAGTCACAAACCGGATACGTGTATATTTTGAACGGAGGGGCAGTCAACTGGTGCAGCAGCAAGCAAAGCGTCATGACGGCATCTACATGTCAAGCGGAGTACATAGCTGCTTCGGAAGCAGCAAAGGAAGGAATCTGGATGAAGGAGTTCATCACCGACCTAGGAGTGATTCCGAGCGTCTCGGGCCCGATGACTCTATTCTGTGCCAACCCTGGAGCTATTGCCTTTGCCAAGGAGCCCAGGTTTCACACGAAGACAAGACATATCAAGTGTCGCTTCAACTCCATTCGTGATTACATTCAGGAAGGAGATATAGATATTTGTAAAGTACATACGGATCTGAATGTCACAGATCCATTGACTAAACCTCTCTCACGAGCAAAACATGATCAACACCAGAACTCTATGGGTGTTCGACACATCACAATGTAACTATATTATTGACTCTAGTGCAAGTGGGAGACTGTTGGAAATATGCCCTAGAGGCGATAATAAAGTGGTTATTATTGTATTTCCTTGTTCATGATAATTGCCTATTGTTCATGCTATAATTCTATTAACCGGAAACCATAATACATGTGTGAATACATAGACCACAACATGTCCCTAGTGAGCCTCTAGTTGACTAGCTCGTTGATCAATAGATGGTCACGGTTTCATGACCATGGACATGGGATGTCGTTGATAACAGGATCACATCATTAGGAGAATAATGTGATGGACAAGACCCAATCCTAAGCATAGCACAAGATCTTGTAGTTTGTCTGCTAAAGCTTTTCTAATGTCAAGTATCATTTCCTTAGACCATGAGATTGTGCAACTCCCGGATACCGTAGGAATACTTTGGGTGTGCCAAACGTCACAACATAACTGGGTGGCTATAAAGGTACACTACAGGTATCCCTGAAAGTATCTGTTGGGTTGGCACGAATCGAGACTGGGATTAGTCACTCCGTGTGACGGAGAGGTATCTCTGGGCCCACTCGGTAAGAAATCATCATAATGATCTCAGTGTGACTAAGGAGTTAGCCATGGGATGATGTGTTACGGAACGAGTAAAGAGACTTGCCGGTAATGAGATTGAACAAGGTATAGGGATACCGACGATCGAATCTCGGGCAAGTAACATACCGATGGACAAAGGGATACGGGATTAATTGAATCCCCAACATCATGGTTCATCCGATGAGATCATCGTGGAGCATGTGGGAGCCAACATGGGTATGCAGATCCCACTGTTAATTATTGACCGGAGAGGTCTCCGGTCATGTCTACATGCCTCCCGAACCCATAGGGTCTACACACTTAAGGTTCGATGACGCTAGGGTTATAGGGAAATTGTGTATGTGGTTACCAAAGGTTGTTCGGAGTCCCGGATTAGATCCCAGACGTCACGAGGAGTTCCGGAATGGTCCATAGGTAAAGATTCATATATAGGAAGTGAGGATTTGGTCACCGGAAGTGTTTCGGGCATCACCGATAATGTATCGGGACCACCGGAAGGGTTTCGGGGGTCCACCGAGAGGGGCCAGCGGCCCAAGAAGGCTACATGGGCCAAGAGTGGGAGGGAACCAGCCCCTAGGTGGGCTGGTGCGCCTCTCACCTCAGCCCAAGGCGCAACAAGGGTGGAGGGGGGGCAAACCCTAGGCGTGGAGGCTGCCTTGGGTGCCAAGTCCACCTTAGGGAGCCGCCCCTCCTCCTCATCTTGGCCGCCACATCTCCTATGGTTTCCCTAGGGGTGGTCGGCCCTCCTCCTCCTTCCTCCTATATATATGTGGGGTTTTGGGGGCTGCACCACAATAGATCTCTCTCTCTTTCTCTCTCTCTCTCTCGACGCAGCCCTACCCCTCCTCCTCCTCGTCCTCCGTAGCGCTTGGCGAAGCCCTACCGGAGTAGCACGGAGCTCCACCCTCACCATGTTGTCATGCTGCCGGAGCTCTTCCCCAACCTCTCCCTCCTCCTTGCTGGATCAAGGTGCGGGAGACGTCACCGGGCTGCACGTGTTGAACGCGGAGGCGCCGTTGTTCGGCACTTAGATCGGAATCCACCGCGATATGAATCGATGCGAGTATGACTCCACCAACCGCGTTCTTGCAACGCTTCCAATTTGTGATCTTCAAAGGTATGAAGATGCACTCCCCCTTTGCTCGTTGCTGGTTTCTCCATAGATTGATCTTGGTGACGTAGGATTTTTTTTGATTTACTACTACGTTTCCCAACATAAAAGTCCTCATAAAGCTTCATGATGAAGAACCTGCCGTCTTGCAGCCCAAGCTGGTCACAAAGACCCTTATCTTTACCGCAAAGTTCACACGCTTGGATCCTATCATCGTCTGACGACGACATTTCCTGTGTTCATAATTCAAGAATTACGGCACGGTTTGGATCCTAATGTGTGTGTGACTTTCGGTCCGTCGAGGCTATCCTTAAATAACTCTCATATCTCATGGTGTGTTGGTGCGCACTCTCTCACACTGATACGATGGTGTATATATGTTGGTGGGCACTCTCTCACAGTAATAGTTCGACCGCCGGTGATGGACACCCCTCCTCTTCTCTTCTTGCGCATTATACCGACGAATATATTGCAAAGAAGAGAAGAAAGAAGAGGCGCCCCCCACGACAACAGTCGGGATTCCTCCATCAAGAACACACATGAAAGTCACACAAGGAGCAACGATGGATCGAAAGTCACACACACATTATACCGATAAAATATCACTAATATATTTATAATGAACTCGAATATGATATCACTAATACATCATCTCAAATAATCCAGTTATTAATGCATCATCACATATTAACTAATATATCTTGAATATTATCATATAAGATCACTAATACAGATCGAATATCCTAGAATCCAAAGTGGAGGACGGTGAACTCAATTCACTAGCGGTCTTTGAGTCGCTGGCGGTGGACACCCAAAGATAAGGAACCATCACGGGATCATAACTCGGGTGAGATCCCTGAAGAATCTGCCAGGTATTGTTGAACCTGACGTCCAACGCCGCCATGTAGCGACAGACGTGCTCGTCCTCCTCCCTGACACGGTGATGTACCACCTCCGTGGGGGCCCGCTCCCTCTGCACCGAAAGTGGCCCACGTGACAGCCACCAAAGAAGCTCCGGGTCGACTACGAGACCCGGATTCCTCACCAAGCTTCGAGCCCCGGAAGGTAGCACCTCCCAGTGCCAGCCCGGCGGAGCCCAGTCCCGGACATAGCGCCTATCAAGAAGGCTCTCGCGGACCACTCGACGACGAGGATGCGGGCCGGTCATCGTCGATGTCGAGACAAATTCCTATGAGAACGTTTCCTTATCGTTTAATCACTATTTTTCCAAAAAACCAAGATTTTTTATGTAATGTAACATACACATACTGATTTTTCCTATGACTTCTAATAATTAAATAAAACATAAAACAACTAAAACATAAAAAGCATCATAAACAAAATCAACTAATCTCCTAGGACTCCTAATTAACTAATTTTTCCTAGGACTCCTAATTTTTGTAGGACAACTAATTAATATACATACATCTACACTACATATAGCCACATACATATATACATTATAGCCACATACATATAGACACATACATATATACATCCATACATACATACATATATACATTATATATGAACAAAAACATTCATCATATAAAAAAACCAACATGTATATAAAAAAATGCACAGAGCCGGGGCGGCGGCGGCTCACAACGGGGGCGGCGACGGGGAGGCGACGGGGCGGCGATGACTCACAGCGGGGGCGGCAACGGGGGTGGGGTGGCAACGGGGAGGCGATGGGGACGGGGTGGCGACGTGGACAGCGGGGGAGGCGACGGGGGAAGGGCGGCGATGGGGGTGGCGGGGGCGGCGACGGGGGCGACGGGGGCGGCGACGGGGATGAGGACGAGGACGGCGGGGACGGAGACGGGGAGGAGACAGGGACGGGGACGACGACAGCGGGCTCGGGGCAGCAAGCGGGAACGGGGACGAGGACGGCGGGCTCAGCGAAGTGGCAATGAAAACTGCGAAATTTTCCAAGTGCTTCTTCTGTAGAAGAAGCATTGGTCCCAGTTCGTGGTACCAACCGGGACCAATGCCCACCTTTAGTCCCGATTGGTGCCACAAACCGGGACCAAAGGTCCCTTTTTGTCAGCCCAAAGGGCGGGAAGCAGAGACCTTTGGTCCCGGTTTGTGGAACGAACCGGGACAAAAGGTAGGCCTTGCACAACGGTGTGGTGGGAGTTTAGTCCCACCTCGCCAAGCGAAGGTTGCCTGAACCTGTTTATAAGCCCCGTCGCGGCTGCTATGTTGAGATCCTCTCAAATTGAAAATAAATGCCCTTATACAGGAAATTTGACCTAAATTTAAAATGCTAGTTAGGCGCCTAATTAGCATTTTGAATTTAGGTTGAATTTTCTCTATAAGCACATCTATTTTTACTTTTGCTATTTTTTATGTTATTTTTTGCGTATTAAAAGTTCTTAACAAAAAAATACTTTATAAATATTCTTTTTTGATATTAAAGTTTTTAACAAAAAAAACTTTGATAATTTTAGTTGCATCAATTTTATATAATATCAAGTTTAGTTATATAACTTTTATCGAACGAAAACACGTATCTTACAAAAGGATTTCAATTTTTTAAACATATTTGAACTCAAGAAATTTTCTGCATTCAATATGCACCATTTGAAGCCACATCATCCATTTTCGACCCTTTTCTGACTCTATTTGCTATTTTTCATGCATTTCATCATTTATTTTAAGCGAAAATGACCCTAAATTGAAAACCACTTCAAATGAACTTTGAAAAGGTTGAAAGTTGGAGTGGTATCATCATTTCACCCATATAGCATGTGCTAAAAAGTTGAGAGGGTTACGGCAAAAACTGGATGCACTTTGTGTACAAAATGGACAATCTCTTTCGAAGTATCACGGTTTCGGACGAAAACTCATCTGTTACAAAGGGATTTTATTTTTTTGAACTTATTTGAACTCCATACTCTTTTTGTGATCAAAATGCACCACTCAAAGCCACATCATCAATTTTCAACCCTTTCTGACTTCATTTGGTATTTTTCATGCACTTACTGATTTTTTCCAGCTAAATAACCCTGAAATTGAAAGGCACTTCAAATGAACTCTGAAAAGGTTGAAAGTTGGCATGGTATCATCATTTCACCCACACATCATATTATAAAAGTTGAGAGGGTTACGACAAAAACTGGATGCACTTTATGTACAAAATGGACAATCTCTTTCGAAGTATAAGGGTTTCGGACGAAAACTCATGTGTTACAAAAGGCATTTCATTTCTTCACATGTAGCTGCAATGATATAGTTGTGGAGAGAAAGTATTCACTTTTTCTTCGCTTGTGTCCTTTTCTTATTGCGCCGTAACCATGGACAATCTTCAACGTTTAACAGGGTGCTTGGGTCAGCCTTGACTTTGAAGGGAGGAATTTCATGAAACTTTTCATAATCTTCAGACATGTCTGTCTTGCCCTCCAATCCCGCGATGTCTCTTTTTCCTAAAAGAACTATGTGGCGCTTTGGCTCATGGTATGATGTATTCGCTTCCTTATCTTTTCTTTTTCTCGGTTTGGTAGACATGTCCTTCACATAGAAAACCTGCACCACATCATTGGCTAGGACGAATGGTTCGTCTGTGTACCCAAGATTGTTCAGATCCACTGTTGTCATTCTGTACTGTGGATCTTCCTATACCCCGCCTCTTGACAGATTGACCCATTGGCACTGAAACAAAGGGACCTTGAAATCATCTCCATAGTCAAGTTCCCATATTTCCACTATGTAACCATAATACATGTCCTTTTCCCTCTTGGTTGCTACATCAAAGCGGACACCGCTGTTTTGGTTGGTTCTCTTTTGATCCTAGGCGATCGTGTAAAATGTATTCCCATTTATCTCGTACCCTTTTTAAGTCATTACAGTCGAAGATGGTCCCCTGGACAACGAGTAAAGCTCATCAGAAACAGTGTTGTCACGCATGAGACGTGTTTGCAACCAACTGCCGAAAGTCCTGATGTGTTCACATATAATCCAGTCGTCACACTACTCTGAGTGTTTGGAGCGCAGAATATTCTTGTGTTCATCGACATACGGAGTCACCAAGGTAGAATTCTGTAGAACTGTGTAGTGTGCTTGAGACCAAGAATGCCCGTCCCTACATATTATTGAGTCCGCTCCTAGCGTGCCTTTTCTAGTCAGTCTCGCCTCATACCGCGATTGAGGGAGACCAATCTTCTTAAGTTTAGGAATGAAGTCACTAGGACGTGCGTCATGATATTGAAGAAGGATGGTGGGAACACTAGCTCGAAACTAACAAGACATTGTGTCACATCACTCCTTAACCTTGGTAGGATTTCTGGATCGATCACCTTCTGAGAGATTGCATTGAGAAATGCACATAGCTTCACAATGGCTAATCGAACGTTTTCCGGTAGAAGCCCCCTCAATGCAACCGGGAGCAGTTGCATCACAATCACGTGACAGTCATGAGACTTTAGGTTCTCGAACTTTTTCTCTGCCATATTTATTATTCCCTTTATATTCGACGAGAAGCCAGACGGGACCTTCATACTGAGCAGTCATTCAAAGAAGATTTCCTTCTCTTCTTTGGTAAGAGCGTAGCTGGCAGGACCTTCATACTGCTTTGGAGGCATGCCGTCTTTTTCGTGAACACGTTGCTAGTCCTCCCGTGCCTCCGGTGTATCTTTTGTCTTCCCATACACGCCCAAGAAGCCTAGCAGGTTCATGCAAAGATTCTTCGTCGCGTGCATCACGTCGATTGCAGAGCAGACCTCTAGGTCTTTCTAGTAGGGTAGGTCCCAAAATATAGATTTCTTCTTCCACATGGGTGTGCGTCCCTCAGCGTCATTCGGAACAGATAGTCCGTCGGCCCCTTTCCAAAGATTACTTGTAAATCATTGACCATAGCAAGTATGTGATCACCAGTACAGAGAGCAGGCTTCTTCCGGTGATCTGCCTCGCCTTTGAAATGCTTTCCTTTCTTTCGACATTGATGGTTGGTCGGAAGAAATCGACGATGCCCCAGGTACACATTCTTCCTGCATTTGTCCAAATATATACTGTCGATGTCATTTAAACAATGTGTGCATGCTTGGTATCCCTTGTTTGTCTGTCCTGAAAGGTTACTGAGAGCAGGAAAACCGTTGATGGTTACAAACAACAATGCATGTAGGTCAAATTCCTCCTGTTCGTTCTCATCCCACACACGTACACCTCTTCCATTCCATAGCTGTAAAAGTTCATCAACTAATGACCTTAGGTACACATCAATGTCATTGCCGGGTTCCTTAGGGACTTGGATGAGCACTGGCATCATAATGAACTTCCGCTTCATGCACAACCAAGGAGGAAGGTTATACATACATAGAGTCACATGCCATGTGCTACGCTTGCTGCTCTAATCCCCAAAAGGATTAACGCCATCTGCACTTAAACCAAACCATACGTTCCTTGGGTCACCTGTAAAGTCGTTCCACTTTCTCTCGATCTTTCTCCACTAGGACCCGGCAGCGGGTGCTCTCAACTTCCCGTCTTTCTTACGGTCCTCTTTGTGCCATCGCATCGACTTGGCATGCTCTTTGTTTCTGAACAGACGTTTAAACCATGGTATTATAGGAGCATACCACATCACTTTGACAGGAACCCTCTTGCTGGGGCGCTCGCCATCAACATCACCAGGATCATCTCGTCTGATCTTATACCACAATGCACCGCATACCGAGCATGCGTTCAAATCCTCGTACGCACCGTAGTAGAGGATGCAATCATTAGCGCATGCATGTATCTTCTGCACCTCCAATCCAAGAGGGCATACAACCTTCTTTGTTGCGTACGTACTGTCGGGCAATTTGTTATCCTTTGGAAGCTTGTTCTTCAATATTTTCAGTAGCTTCTCAAATCCTTTGCAGGTACATCCTTCTCTGCCTTCCACTGCAGCAATTCCAGTGTGGTACCGAGCTTTGTGTTGCCATCTTCGCAATTGGGATACAACTAAACCTTGGCATACCCCGGGCTGGGCCGGGCTTTACAAAGCCCGAACTGGAAATCCCAAGCCCGAGCCCGGCCCGGCCAAAAAAACGTAAATTCAGGCCCGAGCCCGGTCCGAATGGGGTGAAAAGGTGAATTTCAGGCCGGGCTGGCCGGGCCTCCGTGCAAATCGCTATTTTTGGCAAGCCCGAGCCCGTCCCGAACTGCTCCCCGGGCCCGATTTTGAAGCCCGACCCGGGTTTTTCTGGCCGGGTCGACGGGTCGGGCTGCCCATGCCCAGATGTAGGTACAACCCTTTTTTGTGATCCTCTAGCATGCGATCGAACTTCAACTTCTCCTTTTTACTTTCGCATTGTCTCTTTGCATCAACAATGACCCGGCGAAGATCATCATCGGGCACATCGTCTGGTTCCTCTTGATCTTCATCTTTCCCCGTTGTAGCATCACCGTATTCAGGAGGCATATAGTTGTCATCATCCTCTTCTTCTTCGTTGTCTTCCATTATAACCCCTCTTTTTCCGTACTTGGTCCAAACATTATAGTGTGGCATAAACCCTTTTCAAGCAGGTGGAAGTGAAGAGTTTTAGAGTTGGAGAAAGCCTTCGTATTCTCACAGACAGTACATGGACAATGAATAAAACCATTCTGCTTGTTTGCCTTAGTCGCTTCGAGAAAATTATGCAGGCCCTTAATATACTCGGAGGTGCGTTGGTCACCGTACATCCATTGCCGGTTCATCTGCGTGCATTATATAATAAAGTGTATTAAAAACCACTACACCATATTATGAATACAGAAGTGACCAAATTAATAGAAATTCATCATCACATTAAAGCCAAAGTACAATAGTGACTAAAATAAATACATACAGATTCATACATAGTTCTCATTATTGAACAACATATAGCTCCCTAGAACATCTAATTAAAACATACATCAAAACTATGTAAAAAATTTAAATGCAACAACAAATGCTATCATAACCGCTACTAATGTACCAATTGATCCAACGACATAATGATACCAAGCCTCAGTATGAATGACATATTTTCTAATCTTTTTAATCTTCAAGTGCATTGCATCTATCTTGGTCTTGTGATCGTCGACGACATCGACAACACGCAACTCCAACTTCATCTTCTCCTCTTCAACTCTTTGTAATTTTTCTTTCAAATCATTGTTTTCTTTTTCAACCAAATTTAACTTCTCGACAAGAGTTGCTATGTGGGTTGGAATTTCCGGTTCAACTACCTCCTCCTAGATTAAAAAATCTATGTCACGTTGGTCGGCATAATTGTCATAAACACTAAATAAAACAAATAGTTATAAAAGATGATATATACCACATCCGAATCATAGACAAGACGATGGCCAACGGAGGCGGATACGAAAACCATCGCACTATATAATAACAAACAATAATAAAAGTAAGAAAATTACACAAGTATCTATCTAAATCATACAAGTAAAAACTTTTTTCTTTTAGAAAGAAGATAAGAAGAAGAGGCTAACCACGGTGGTGCCGGCACCGAGATGGGCGCGGACGATCGATGACGGTGGGGACGGGGACGGGACATGACGGACCACCAAACCTAGACAAATCTTGAGAAAAATGGAGCTTGGACAAGGAGTTTCGAGAGGAGAAAGCTTAAGTGTGGCTTGGGCATTTCATCGAACACCTTATGTGCATAGGAGGTGAGCTAGAGCACCACAAAGCTCTTCCCTCGCCGGCTAGAAAAACAGAGCAGTGTGGAGTGCTCTGCTCGCTGGCGAGGGGGTATATATAGGCATCTCATTGGTCCCGATTTGTGGCTGACCCTCTTTGGTACCGGTTCCAGCCACGAACCGGGACCAATGGTTGTGGGTCAGGAGCGAGGCACATTGGTCCCAGTTCGTGTATAGAATTAGGACCAAAGGATCCAGACGAACTGGGACCAATGCCCCACGTGGTCCTGCCGGCCCCTTGGCCTCACGAACCGGGACCTTTGCCCCCATTGGTCCCGGTTCGTGACTGAACCGGGACTAATGGGCTGGCCCGACCAGGACCAAAGCCCTATTTTCTACTAGTAAATGCCTTGATCTGCCTATGACCAAAACCCTGTTTTCTAATAGTGCATCAAGCTCAGCTCATTCTGCAATGTTTTTATGTGCCGTCCCCATTTCACCATTTCCCCAACGACATGCAACCTGCGCCTTGGCGGTTCCTAACCAATTTCCCCACCCAACGACATGAAGTTATTACGCTAAAGCATAAGAGGAGGCGGCGATTGATAGGTGGAGCTCTGGCGAGTCTGACATTCCCTTCTAGACATTAGGGACCGAATGGCTCCGACGAGGCGGGGACCAAACAAGAATATGTTAGCCAAAAATATTCACATATGTTCCGGTTTGTAAAAATAATTGATGAATTTGAAAAATGTTCCAATATTTAAAAAAAGTTCACGAATTTGAAAAATATTCTGAATTTCTATGACTATTCACATATTTGAAATTTTTTCTGTGTTTAAAAAATGTTCAAGATATTAGAAAAACTGTTTGAATTTTTGTAAAAGGTTCACAAGTTTTTAAAAATGTTCATGATATTTCAAAAGATGTTAGCAATTTTTTAAAAGTATTCATGTATTTTAGAAAAAATATTCACAGATTTAAGAAACATTCACGATGTTTGAAAAAATGCTAGTGACTTTTTTAAGAGCAGGTTCCCAATTTTTGAAAAAGTAGTTCACGAGTTTAATAAAAAATCATGAATTATAAAATGGATGTGGAATTTAAAAATAGCTTGTTCATGAATTGTGTATGCTGTCCACGAGAGTGGCGACAGACTCTTGCATCCTAAAATCTCATCGGCATGGGAGAACACATTCTTGTCAGCCTGCAACATGTGGATCCTCTTGAGCGGATTACTACCAGACTACCAGTTGAAACTCTTTCGGTATGCCAATAGGAACTCTGTTCGAATTCATGATGTATCATCCATCGGGCACTTGTTGAGTTCTGCCGGGCGGAACAAAGGCAGGCGTCACTAGAATTTAGCCATACTCACAAATATGGACTCAGATTGAAATCTGCTATCCCACTTGTTGTGTACTACTTTCTTCGTTTCTAAATATAAGACCTTATAGAGATTACACTATCGACTACATACGGGGCAAAATGAGTGAATCTATGTTCTAAAACATGTCTATGTATATCCGTATGTAATCTATAGTAAAATTTCTAAAATGTCTTATATTTAGGAACGGAAGGAATAGATCGGAAATTAGCAAGTGACAAACGGCCGACAGCACGCCGAAACTGCATGCAAATTACAGTCACCAACTAACACCACTGCGCCAGTCGAAATCACCATGCAGTCCCGAACATAGTTAAGGAATCAGAGCACAAGCTACCTTTTTTAAATATTTTTATTGATAACAAACTGCAAAGCCTACTGCTGCCATATCATTTTATTATTATTTTTCAAACATTTGCTCCGCAGTTGAATTGTTTGCGGGAATATAGTGTAACGCATCCAAGATTTTCAATAGTTGCTCTTTAAAAATCAAACTTCGATCTTTTTCTATTATGCTATCGTATAAGTCTACAATCATGGAGCTTCAATGCATTGATGTTATTATTTTTGGTTTATAAATAGAAATCATCATGCATTCTAGAAAATAGGAAGTATTATTCTACTGCCAGTAAGCACAGGAAGAGACAAAGACTAGACACAGAGCTCAATCTTAGAGTGGTGCTCTTTGATAAATTTGTTCAGAAATGATCACTGAAATTAAAACTCTGTTTACTAATATTGTTGAAATCCTACTTGCGTTCTACACTTCTACTGCGATACAAGAAAGGCTCAATGGATTGGCGACAATGGCAATTGAAAATAGTGCCTTGGAGAAGTGCAACTATGAAGTCATAATCGGAGATTTAATTTCAAGGAAAAAAAGACGGATGTCACTTTTCAGTACGATGAGCTGAGTGTTATTGCTTTAGTTATATCTTTAGTCTTTTGCATAGGTATTTGATAAACTAGACAATTCTCCACACGTTGCTGCGTAAATTGTTGGAAAAAAGTATGTTTAGATGGTACTTGTTTATGTGGAATGTGAATATTACAATTAATGATATGAGGATGAAAATAAAAATATATGAGATTTATCATACTTTATTAGTTTTTGTTGAAAAATAGTTTTGGAACATAAATAGCATAATGCGAATTTAAAATTCCTTGGAGTTGTCCACGCAGGTGTCATCTTCATTGAGGAAAATTTGGACATAAGTATTAAGGATGACTCTTCCCCGCGCCCTTCTGCGACAACTTTGTTAAAAAATGCGTAAGAAGTTGCTAAATCTAATAAAAAAAGTTTAAGCTTGAAAATCAATAAAAGGAAGTGTTTAAAAATAAAATAAAAACTTTTAAATTGAAGTTAAAAAATGTCATTTCGAAAAAATGTGAAGGATGACTAACATGAATATATGATGTGACAGCGTTACATGTATAGACTAGTGCAAAAAATAATTGTAATTAATAAGCTAAACGCATGACAAGTAAACATGTGGCAGATTTTGCATGGCTTAATGGGAGAGACGACTTAAACGCATTGCTTAGTGGGGCGTTGAGTTTGCACGTTGAGTTTGCACCACTGCGCCACTCCGCACGGCCAGCAGCCGTCGCCCCGCCCTCCGTTGGTATCCCTCGCGCGGCATCCTGCTGCTCCGCCATGTCTCCCGAGAGCGTGCGTACTGGTGCCGAGCTCCCAGCAGGGTGCGCGCTTGCTAGTGTGCTGCTGTGTTGGGTGCGTTGCGTGTTGTTCCTCGGTGGCCGCTGCCTGCGTCGCGCGGGTGCTCTGCTGTGGTCGCCTGGTCCGCGCACGCGACCTGTTCGACGGAATGTCTGGAGCATGGGAAGGGTTACATTTTGGGGACGCCGTTGGGTACCCTGCTTTTGCGGACAAATGGGGGAGGTACTTTCATGAACGCCCTTGAAAATGCCCGTACCCTTCCGCTCTTTTCTTCCTGATCATGATTGTATGATGCAGATTCCAGAGTCACCAAAGGAAGCGGAGGCGGCAGAGCTCGCGCCTGCAGCGAAGGCCACCCATGGGACCCAGGAGCGACAACAGCGCCATACCGGCACGGTGGGATGGCAGCTTGTGGCGGCGGCGGCGGCGCTCTACCTCAGCTCCAACGCCGCCTGTTACCCTGCGGGACATGAGGTTCGCCCGAAAGCCGATTAAATTCCCTTTAGTTTCTGTGTCTGTGCGCATGTCCGATGGTATGAACAAGAATCAACAAATCACTTGTGAATTGGCATGCTCCAAAAACCCCAGACAAGCCCTCAGTGTCCTTTTTCTTTGTCTGTAATTTTACACTGACATGTTGAGTTGTTAGGAATAGTTTCCTTTTACACAAATCTGCTCACGTTTTCGCATGTCAAATTGAGATGTTACTTTAAAGTTTGATTGCACACGTCCTGTGGCAAGACGTTTTTTTTTAATCTATTGTTTGTTTGTTCCCTAGTAAATTAACACCCGACACATTGGATTCCAGTAAGGCAACTAGGATGCAATGGATATTTGATTGCGAGTGCGCCACTCGAAAGCAAACAACGCCAGTTTAGAACAATGTGGACGAAATTTCCTTCCTGATCACTTCCATTTGTTTACTACTTCACCAAGTGTCTCTAGGCTTGGTAGCGTGCAAGGTGTCTGCTGATGGCGGCTAGTAGTATATAATTAGTCCATTGATTAACAGGTTAGTTGTTCAATTACGTATAATTTATTTGGGCCAACCTGTCAGCCTACTCTGATCAGCTTTTGGTTATCTGATCAGCCACCTAACACTCGGAAGAACGCAACCACCCACAAGATCAGAAAGGCAGAAACCACTCTGTACTCACATCCACCTGTAACCTCCGAGCTCTCAACCAAGCACAAGCAACTACCATGGCAGAGGCAATTGTAGGATTGCTGGTCTCCAAGCTCGGTGTGGCCTTAGCGAGAGAGGCGGTGACCTTTGGTTCCTCGCTGCTCTTCAAGGAAGCATCTGCCCTTGCTGGACTTTTTGGTGAGATCCGTGAAGCCAAGGATGAGCTGGAGAGCATGCAAGGTTATCTGCAACGAGCGGAGCGGTTCAAGGACGCCGATGAGACCACCAGCATCTTTGTTGAGAAGATCAGGGGCTTCGCTTTCGAGATCGAGGATGTCGTCGATGAGTTCACCTACAAGCTGGAGGACAAGCACGGAGGATTTGCTGCCAAAATGAAGAAGAGGATCAAGCATGTCAAGACATGGCGGCGTCTGGCACTCAAGCTGCAACAGATTAAGAAAAAGCTTAGAGATGCTGATGAGAGGAAAGTGCGCTACGAGATTAGAGGAATTGACAAGGATGCAGGAAGCAATGGCAACCATCAGAAGATTCTAGACCAAGCTTTGTATTTCGCGAAGGATGATGATCTCGTGGGGATTGAGGAGAACAAGAAGCTGTTGATGGGATGTCTCACAGATGAACCTGAAGATCAGAACACAGTTGCAACAGTTTGGGGGATGGGTGGAGTTGGAAAGACTACTCTTGTCTCCCATGTCTACAATTTAGTGAAAGATGACTATGATACTGCTGCATGGGTTACAGTTTCAAACAGCTACCAAGTTGAAGCCTTGTTGAAGATGATTGCCAGAGAATTTGGAATCAAAGCTGATGTTGCCAGCATGGGAAAGAGAGCCCTGACTGAGGTAATCTCTACCTACCTGCAAGGTAAAAAGTACATCTTGATTATGGACGACGTATGGGGTGTGGATGTGTGGTTCAATATAAGGGATGCGTTTCCTAAATGCAGCGGTAACCGATTTGTTATCACCTCAAGGATCCATGAGGTAGCATTGCTAGCTACTGGAAATCGTGTGCTTGAACTGAAACCACTGCAAGCAACAGAGTCATGGCAGTTATTCTGCAAGGAGGCATTTTGGAAAGATCAAAACAGAACATGCCCAGAGGGACTAAAGCATTTAGCTCAAAAGTTTGTCAGCAGGTGTAGTGGCCTGCCCATTGCAATTGCCTGCATCGGCCGCCTACTGTCCTGCAAACAAGCGACGTACTCTGATTGGGAGAATGTGTACAAGGAAATAGAGCTTCAGCTAACTAATAATGTGATCCTCGATGTCAATATTATTCTGAAAGTCAGCTTGGAGGACCTTCCTTATGATCTGAAGAACTGTTTCTTACACTGTGCATTATTCCCGGAAGATTATGAAATAAAGAGGAGAAGAGTAATGAGGCAGTGGATCGCCGCTGGATTTGTCAGAGAAAAGGATAACAGAACATTAGAGGAAGTGGCAGAGGGATGCTTGACCGAGCTTGTGAATCGAAGCCTACTACAGGTAGTGGCGAGGAATAGCGGTGGACGATTAAAATGCTGCCGGATGCATGATGTTATACGCCTTCTTGCTATCAACAAAGCCAGGGAGGAATGCTTTGGAAAAGTTTATGATGGATCCCGTGCATTCTCTGTAGAGGACACACGTCGTATATCGATCCAGAGTGAAAACATTGAACAGCTGAGTCAATCTTGTGGAACACATTTCCATGCACTCCATGTGTTTGAGACTCGTATCAGTATTAATTTGCTCAAGTCTATCCTATCATCTTCGAGGCTGCTGTCGATGTTGGATCTCCAAGGTGCACGTATCAAAATGCTGCCTAGTCAAGTGTTTGACTTGTATAATTTGCGGTACTTGGGCCTTAGACATACTGGTATTCAGAATTTGCCTGAAGCAACGGGGAGGTTACAAAACTTACAGGTCTTGGATGCTTACAACACTGAACTGTCATCTTTACCAAAGAACCTGGTAAAGCTTCACAAGCTGAGGTACTTGTATGCATGTACTGGTGGGCTAGAATTTGATCACTTTGCTGGAGTCAAGGTGCCCAATGGCATGCGGCACTTGACGTCATTGCGAGCTCTGCAATATGTGGAAGCAACCTTGAAGATGCTGCATGAACTTGAAGCTTTGACAGAGCTGAGAACATTCGGTGTGTGCAACATCAAAAGTGAACACTCTGCTTATCTGTGCAATGCTATCACAAAAATGAGACACCTTGTTCATCTGGACATTTTTGCTACAGGTGGCGAGGTGTTGCTGGAACGTCTGTGTTTACCTCCGACTGTTTCTTGGCTTGGTTTACACGGGCAGCCAGGGAGAACATCGATGCCTTGGTCCCACCTCAAGAGCCTCACGCGGTTGCAACTGTCATTCTCCAACATTGACGAGGAATCGTTCGTCAGTCTGCTAGCGTTACATGGTCTGTACCATCTTGAGCTTTTCAAGGCCTTTGTAGGGAAGAAGCTGCACTTCTACCCAGGATCATTTCCAAAACTGCGGATCCTAGGGATTGGTGGCTGCCACAAGCTCAACCAAGCTGAAATAGAAGATGGCGCGATGGCAAGCCTGGTCTCGCTTCTGTTCGATGATTGTCCTGAACTGAAGGCCCTCCCCGACGGCATCGAGCACCTCAGGGCCCTTGAAGATCTGCGCCTGGTAAACACCGGAGAAGAACTCTTGGAGAGCCTAAGGCGAAAGGGAGAAGAACTGAACGAGGATCTTGTGAAGATCAGTCACATCAGAAAGGTTACTGTTCAGCTAACCAAGAAAAACATATGGGAAAGAATCAGGTGACCGCAAGACATGTATATGTAGCTACCACCAGAGGTTATTAATTTGTACACTCTAATGTTGAGCTTCAAGTATTCTTGATGTGATTTCTTTTACCATTTTTAAGCTGAAAATAACGTGGTTCCTCTTTTTACCATTTTTAAGCTGAAAATAACGTGGCTCTTACCCTCCATTATTTTGACATAACGAAAATACATCAGTCTGAAAGAACGTAAAAGAAAACATGAAAGACGGAAAAATGAGTTCGAAGCATCGATGGGAAACCCACCGTGAGCGCTCGTCATCGAGCAACTCACCGCGGGGCGAAAACCCAACGACACCTACTCACTAACATAGCTAGACCAGAACAATGACAAATCCAAAACGAGAGCTACCCAAAAGGTTCCAGACTCACAGGCGAGTCATATAGCAAAGCTCGCGCAGGAGCAAAATAACCAATGCGACTCTAGAGACGACAGCAAAGCATGCATGCAGAGTGCCACCTCAGTTTACGCCTAGAAATTTACAGACTACGTGGCGCAGATTCGATAGGATTGTAGGAACATGTCACCAGTACATTGATCCACCTACGGCAGCATCTATACATCATCTTATTTTGTGTAGCATGCAAATAATCGAATTACCTGATGAAACTTTTTTACTTACTTGACGAACACGCATATATACTTGTATAAAAATCTTGATACTTCTTGAAACTTTTAAGTATATTCTGATTTCTTTTGAAAAAAACCCGACCTCTGGAACGCCGCACTCACTTTTACACGCTCTAGTTGCTGGGCTAAACTGTTAATCGACTTGTTACTTGAATACGTATATATGCTGCTCTGTTATATTCTTATGTGAGCATAAATACTAATCGACGGAGTTATCTACCTGTCTGTCTTTTGTATTACACTGAATCACAGAGTTATAGCTACTGCCAGAGGTAATTCATACACTGTTGATGTTGACGTTTAAGCAATTTATGTTGCAATTTTTGTCATTTTAAGCTGAGAGCAACGTGATTTTTAAGCTGAAAATTTCTTATGTTCTTCAGGACTGTGCTTTTGTATGTATCCAATATACGAGGCTTCTATACCGAAAGTCATCTTCTGCTCGTGAGCTCATTTGACCTCGCGATGAACAATAAAATCCAAAAAAAAATTGGAAAACATTTCAAAAATTCTGGAATCTTCTTTTTTTTGGTTCAATCATTGAGAACAGTTCTCAGTGCTTGAAAAATTTCATCACGAAATTAGATTAGTGGAAGTTGTGGCAAAAGAAAAAACACAAATTCAGCATCCCAAATGTTCTCGAAAATAACACTTTTGGAGCATCAATTATTTTCTACAACTTCCACAAATGTTATTTCGTGATGAAATTTTGTGAGCATTGACTTTTGCCAATGGTTGCACCAAAAAGATTTCAGAATTCTTTGTTATTTTTATTTTTTTCGGATTTTACTATTCACCGAGCTCATTTGAGCTGAAGCTAAGAAACACCACATCCCTTCTACACACTAGTTGCTGGACTAGACCAGTTACTTCAGAACGTGCGCCCCCCCCCCCCCCCCACACACACAGGCTGTTCTGTTTTCTTCCCATATGTAAGCATAGTTACTAATCAAGTTATCTTACCTGTTTGTGATTTTGTGTTAACTGAATCTAACTCCAGATCTTTTTCTTCGCATGGACCACTATACCTGGCCATACCTCGGGCTGGGCCGAAAAACCCGGCGCTAAAAACCCAGGCCTGAACCCGGCCATCGGGCCTAACTTTTGGGCCTAGGCCCGGCATGCCCAGGCCCGACGTAGGCTTAAATCCAGATTTTAGCGGGCACGAGCCCGGCCTGGCCCAACCACTGGGCTAAAAATCTAGGCCCGAGCCCGGCCCGTGGGCAAGGTCGTGCCGGGCTGCCCATGGGCCGGCAGGGCTGTGGACCACGGACAAAGCAGAACTTATATAGTTTAGCAGCTGCATGGAAAATGAGATGGAGAAGAAGACGGATGCAATTGTCATAATGGTAGCACCGCAGCAGAAGGAACAGATGTATAAGGGCAGTGTGCAAACAGGAAGAGATGTATGTCTCTTCGTTATTAACTAGGAAAAAGGAACGGATGGCATGCATTGTGCATGATGTTGCTGGTTTTGATGTCTCCGTGGCTTATGTGTGCTACTCTAGGTGGTGTTATTTTTGGTGCTTGCAAAGAGATTGTTGTGCAGCTGAGCAGCAAACGCAAAATTGGATGAGGATCCCGGTATAAAAACATTGTGCCGTCCGTGTTGCCCGTATGATGGCGTATCTTGTGCTCTTTTATCTTGACCAGTTATTTGACGAAAAATATAGGGAGCGAACGGTCGATCGCCAGTCTACCAATGTTTGCCTCCTCTTTGCACCACCGACATACACAAACCTGGACCAGTTCATTCATTTCATCCCTCTCTTGAAGTTTGCTCATGTATTCATCACCAAAGAGGAAGCTATCGTCCGCCCGTGATGGGAGGGGGCTGCACGTACGGATCGGGGCTGGCTACCAATGACAAGATGAAAGAGATTCACCAAAGGTGTGTCCCTAGTCACGTCACTAGTGGAAAACAGGGCTTTGGTTCAGGCCTGGCCAGCCTATTAGTCCCGGTTCAGTCACGAACCGGGACTCATGGGGGCATACGTCCCGGTTCGTGCGCCCAGGGGGCCGGTCGGGCCTCGTGAGGCATTGGTCCCGGTTCGTCTGGACCCATTAGTCCCGGTTCCAGACATGAACCGGGACCAATGCGCCTCGCTCCTGGCCCACAACCATTGGTCCCGGTTCGTAGATGAAACCGGGACTAAAGGATGGCCTTTAGTCCCGGTTCCAGAAACGAACCGGGACCAATGAATTGGCTATATACCCCTCGCCCGCGAGCCACTGCTCTGTTTTTTCCTGGCCGGCGAGGAGAGGGCTTTGTGGTGCTCTAGCTCACCTCTTATGCACATGAGGTGTTCGATGAAATGCCCGAGCCACACTACTTAAGCTTTCTCCTCTCCAAACTCGACCTCCAAGATCCATTTTCCTCAAGATTTGTCCAGATTTAGGGGTCCGTCACGTCCCATCCCCGTCTTCACCACCGTCGATCGCCCGCGCCGATCTCGTCGCCGGCACCACCGTGGTGAGCCTCTTGTTCTTATCTTCTTTATAAAAAAAAATTCTTACTTGTATGATTAGATAGATAATTGTCTAATTTTCTTACTTGTATTATTACTTGTTATTATATAGTGTGATGGTTTTGGTATCCGCCCCCGATGGCCCTCGTCCTGTCTATGATTCAGATGTGGTATATATTATCTTTTATAACTATTTGTTTCATTTAGTGTTTATGGTAATTATGCCGACACCAACTTGACATAGATGTCTTTATCTAGGAGGTATGTGAACCGGATATTACATACGACCCTCTTGTCGAGAGGTTAAATTTAGTTGAAGAAGAAAACGAGTATTTAAAAGAAAAATTAAAAAGAGTTGAAGAAGAGAAGAAAAGAGTTGAAGAAGAGAAGATGATATTGGAGTTGCATGTTGCGGATGTCGTAGATGGTCACAAGATCAAGATGGATGCAATGCGCTTGAAGATTAGAAAAATTAGAAAATATGCCATTCATAGTGAGGCTTGGTATCATTATGCCGTTGGATCAATTGTTACCTTGGTTGCGATTATGATCACATTTGTTGTTGCATTAAAATGTTTTACATAGTTTCAATGTATGGTCTAATTAGATGCTCTGGAGATCTATATGTTGTTCAATGAGAACTATGTATGTACTTTGGTTTTAATGTGATGATGAACTTCTATTAATTTGGTCACTTCTCTATTCATGATGTTCTGTAATGGTTTTTGACACACTTAATGCACGCAGTTGAACCGGCAATGGATGTACGGTGACAGACACACCTCCGAGTACATTGAGGGCGTGCATGATTTTCTCGAAGTGGCTGAGGCAAACAAGAAGAATGGTTTTATGTGTTGTCCATGCTCTATATGTGGGAATACGAAGTCTTACTCTGACCGGAAAACCATTCACGCCCACCTGCTTTACAAGGGATTCATGCCACACTATAATGTTTGGACCAAGCACGGAGAAATAGGGGTTACGATGGAAGACATCGAAGAAGAAGAGTACGATGACAACTATGTGCCCCAAGAATACGGTGATGCTGCAACGGGGGAAGCTGAAGATCAAGAGGAACCGGACGATGTGCCCGATGATGATCTCCGCGGGTCATTGTTGATGCAAGGAGACAGTGTGAAAGTGAATAGGAGAAGCTGAAGTTCGATCGGATGTTATAGGATCACAAAAAAGGGTTGTACCCCAATTGCGAAGATAGCAACACAAAGCTCGATACCGTACTGGAATTGCTGCAGTGGGAGGCAAAGTATGGTATACCTGACAAGGGATTTGAGGATGTACTGAAAATATTTAAGAAGAGGCTTCCAAAGGATAACGAATTGCCCAACAGTACGTACGTAGCAAAGAAGGTCATATGCCCTCTAGGATTGGAGGTGCAGAAGATACATGCATGCCCTAATGACTGCATCCTCTACCGCGGTGCGTACGAGGATTTGAACGCATGCCCAGTATGCGGTGCATTGCGGTATAAGATCAGACCAGATGACCCTGGTGATGTTGACGGCGAGCCCCCCAGGAAGAGGGTTCCTGCCAAAGTGATGTGGTATGCTCCTATAATACCACGGTTGAAACGTCTATTCAGGAACAAAGAGCATGCCAAGTTGATGCGATGGCACAATGAAGACCGTAAGAAAGACGGGAATTTGAGACACCCCGCTGATGGGTCGCAGTGGAGAAAAATCGAGAGAAAGTACCGGGCTGAGTTTGGAGATGACCCAAGGAACGTATGGTTTGGTTTAAGTGCGGATGGCATTAATCCTTTCGGGGAGCAGAGGAGCAATCACAGCACCCGGCCCGTGACTCTATGTATGTATAACCTTCCTCCTTGGGTGTGCATGAAGCGGAAGTTTATTATGATGCCAGTTCTCATCCAAGGCCCTAAGCAACCCAGCAACGACATTGATGTGTACCTAAGGCCATTAGTTGAAGAACTTTTACATTTGTGGAATGGAAACGGTATACGTGTGTGGGATGAGCACAAACAGGAGGAATTTGACCTGCATGTGTTGCTGTTTGTAACCATCAATGATTGGCCTGCTCTCAGTAACCTTTCAGGACAGACAAACAAGGGATACCACGCATGCACACACTGTTTAGCTGACACCGAAAGTATATACTTGGACAAATGCAGGAAGAATGTGTACCTGGGGCATCGTCGATTTCTTCCGACCAACCATCAATGTCGTAAGAAAGGCAAGCATTTCAAAGGCGAGACAGATCACCGGAAGAAGCCCGCCATGCGTACCGGTGATCACATACTTGCTATGGTCAATGATTTACACGTAATATTTGGAAAGGGTCCCGACGGACTATCTGTTCCGAATGATGACGAGGGACGCACACCCATGTGGAAGAAGAAATCTATATTTTGGGACCTACCCTACTGGAAACACCTAGATGTCCGCTCTTCAATCGACGTGATGCACGTGATGAATAACCTTTGCGTGAACCTGCTAGGCTTCTTGGGCGTGTATGGGAAGACAAAAGATACACCGGAGGCACGGGAGGACCTGCAACGTTTGCACGAAAAAGACGGCATGCCTCCAAAGCAGTATGAAGGTCCTGCCAGCTACACTCTTACCAAAGAAGAGAAGGAAATCTTCTTTGAATGCCTGCTCAGTATGAAGGTCCCGTCTGGCTTCTCGTCGAATATAAAGGGAATAATAAATATGGCCGAGAAAAAGTTTCAGAACCTAAAGTCTCATGACTGCCACGTGATTATGACGCAATTGCTTCCGGTTGCATTGAGGGGGCTTCTACCGGAAAACGTTCGATTAGCCATTGTTAAGCTATGTGCATTCCTCAATGCAATCTCTCAGAAGGTGATCGATCTAGAAATCCTACCAAGGCTAAGGAGTGATGTGGCGCAATGTCTTGTCAGTTTCGAGCTGGTGTTCCCACCATCCTTCTTCAATATCATGATGCACGTCCTAGTTCATCTAGTCGACGAGATTTTCATTCTGGGCCCCGTATTTCTACACAATATGTTCCCCTTTGAGAGGTTCATGGGATTTTTAAGGAAATATGTCTGTAACCGCGCTAGGCCAAAAGGAAGCATCTCCATGGGCCATCAAACAGAGGATGTCATTGGGTTTTGTGTCGACTTCATTCCTGGCCTTAAGAAGATTGGTCTACCTGAATCACGGTATGAGGGGAGACTGACTGGAAAAGGCACGATTGGAAGGGACTCAATAATATGCAGGGACGGACATTCTTGGTCTCAAGCACACTACACAGTTCTACAGAACTCTATCTTGGTGGCCCCGTATGTCGATGAACACAAGAACGGTCTGTGCTCCAAACACCTGGAGGAGTGTGACGACTGGATTACACATGAACACATCAGGACTTTCAGCGATTGGTTGGAAACACGTGTCAGAGGTGACACCACTGTTTCTAATGAGTTGTTCTCGTTGTCCAGGGGACCATCTTCAACTGTATTGACTTACAAAGGATACGGGATAAATGGGAATACATTTTACACGATCGCCCAAGATCAAAAGAGCACCAACCAAAACAGCGGTGCCCGCTTTGATGCGGCAACCAAGAGGGGAAAGGACACATATTATGGTTACATAGTGGACATATGGAAACTTGACTACGGACATGATTTTAAGGTCCCTTTGTTTAAGTGCAAATGGGTCAATCTGTCAGGAGGCGGGGTACAGGTAGACCCACAGTACGGAATGACAACAATGGATCTGAACAATCTTGGGTACACAGACGAACCATTCGTCCTAGCCAATGATGTGGCGCAGGTTTTCTATGTGAAGGACATGTCTACAAAACCGAGAAAAAGAAAAGATATGGAAGCAAATACATCATGCAATGAGCCAAAGCGCCACATAGTTCTTTCAGGAAAAAGAGACATCGTGTGATTGGAGGGCAAGACAGATATGTCTGGAGGTTATGAAAAGTTTCATGAAATTCCTCCCTTCAAAGTCAAGGCTGATCCAAGCACCATGTTAAGCGATGAAGAATATCCATGGTTACGGAGCAATAAGCAAAGGACACAAGCGTAGAAAAAGTGAAGACTGATGAAGTCAGAAAGGGTTGAAATTTTAGTATGTGGCTTTGAATGGTGCATATTGAATGCACAAAAATTCTTGAGTTCAAATAAGTTTAGAAAAATGAAATGTCTTTGTAACAGATGAGTTTTCGTCCGAAACCCTCGTACTTCGAAAGAGATGGTCCAGTTTGTACACGAAGTGCATCCAGTTTTTGCTGTAATCCTCTCAACTTTTGCACACATGTTATGTGGGTCAAATGATGATACCATGCCAAGTTTCAACCTATTCTGAGTTCATTTGTAGTGCTTTCCAATTTCAGGGTCATTTAGCTCAAAATAAATCATTAAATGCATGAAAAATAGCAAATTAAGTCAGAAAGGGTTGAAATATTAGTATGTGGTTTTCAATGGTGCATATTGAATGCACAAAAATTCTTGAGTTCAAATAAGTTTAGAAAAATGAAATGCCTTTGTAACAGATGAGTTTTCGTCCAAAACCCTCGTACTTCGAAAGAGATGGTCCAGTTTGTACACGAAGTGCATCTAGTTTTTGCTGTAATCCTCTCAACTTTTGCACACATGTTATGTGGGTCAAACAATGATACCATGCCAAGTTTCAACCTATTCTTAGTTCATTTGTAGTGCTTTCCAATTTCAGGGTCATTTAGCTCAAAATAAATCATTAAATGCATGAAAAATAGCAAATTAAGTCAGAAAGGGTTGAAATTTTAGTATGTGGCTTTGAATGGTGCATATCGAATGCACAAAAATTCTTGAGTTCAAATAAGTTTAGAAAAATGAAATGCCTTTGTAATAGATGAGTTTTCGTCCGCGTTATTAAAACTAAAATTATATAAAAACAAAAAGTATAGCAAATTTATTATAAGAGGTAGACAGAGGAATCCTCCCGAGGAGGGTGACATATATCTCCTTCAGCAATCGGACGATGGACATTTGTTTCATCAGCTTCAACGGACAGAGGTCCTTCTCGTCAGAAGGACCTCTGCCTATTCAAGCTGGTTGAACGAAAGGTCCATCGTCCGCCTGCTAAAGAAGACATAGTATCCCCCTAGGGTTGAATTCTTCGGTTTACCACTTTTAATAAGCCTGCTATGCTATAGTAATTGGAGGCCAGCCCGTGCTTATAAACACCTCTAACCATCCTTCGGTTAGAGGTGGGACTAATCCGGACTCTATTAGTCCCGGTTGGTGGCACCAATAGGGACTAAAGGTCCTTTTCTAGAGAAAAAAATGCCACTACTGGGCTGACACGACCTGGATATGACTAGAAACCCTATAATGGGCCAGGATCTAGGCCCGCATCAGGCCCAGCAACCCCACAGGCAATGAGTATCAAATTAGGCCCGTAAGCCTGCGGTTGAGAGGAGCTCGAAGTGGTACGCGCATCAGCGCTTATAAACCACTACGGCTGCCCCTCGACTAGCGAGGTGGGACTAAACATCCCACCGCACCGCGGTAGCGCATTATTCGTCCCAGTTGGTGGCACCAACTGGGACGAAAGGGGGGCTTTGGTACCGGTTGGTGCTACGAACTGGCACGAAAGGGGGCATTGGTACCGGTTCTTGTCACCAACCGGTACCAAAGGTCTCTGTTTCCTGCCGTTTTAGCTGCTAAAAAGAGACCATTGGTCCCGGTTGGTAGAATCAACCGGAACTAAAGGTGGGCTTTGGTACCGGTTGGTGCTACGAACCGGGACCAATGCTCTGGGTATATAACTCGCACTTAGAAGTTTTCAGTTCTCATCTCGCCATTTGCCTTCGACGACGCCGGAGACGACACCGACGCCGTCAGGCTGCCCAACCGCCGTGCCGCACCACCCGACGACGCCGACGAACTCGCTTCCCCAGCCGGTCGTCGCTGTCTCGGTGAGCTCCCGCGCCATGTCCCGTCCTTTCCCCTCGTTTCTCCGCCCACACCGGCCCGCGGCCCGCCGCCGTGGCTCGATCCACACCAGCCCGCCGCCGTGCACATGCTCGGGCTGCCCCTCGCCGCCGACCACGGCCATGGCGTGGGTGCGTGCTGTGTGCCACTAGCCGCCCCTCGCCGCCACGCGCCGCTCTGGCCGCCCCTTGCCGTCGGCCATGGCCATGGACACGGCCATGGCGTGGGTGCAGGCGTGTTGTGCCACGGCCAACAAAAAAAACATAGAAAAGAAAAAACAGACAAAAGAAAACAGAGAACAAAACAGAGAAAAAACCTCTAGTCACTTACATGTATGATTTTAGTTCTTTATGTAATTTTAAAGTGTAATTATGTGATTTATTTCAACACTATATAGTTCTTTATGTAATTTTGAAGTGTATAAATATTTATATTTGCTCATTGTTTATGTATGATTTTAGTTTAAAGCATTTATATATTCCTCATATATAAATATGGTAAATTTCCGTTTTCGATCCGATTCCGTTCCGTTACCGTACCATTTCCGAATCCGCCTAATCCGGTATTCGAATCCGCATTATCCGGTATTTGAATCCGCATCCGTTCCGCTTCCGAATCCGAAAATAAATATGGAATAGGATACGGTATAGAGATTATCCGTCCGAATCCGATCCGGTTTCACCCCTAGTCGAGGGTCCCCTAGTGGAGGGTCGAGGGTCCCCTATTCGAGGGTCGAGGGTCCCCTAGTCGAGGAACTAGGGTCGAAGGTCGAGGGTCCCCTAGTTGAGGATCGAGGGTCCCCTAGTCGAGGAACTAGGGTCGAGGGTCGAGGGTCCCCTAGTCGAGCGTCGGTCCGGACGTCGGACATTCATGAGAGAGGCGGTCCGGCCCAAACCGTACCCTGGAAGGGTAAAGGGTCGTCGATCGCCGAGGGGTCGAGAGGGTCGATCGTCGAGGGGTCTAGGGGTCAAGGGTCATGTCACGTTTTCCATCAGACATCGGTTGCACGGGTGTCTGGTTCCGGGCGCCATCTTATATAGGTTTATTGTCGTGCCAAAAACTGGTGTCAACACATGCCCCCATGTTTTTCGGCAAAACTTGTATGTTTGGCACACTAATATATCCATGCTATATCATGTTTGTATATTAAGTGTCATGTTTTAATTAATATTTTGCAGAAACTATGGACGATCGTCAAAGAAACTTAGAAGAAGAAGAGATGTTGGGGGAAATCATCCGCGAAGGATCGTTGTTGGTGGGCGACATTGTCCGGGAAGGAGGTTATGTCTTCAAGTTTCTGAACGACACCGATGGTTTGGAAGAAGAGGGTGAAGCAGGCTCCGGTGATCGGACAGAGGTGGAAGGACATGCTTATGATGGCTCCTGTGAGCGAACGGAGGAAGGAGATCGTGATGACAGCTCCAGTGAGCGAACAGAGGAAGGAGTTGTTGGAAAGTCCGGCGAGGTATATATAATAATTAAGCCTGTGCTGACTAGCTAATTGATGCATTAATTGTTTTGGTATGTGTACACATATTAACTCTCTTCTTTCTTCTTTTCTAGCCCTCCGTATCCGGATCGAGCCAAACTTCGGTAACGAGACAAGGCCCGAAGAAAAAGTTGCGCCTGGATGAAAGGTTCACGATCACCAGCATCAATAGAGATGGCCAACCGATTGAACCCAGCCGGACCAAGGATGCATTTGCTGCTCAGTGCGGGATTCTTGTTAGGGACATGATCCCGATCACCATCCACCAATGGAATAAGCCGAAGGCCAGAGACCCTGAAGTGTCTTTTGTCACCGATAGACATAAAGATGATCTTTGGACTGCGTTGAAGGCAAATTTCACCCTACCGGAAGAGGAGCATCCGGAAAAGCCAGTTATAGAGCAAAAGGTCAAGACTCATGCTCTTAAGAAGATGGCAGAGCTATTCAGGAGGTGGAAGAATGAGTTAAAAACAACGTTTGTCGACAAAAAGAAGACTCTAATATTCGAGGGCCGATTTGAGAAGATAAGAGAACAGTGGCCCGTATTTGTGGCCCACAAGACACCGTAGAAGAGTAAGAAGATGTCAGCGATAAAAAAACTAAATGCTGCAAAGAAGAAGCATCACCATCGCACGGGGTCAGGTGGCTACCACAAAGCCCGACCGTTGTGGGACAAGGCTGAAAAGGACCTTCTTGACAAAGGGATCGTACCAGCGACATTGAACTGGCCAGAGCGTGGAAGGAATTGGTTCTTCAGGGTTGGGGGAACCTTGGACCCTGAAACAGGGAAGTGCTGTTGGACGAACGAACAACTGACAGTACCGATCACTAAGCTTCAGGAGTTAATGGCCAAAACGGAGGCAGGGACGTTCGTTCCCGACAGAGAGAACGACGAGCTCACAATGGCCCTCGGGAATCCTGAGCACCCAGGATGAACACGAGGCACGACAGGCTCCGTTCCGTGGAAGCATGGGTTTCCCGACACAGGCGGTTACAAAAGCAGGGAGAGGAAGAGGAAACAGGAGCAAAGCGAAATACAGAACCTGCATGCAAGAGTACAAGCGCTAGAGGAGAGGCATCGAGCTGACGAAGCTACCCTAGAATCTACCCCTCCATCTCAGCGGAGAAGCAGCGTGGCTTCCACCGAGGTCATTGCGCAGCCTGATTTGACGGCTCCCAGGTACCCCGTGGATGAAATCACAGAGTCTCAAGATTGCCACCTTAAGAAGCAATTGATGATGCACCTCAAACCCACGGTGGCTATCGGCCATGTTGCACCTCGACGACCCAACAGAACTTTTCACTGTCGTCCGATTCCACAAGGCTATGCTGTTCTGATGGTCGAAGAAATATTGGAGGGATATGAGGAGCTCGAACTTGACTACCCTACCGGTGAAGGGGAAACTCTCCTAGAGAATGCTCTGAGGACTTCATGTCTATGGCCGAAGGAATTCATCAAGCTTCCGAACTGGACGGCGCCTCCGCCTCCTCCTCCTCCGGCGAGTAAGGGCCCGTCTCCTCCTCCGCCTCCTCCTCCGGCGAGTAAGGGCCCGCCTCCTCCTTCGCCTCCTCCTCCGGCGAGTGATCAGGGCACGCCTCCTTCTCCGCCTCCTCCTCTGGCGAGTGATCGGTGCACGCCTCCTCCTCCGCCTCCTTCTCCGCCTGCGTCGGCGCGTCCTAGAAGCCCGTCTCCTCCTCCGCCTCGTCAGCAAGAGCAGAAGAGAGCCGCCGCCGCCGCTCCGGCTGCTCCGGCGCCTCTTAAGCAACAAAGGAAAATAGCAGCCGTCGCTTCGGCGTCTAGCACTACAACCAGTGGCGGGAGGTGATACCAATACGGTCCATCATCTGTCAAGCCTCTTTAGCCGTTACCATACGAGAGGAGCGATGAGGAAAACGCGAAGATCTCTAAAGGCCAAGTGGATGCCTTTTTTTAAAAGAAAAAATCCACCTCCGGAGGAGAAGATAGATGAGGTGAAATTGAAGCACACTTTGGATGCCCTGAAGCGACCAGCACCGGCTCCGCTGGATGACAACCATGTCTGTGCTCTTAAAAAGAAAGTGCAAGAAGCGCGCCGGTCCGGAACCACTGCAACTGACAAAAGGAGAGAACAACAAATTGCAATAGGGAAAAAATTCCCCAGCTCAGCGAACAGGCGAAACAATCGTGCCCTCCGCTGCAGGTGTCTAGCGATATCGTCGTCGCAAATCTGCCGGCCGGGATGGTGCCCGGTACCAATCCTGCTGATTACCTGCCCGAAGATACCCATTTTGATGTACTGGAGGTGGACGAACACAAATTCCGGCACGGGTATCATCTCGTCAGACCTGATCAACAACTACCAACGATGATGCGAAAATTCCATCAGTGGTACATGGACACCTGCAAGAACTTTGGGCTGGATAATCTGATGATTATGGTTAAAGACAAGCATGACCTCGTTGGAATTGACGTGTTGTGTGTTCCATTTGAGGAGTTATTCTAGCTTTTCAATCAAAAGGCCATCAATAAAGTAATCGTCACTCGCTACTTTCTGTAAGTACTACTTTTTTAATTAAGTCTCTATATATAGCTCAGCTCTTTCATTGCATGTACATATAATTCACTATATCATGCAGATTGAAGATCGTCGAATGCAAGCAAAGAGAAATCTATAATATTGGGTTCATTAACCTAAATCTCTTTCATGAATGGGAGATGAAAAAGAATCCCAAACAAGCCGAGGCCAACTTGCTACAATCGTTGCTTCAACATCAAAACAAACAAAAAATAATCTTTCCTTACAACTTCGAGTGAGTGTTATACTGTGCATATTCGGTTTTCCTTTATTTATTCGAGGTTATAGTAATGTAAATGATGAGTTATGCATGCGTGCGCAGCTTCCACTTTATTCTCCTAGAGATTATGCTTGAGGAGGGACTAGTAACCGTCTTAGACTCAAGACGAAAAGATCCCAAGACGTATGCGATCATCACTGAAATGCTTAAGAAGTAAGTTCAATCGATCATTATCGCACCATTTCGGCAACTTTGTTCATTTCCTGATATCAGGTAATAATTATTTTCTATGTCTGGCAGGGTTTGGATACCGTTCACCACAAAATCTCCGGGACTGCCGAAGGAGCTGAAATTTACACGCCCGAAAGTAAGTACAACTAGCTAGTTCCGCGCATCTCCCATTATATTGATTCTAGCTAGTTTCATCAATACCATTTATATAATGCTTGATTATCAGTTTGATTGACCTCTATTTCTCGTAAAGTGGTTGTGGCAGCAACCAGGGACTAATCTTTGTGGATACTACGTATGCGAGTTCATCTACAACGCGACGATCTCTAAGCAGGGCGGCTACTCTAAAAAAGATTTGATGTGCGTAAGCAATAATATTCACAATTTTATTTTATTACCATCATTTGTGTTGAGTTTCATTCATATATATGTATTGACCCCCTTCTTCGAATTAGCTTTGGGAGCTGCAGGAACAACTCCTACCACAAGATCGCATAATAGCTATTCAAGAGGAATTGGCGGGATTCTTAAACACGTCATCAGGAAAGAGGGAGAATACCATATGGAACTTGATTTCAAATGTTAGGGTATTGTAAGAGATATTATATTGTATATATGTAGCCAGTATCGTCGGATAGATATACGAAAACTTGTTGTTCGAACAATCTCACTTCTCTCTGTATATGTTTATGACGATCTTCTGTACTTAATGGTTTAATTCCTTCATTTGCTTACTAGCTAGCATGTCGAGTCCTCTCTATACGTATAGTACGTAGCGTCGACCAGAGATAAGAGAGGACACCTCTCTCTATTAGCTAGCTAACACAATATATTAAACCCCAAAATTAATCCTACAAAACCCTCATCCCTCCCCTCTAAAAAAACAAAACCCCAGTCCCGGAACTGCTGACGCGTGGATGCATTTTGGTCCCGATTGGTGCTACCAACCGGGACAAAAGGCCCTCATGCCCGGGCAAGCCGCAGAGGCCACGTGGAGCCCCATCTGTCCCGGTTCGTGGGCAAACCGGGACTAAAGGTTTTGGGCATTAGTAACGACCCTTTAGTCCCGGTTCCAAAACCGAGACAAATGGCCCTCTAGAACCGGGACAAATGAGCCTTTTTCTACCAGTGCGTCCAGTGCCCCCACAGGCCTTGATCTGGCAGCTTGTGAAGAATGTGGCGCCTGGACCCACTTGGCAGGGCTCCTCCGTTTGTGGGCGAAGCACCTGCCAGCGGCGCAGCATCCCTAGGACGAGGACACCGGCTCACACATTGAGGTGAGGTCGAGGACGGGCGCGGTGCGAGAGCAAGTTCGCGCGGACGGCGTCTCCATGGTGGTGTTGCGAAGGGATAAGGAGACCATTTTTCTGCCAACTCAGCTCGACAGGCGGGCCGATCGGTTAGTGACGTCATCGATGCGATGAGAGCTAGCACCAAAGTTAAGTATGGATCAGGCGACATAGCCAACCCGATTTTTCGCCATCACGTCCATAAGGCCGCGCCATTTCATGCAGAGGGTGATGAGCGCCAGCACACTGGTCTGACCTGCCAGCCCCGTGGTTAGACCCAACCATCAACCCTGCAAAAGGAGATCCAAGACGATATTTGTTGAGATTTTTTACATTACATCATACTACTTCTAGGACCAGGTAGTATTGAATCATCTCAGCCGTTGACTTGCAGGGTAGTTTCGTCATTTTCTGTTTGATGATATAATTTGTAGAATCCTTCACCATGATCACCTTTGTTTGGCCTCCTCATTGCCGTCGGCAGTTATCCGCGGCGTCCGTTCATACAGTACAATATGTCCGCCACGAGCTCCCTCAACGCTCGCTCATCATAGACTGCTGTCACCGCTGTCCGTCTGTCCTATCGGTTTGTCCATCGGCGAAACTCATCGATGCTATGTGCGCGCGTTGTTTGTGTGCAGCCGCCGGCTGGCGTACGCAGTAACTATGTATACATATCCGTGATCGTCGGAAAGAAATCGATCGGCTTGTAAGTGACACTACCAGAATAATTGCCCCTGCCGATGGCATTTTCTATGTCGACGGCCCCCGTCGGCATAGATGCGTGTATGCCGACGGTCGGGGAAAGGACGTAGGCGTACTAAAGCCGTCGGCAAACCTCCATCTATGCCGACGGGGGCTGTCGGCATAGAAGCGTCGTCGACATCTTTCTCACTATACCGACGGGGGCCGTCGGCATATATCCGCTGTCGGCACACGTGTGGCCCCGCTGACCCAGGACCAGACGGAGAGTTGACGCCATCACCACTATGCCGACGGCCCTGACGGAGGCCGTCGGCATAGCTAGTACACTTTTTTTAGTCAGCAAAAAACACGTGGGCTATCTATGCCGACGGCCATGCCATCGACATATATGTGGGCTATCTATCTCCTGCCACGTCAGCGATCCACGGCACCGTGAGCCCGGAGCTATGCCAACGGTTATGCCGTCGTTATATCTCCGGCCCAACGGTGCCGCGGATCGCTGACGTGGCAGGGAGCTATGCCGACGGCTATGCCGTCGGCAAATCTACGTTCATTTTTTTCCGTTTTTTTATAATTTTTTGTTTAAAAAGATTAATTTTACATTTGTTTTATGTTTTTAGTTTGTGTTTTAAATTGCTTATATCTTTTAAAATATTTGATATTTTTGAGTGATTCTTTTAAGATATTTGTTTCAAACCCTAGATTGTGAATAACTTGAGTTTACAAATAGTTTTTAATTTAATTCTTTTTGCTCCTACTCACGTGTTAGATTGTTGTCACAATAAGATTTATTTGGTTATTATTAGAATAATTTAAATTAGGATTTTAATTTTAGGGTCATTTAGCTCAAAAAAAATCATTAAATGCATGAAAAATAGCAAATGAAGTTAGAAAGGGTTAAAATTTGAGGATGTGACTTTGAATGGTGCATATTGAATGCATAAAAAGTCTGAAGTTGAAATAACTTAAAAAAATGAAATGCCTTTGTAACAGACGAGTTTTCGTCCGAAAGCTTGATACTTCGAATCAGATGGTCCAGTTTGTACACGAAGTGCATCTTGTTTTTGCCGTAACCCTCTCAACTTTTTAGCATAAGCTATGTGGGTGAAATGATGATACCATGCCAAGTTTCATCCTTTTCAGAGTTGATCGATGAATTGTCAGTTTATGATCAGATTATACCATACCATGCCATGTTTCTTTTGTATGGTGTGTTTACTGGGATCGATGAACTGTCAGTTTATGACCAGATTATTTATTGAAAGTAATTGTATTTTTTCTGAATTCTATTTTGTGTGATCTATATATCTATGCAATGCATTTCAATATATGAGTTTTCTTTGGCCAACTTGATCTATCGATTTTCAATGGAACTGGTGCATAGTAGTGGGTTCAATCTTGTGATGTCCTCACCCAGTGAATCACATATTCTATTTTTTGCTACTGTTGGAAATATGCCTTAGAGGCAATAATAAATTGGTTATTATCATATTTCCTTGTTCATGATAATCGTTTATTATCCATTCTATAATTGTGTTGATCGGAAACTCACATACATGTGTGGTTATATAGACAACACCATGTCCCTAGTATGCCTCTAATAGACTAGCTCGTTGATCAAAGATGACTATGATTTCCTAGTCATGGACATGAGATGTCATTTGGTAACGGGATCACATCATTAGAAGAATGATGTGATGGACAAGACCCAAACTACAAACATAACATATGATCTCGTCAGTTTATTGGTACTGTTTTCTGCATGTCAAATATATGTTCCTATGACCATGAGATCATGCAACTCACGGACACCGGAGGAGTGCCTTGTGTGTATCAAACGTCGCAACGTAACTGGGTGACTATAAATGTGCTCTAAAGGTATCTCCGAGGGTATCTGTTGGGTTGGCATGGATCAAGACTGGGATTTGATACTCCGTGTGACGGAGAGGTATCTCAGGGCCCACTCGATAATACAACATCACAATAAGCCTTGCAAGCAATGTGACTAAGTGTTAGTCACGTGATATTGTATTACGGAACAAGTAAAGAGACTTGCCGGTAACGAGGTCAAACTAGGTATGGAGATGCCGACGATCAAATCTCGGGCAAGTAATATACCGAAAAACAAACGGAACATCATACAGGATTGACTGAATCCTTGACATAGAGGTTCGACCGATAAAGATCTTCGCAGAATATGTAGGAACCAATATGGGCATCCAGGTCCCGCCATTGGTTATTGACCGTAGAGGTGTCTCGGTCATATCTACATAGTTCTCGAACCCACAGGGTCTGCACACTTAAGGTTCGGTGACGCTTCAGTAGTATAGAATCATGTATGGTAGTGAACGAAGGTTGTTCGAAGTTCCGGGTAAGATCCCGGACGTCACGAGGAGCTCCGGAATGGTCCGGAGGTAAAGATTGATATATGGGATAATAATGTTTGGTCTTCGGAAGGGTTTCGGAATTCACCAGAAATAGTTCGAATGTTTCTCGAAATGTTCGGGGTACAGAAACACTTTATTTGGGCCAAGGGGTAAAGCCCATGAGGCTTTAGGAAGGTGCAACAACTGTTTTGCGGAGGCCAGGGGCCAGACGTCAAGGACCCTGGCGTCTGGGGTCAGATGCCGAGGACCTTGGCGTCTGGTCCTGGAATCCGAGAATGACTCTTGCCTTGCGGGCAAACCGACCTTGAGGAGGATTTTTCGCCAAGTTTAGACCCCAAGGCTCAGCATATAAATAAAGGGGCGGGCTAGCACTTGGAACACATCAAGAAACCATAAGCCACGTGCTGCCTCTCCTCTAGTTCGTAGTTTCTCCTCTAGATCGGTTTCAACGATGAAGCCCTGCTGGAATTGCTCCACCGCCATCGCCGCAACGTCGTCGCGCTGCCGGAGAACTCGTCTATCTCTCCGCTCCCTCTTGCTAGATCAAGAAGGCGGAGATCATCATCGAGCTGTACGTGTGCTGAACGCGGAGGTACCGTCCGTTCGGCGCTAGATCGGAAGGACCGTGATCAAGATCGCGAGACAGATCGTGATGAGATCACAGGACGGATCGTGATGAGTTTGCCGGATGGATCGTGATTGGATCGCGGGACGGATCGTGATGAGATCGCGGGACGCTCGGCGATTTGGGTTGCGAAGACGTTCGACTACACCAACCGCCTTTCTTAACGCTTCCCGCTTAGGGATCTACAAGGGTACGTAGATCCATTCTCTCGCTCGTAGATGCTCATCACCATGGATAGATCTTGCGTGTGCGTAGAATTTTTTTTGTTTCTCATGCAACGTTCCCCAACAGCTATTAAGGATAAAATGATGAGGTTTAATAATATTGATTGGATTTATTCTGTCTACATTATATCATCTTGCTTAAGACGTACCTCTGTTCGTATGAACTTAATTACCATAGATGTCTACAGAAGTTGGTTGATTGGTGGAGTAACTAGTCTGCTAGTGAATTCCATATTTGTACATATTCATATAGAATAAGAAAAATATGTATATATTCATCCGTATCGACAATTTATACAAATGACAAGGTACGACAAAAAATGATACTATTATTAATGTTTAGCCTAAGAGAAGGAATATAATCTTAACGTAGGCTTATCACTATCATACAGTCATCCTAGTTCATACATGTCAACCTAGTTAAAATAGGAATGATGGAATAAGAAAGGAAAGGACATCATCCAATAGAAGTCATCGTATAATTTTGAATAATATCTAAAAGTTTGGATCATACAATTTGTTTGAAGACTCAGATGTCATAGCTGGACAGTGGTTTCTTGCATAAGGGTAAAAAATATAATGGTTTATTTCTGCAAACAAAAGAAACAAATAGCCTGAGATTTCCCTTTTGCGAACAATAAATTTTAGCCCTTATGAAGCAAAAGCATCACCGAACAGAAGATTTTAGTCCTACTTGAGCTCAGCCTAACAAATCTATGGAGGATGACCTTGAGTTTGGCAATAATCAGTGTGGAGGGAAATACATGTTATTTTTTGTGTGCGGGATATACATGGTATTTAATGTGACCTTATTCTGAACCTCATTAATCATATACTTGTCTCAGTTGTCCGTGATTTTTTCGAAAGGCAATATTATTAGGTCTTGCCCGCATCCGCATGGTACTATTTTTAGGCTCAATTACAGCGTATGGTCTCCATTTCAGTGTGTACTAATTTTTTAAGCAGTAGATAAAAAGAAGTTGGTTAACATGGTATGCATGATTCTGCAAGAGCACCAGTGAATATGTTGAGAAGAACTGTACTTCTTAATCAAATCACCAAATAGCCACATTTACTATGACCATTGTTACTCTGAAACTATTTCCTACAGTCTTCAAAAGATTTGACATTTTTGTTTGCCTGAGATCAAAGATGAATCAGTAAAACATATACTTAATTTTCCTCGAAAGCAAATCACTACTGCAATTTTGACATCCGAAGCACTGAAAGGAGGCATATGTCCACACCAATGCAACAGGAAGCCTAGTTGCCACTTCGGCGAGACGGTCAAACCCTGTAAGATGCAACCATGTAAAGCGTTGACGGAACTGCCACCACACGAACAGCTTAAAATATCAATCTAATTTCGTTGTGCATGTGGGCAGTCTTGGTCGTTCATACCGATGGCTCGACCCAGCATGCTGCCACCATCTCGAGTATCGACATGCTACAACTAAACTTGTACAAATGGTATTAGTTGACTCGAGCCATGATGTCAACTGTACATATTTCAGGCATATCGAAATTAGAAACTACATATTTCTCGCAGAAAAAGAACTACACATAGTTCAGTACTGTTGTACAGTCCTATACTGAAGATTTTTCGTAAAACAACTTGATTGAAGAAGTCGGGTTAGTCCATCCAAATTTATTTCAGTACGCTATGCACTCACAAAATATCTAGCTTTATGAAGTTTGCATGTAACATCAATATTTAGGATAGGGTATTATAGAGATAGTATTATGAGTACAAATAATCCCGGGCTATAAATTTAAGGATGTGGAGTTATTTGTCTGCAGAGTGGGCCTAGGAAGGACTGTCCATGAATATCAAGGATGTCAGTAGATTCAACAACAACCCGCCATAGTCCCTTCAGTCAGCAGCCTCATTGATGCCCGCGGCCACCCAGTCTGATTGAAACTGCAATCCTTAGTTCAGAACACCTCCCACTCTGCTGGATAGTAAGTAAGAATAACTGCTGGATTGAACTCACCGCTCTTCTGGAGCCGCCCCCTCCCCTCCCCTCCCCTTCCCTCCCAAGCCTAGCCGCCCCACGGCCTCACTCCCTCCCCCTCCCTTCCTCGCCGCCGCCTGAGGCAGCCGCCGGGCAAGCCTGGGGTGTCAAGGATGGTGGCGGCGGGGCCTCGGCTGCCCTGCCTCTGTGTGGGGAACCCCCGATCTGGAGCGGCGACTTCATTGGCAAGCACGACAGGCTAGCAACCGTGCGGGCGGTGGATCTGGCGTCCCGGCCGCACGGGTGACGGGATCCGGTGGTCGTTGGCGACCGGCGGCGGCTTCTGCGGTAGCCGGTAGGCGTGATCTTGCGCCTCCCCTCCTCCCCTGTTCGGCGTGCGGGCTAGCCTGGTCGGGCCGCGCTTTCTTTAGTCGCCGGTTCTGTACAGGAGGCGCTGCTAGTGGCGGAGATCTAGTTCGGGCGAAATCCCTGGCCGGTCATGGCCGGCCTCGTCGACGGCGACGCCTAAGGACGTCGTTCCCCTCCTTGAAGGCGTCGGTATGGACTGATCCACTCACTTCCCCTTCCCCTAGGTCTCCCGGGCGAAAGCCCTAACTTTGTTCCAGACCCGCATGTGAGTGCGTCAGACCGGTTTGTGTCCCAGACCCGCATGTGGCTCGGTCGGGGCCTCCGCCTTTAGATATTAGGTTTAGGTGAGAGGTCTGGGTATTTGGCCCAGCTTACACCCATTCATCATATGGATAGGAGTAGCGGCAGATGTTGCCAAGATGGCGGATTTAGGCATATTATTGTACTATTTTGTAAGGTCCTCAAGAATAATCAATAAAATGGCCACATGCATCTCCTCCCAGATGCATAGGCCGGGGTCATCCTCCTTTTCTAACAAAAAAGAATAACTGCTGGATTGCACTTGAAGATTGGAATGACCGTGAAAGAGGCTTCACTGGATCGTAGAAATTTTGGATCCCTTCGAGTGTGGATGGTACATGGCATAGTCGCCGCTCCTGCAGGCCTGCATATCCAGCTTCATACTCTGTAGCTTCTCGCCCCCCTGATGTCCCCTCTTCCAGCCGCCATTTTTTCGTCAAGCAGGTGTGCTGACACAACCATGGCTCTCCTTCCATGATTGATCATGGGTTAATTAAGTACCCCAAAATAAATGGATTTCACCAAGTCAGTTCATGGCATATGTTGTTGCTAAACAACTATGAACTGTCATTCCCTATTAACTTGGTATATTTGTAACTTCGTAACAGCTATAATAGCTTCTTTGGTGAGCCAACTGATACTAAATGATTGTAATACAGAAATGCAGAGAATCTATGATCCGAAGGTGAAATTGAAATCATATAGACGACTCAACTTGAAGTCTGATTGATTTGCATATCGGAACGATAACAAAACTGTAACTAATGCACATATACCTGCTTCAAAATGAGATGGACGATATGAGCACTGATTCAATCAAACATATACAGTATCCAAATATGCAAAACTGAAGTAATCAATTAGGATAAATTTAGTAACCTACATCTCTTAAGAAAATTCCATTGGCCACCATGTACCACCTGAATAATATGTGAAAATCTGCATGCAGATTAAATAGAAAATAACAAATATATTTTCTATGTAAGTACAATATGTTCGCTGCTCAATACATTAAACAGATCCATGAAGGTTTTCCTCAATTTAAGAAGATAAATATTCACATCTTCTAAGTTCTAAGTCTAACTAATGAACGGTGGCGTTGTCTCGCGCCGTTGTGGCATCGACGGCAGGCCTGACAAGGTCAAACAAAACATAAAAGATCACATCTTGAACATAGATTGATTGCAAATATGTCTTACAATTGTTGCCTTGTGAGATGCACGATTACAAGTATGAACTGTAGGGAAATGAACTATGGTGGTTATGGTGGCTATGGAGATTCGATGGCAGCGTCTAGGGTTGATGAAGGGAATGGATATGGCTCTGTACTGGTAGACTTGCCCGATGCTCTCTAGGGTTGATGAAGGGAATGGATATGGCTCTGTACTGGTAGACTTGACCGATGTTCGATGTTCCGTTGACATTTCGGTAGGGTGAAGTTGTCCAGGTAGACAAGCTGCCTCGGTTCCATGCCATACCACGGTCACCGTTGTATGAAACCCCGTCTTTTTCTTTGGCGCCTCCTGTTGATTCCCTCTATCTCCTCCTTTACTCCTTTCCATGTTTTGACCTTATTTAGTCCATTTGTATTCCATTTCTTGCTGATTCACAATAAAGAGAGGATTTGTGCAATTCTATTCATTCATTAGTCATTAGTATCAATATCTGAATGAATATCTTGATTTAAAGAAATATCTCAGTTTAAACGAAGATGAAATGAGTATAAAAATATCATTCATGAATGGTCTCCGCTGCCAGTAAAACACACTAAGCCAAAAAGGGCCTATAGTAAATGTGTTCCGCACTAGGCCAGCGTTAGAAGTGCTTACCATGAGCCCCGCGTGTGAACTTCTTGACGTCCTCCATTTCGGTCGGAGTGGCGGTAATCTTGGTTTTTGTCAACTCCAACCCTTTTAATAGTTGCTTATTATCTCGTCGAGAAGTCTGTTTTAACAAGCCAGATGGAGTTTATTAGCAAAATACGAATTCTTAAGTCGGCCACTCATGTCTAAACTAAGGTTCGGGGGCTACTAGGCTTCGTGGTTTTAAAATCGTTAAGCTTGTTTTGTAAAACTTATCGATCCCGTGGTCAGGTATGGCTACCCAACCAGTGTCTCGGGGGCTAGTAGGCTTCGCTGTATTTTGCCACCCGCAGGTCCTTAGACATGTCAATGATTTGGAACATGACATCAAATAAAACCGGCTTGGTTCTTGGATGACCAACCATTAGTTCATCCAGAGGGCTACTAGGCTAGTTAAAGATTTCATTATCATTGCGATAAAAGTTAGCTGCAGGCTTGTGGTCAATACGTCCACTTCATCCTTAAGCCACACTCGGGCAGTTCTGACATAGTCGGGTACGGATATTAAGGCATTAAACTCTTTATCAGTAAGACATGATTTTCCAAGGACATCTTCCTTCCCCGATGACGCGTTAAACTTTGAACCTCGGAGGTAGTCACCAAATATGCCGACGACTCCTCCGCTTGGGGATCTCCTCGAGGCACTTCAGGTGGCGGCGTTTTTTTTGAGTCGGTCCATGGAACGGGAATGTCCATGCCTAGGACCTCAGACATGGGCGATGTGCGTGAACATGTTGCCTGTAGGTCATAGAGTTTGATTTTCAGAACAAACAACATAGTAATTGCAAAAAGATATTTCGAGAAGGATACTTACGTGGCCGAAATAGTTGGAATGCCAATCGTGTCCTCGGTGGCTTGCCGCCTAGTTTTGTTTTCCCTGTATGGATTCCCTTGAAGGGTCGGGTTACCCTTTCGACACTTGGAGCGGCGACCCCTATGGGGAGGAATTAAAGTGCTCATCACTGGAGCCATAGGGTCAGCCGATCATTGTCGTCAAGAACCACGATGGGCATTTAACTTGGAGGAAGGTAGCATCCCTGGGAAATCGCCATCGGGGAACCATTAGTGCTCTCTTGAAAGAATAGCCCATCCTCAAAGATGAGGGATAGTTCGGTGTCCTCATTAAACCCAGGACCACGAGTGTAAGACTCTGGCTGTGGGGCTAGACAGTTAACCATGGTGATCCAACATTTCCACCCCTTCTTTGATATATTGAACAACTAATCACACGTATAAATAGACAATTCGGATTCGCGAAGTGTCTGCTACTAGTGACCTATGTTGGTATTTTCCCCGAAGAGAAAGGGTGAACCAATATAATAGCGATACATATTTCCCTGAGTGAGAACCAAAGTTTATTGAACCAATAGGATAATCAAGGCAAATTCACGTTGTCAGCACCTACACGCATAAAACCAAACGCTTGCACCTAACACGGGCAAGAGGGTTGCCAATTCCCTTGAACTCATTATTTGTAAGGATTAACTCTGATAGAGATAGATATATAGAAGGTAAAAACAAAAAAGGTAATTAAGTGCAGCAAGGTATTTGGGTTTATAACAATAGGATTACAAGAGGATTCTCTCTCGAAACCAAAACATATAGTGGATAGACAAATTACTGTTGCACAATTGACAGAAAAGCACATAGTTAGGGTGTCATTCACGACAATGATAATGTATATAGGCATCATATCCATAAACAAGTAGACCGAAACGGTTTGGCATCTAGCACTATCACTCCAGTTCAAGAGCGCTTATATGCTTGCCTCTCTAGATATTAAGTTCATGCAAACGGAGTAATGGTTGGAGCATAGTGACATGATGTAGACAAAATAAACCCAATCAACATGAATAAACCCCATCATTTTACCCTTAGTGTGAACAATAAAAATATGTGTCTTGTCCTCTTTTGGAACTAGGATATAGAGCATCGCAAGATTGAACCCACTACAACACACCACTCCCATTGAAGATAAATCTGTTGGGAGACGTAGTAGTAAATCAAAATTTTCCTACGGTCACCAAGATCTATCCATGGAGAAACCAACAACGAGTGGGGAGAGATTGCATCTTCATACCTTTGAAGATCGCTAAGTGGAAGCGTTAAAAGAACACGATTGGTGGAGTCGTACTTGCAGCGATTCAGATCACGGTGAACTCCGATCTTAGCGCCGAACAACGGCGCCTCCGCGTTCAACACACATGCAGCCCGGTGACGAATCCTATGCCTTGATCCAGCAAGGAGGAAGGAGAGGTTGGGGAAGGGCTTCAACAGCAGCACGACGGCGTGGTGGTGGTGGAGTAGCAAGGTATTCCGGCAGGGCTTCGCCTAAGCGCTACGGAGGAGGAAGAAGAGAGGTAGGGCTTCGCCGTGTGAGAGAGAGATCAAATCTTATCTCAAAACATCCAAAACCTCAAGTATATATAGGAGGAGGGACGTGGAGGGCTGGCTTGGCCTCTACTCCAAAGAGGAGAGGTTCGGCCGAATTAAAGGGAGAGTCCTCCTCCCACAAGGGAGGTGGAACTCTTCCTTCTGAATCCTTTTTGCCTTATCTCCTTATCTCCAGCTGCATGGGCCTTTAGCAAAAGTCTTTCCCGGCCCAATAAGGGCTGGCACACTTTATCTAACAGCCCATGAGGTCCTTTGGTCGTCACACCCCTCCCGGGGGTCCTCCGGCACCCTCCCGGCACTCCCGGTACACTACCGATGAGCCCGAAAACTTTCCGGTGACCAAAACTGGACTTCCTATATATCAATCTTTACCTCCGGACCATTCCGGAGCTCCACGTGATGTACGGGATCTCATCCGGGACTCCGAACAACCTTCGGTAATCACGTATACCATTTCCCTATAACCCTAGCGTCATTGAACCTTAAGTGTGTAGACCCTACGGGTTCAGGAGACACGTAGACATGACCGAGACACTTCTCCGACCAATAACCAACAGCGAGATCTGGATACCCATGTTGGCTCCCATGTACTCCACGATGATCTCATCGGATGAACCACGATGTCAGGGAATCAATCAATCCCGTATTCAATTCCCTTTGTCTATCGGTATGATAGTTGCCCGAGATTCGATCGTCAGTATCCCTATACCTTGTTCAATCTCGTTACTAGCAAGTATCTTTACTCGTTCCGTAATACATCATACCGTGACTAACTCCTTGGTCACATTGAGCTCATTATGATGATGTCTTACCGAGTGGGCCCAGAGATATCTCTCTGTCACACGGAGTGACAAATCCCAGTCCCGATTCGTGCCAACCCAACAGATACTTTCGGAGATACCCGTAGTGCACCTTTATAGCCACCCAATTACGTTTTGACGTTTGGCACACCCAAAGCATTCCTACGGTATCCGGGAGTTGCACAATCTCATGGTCTAAGGAAACGATACTTGACATTGAAAAGCTTTAGCAAACGAACTACACGATCTAGTGCTATGCTTAGGATTGGGTCTTGTCCATCACATCATTCTCCTAATGATGTGATCCCGTTATCAACGACATGCAATGTCCATGGACATGAAACCGTGACCATCTATTGATCAACGAGCTAGTCAACTAGAGGCTCACTAGGGACATGTTGTGGTCTATGTATTCACACATGTATTATGGTTTCCGGTTAACACAATTATAGCATGAACAATAGACAATTATCATGAACAAGGAAATACAATAATAGCCATTTTATTATTGCCTCTAGGGCATATTTTCAACAGTATCCCACTTGCACTAGAGTCAATAATCTAGTTCACATCACCATGTGATTAACACTTACATCACCATGTGATCATATCATCATGTGATTAACACCCAATAAGTTCTGGGGTTTGTTCATGTTCTGCTCGTGAAAGAGGTTTTTAGTCAACGGGTCTGCAACATTCAGATCCGTGTGTACCTTGCAAACTTTCCATGTCATATTTGTAGATACTGCTCCCACGCTCCACTTGGAGCTATTCCAAATGGCTGCTCCACTATACGTAGCCGGATTTCTACTAAGTGTCATCCAGATTGGTGTTAAAGCTTGCATCATCGTAACCCTTTACGATGAACTCTTTATCACCTCCATAATCGAGAAATATTTCCTTAGTTCTCAAGTTACTAAGGATAACTTTGACCATTGTCTAGTGATCCACTCTTGGATTACTCTTGTACCCCTTGACAGACTCATGACAAGGCACACACAGGTGTGGTACACAACATGGCATACTATATAGAGCCTATGGCTAAAGCATAGGAGATGACACTCATCTTTTCTTTATCTTCTGCCGTGGTCGGGTATTGAGTCTTACTCAATTTCACACCTTACAATACAGTCAAGAACTCCTTCTTTGACCCATCTATTTTGAACTCCTTCAAAAACTTGTCAAGGTATGTATTCGACGAAAAAACTTATCAAGCGAATTGATCTATCCCTATAGATCTTGATGCTCAATAAAATAGTAGCTTTATCTGGGTCTTCCTTTGAAAAACTCTTTTCAAACAACCCTTCATGCTCTTCTAGAAATTCTACATCATTTCCGATCAATAATATGTCAACTACATATTCTTATAAGAAATTCTATAGTGCTCCCACTCACTTTCTTGCAAATACAAGTTTCTCATAAACTTTGTATAAACTTAAACACTTTGATCACCTCATCAAAGCATATATTCCAACTCCGAGATGCTTGCTCCAGTCCATAGAAGGATCCCTGGAGTTTGCATATTATTAGCATCCTTAGGATTGACAAAACCTTCTGGTTGTATCACATACAACTCTTCCTCACAGAAACCATTACGGAAACCTTGTTTTGTCATCCATCTGCCAGATTTCATAATCGAAAAATGCAGCAACTGCTAACATAATTTTAATAGACTTTTATCATCGCTACAGATGAGGCAATCTCATCGCAGTCAACTCCTTGAACTTGGCGGAAACCTTTTTTGTGACAAGTCGAGCTTTATAAACGGTGACATTTCACCATTAGCGTCTATGTTCATCTCAAAGGTCCATTTGTACTCAACGACCTGCCATTCAACAGGCAAGTCTACCAAAGTCCATACTTGGTTTTCATACATGGATCCTTTCTCGGATTTCATGGCTCCCAGCCATTTGTTGGAATCCGGGCCCACCATTGCTTCTCCATAGTTCGTAGGTTCATCATTGCCCAACAACATGATTTCCAAGACAGGGTTGTCGTACTACTCAGGAGCAGTATACGTCCTTGTCGACCTACGAGGTTCGATAGTGACTTGATCCGAAGCTTCACGATCATCATCATTAACTTCCTTTTCAACTGACGTAGGCTCTACAAAAACATCTTTCTGTGTTGCGCTATTCTCTAGTTGAAACAAAGGTTCAACAACCTTATCAAGTTCTATCTTCCTCCCACTCAATTCTTTCGAGAGAAACTCTTTCTCAAGAAAGGACCCGTTCTTAGCAACAAACACCTTTTGCGCTTGGATCTGAGATAGAAGGTATACCCAATGTCTCATTAGGGTATTCTATGAAGATGCATTTGTCTGCTTTGGGTTCGAGCTCACTAGGTGAAAAACCCATTTTCACATAAGCGTCGCAGCCCCAAACATTAAGAAATGACACCTTAGGCTTCTGTCAAACCATAATTCTCACGGTGTCATCTCAACAGACTTAGATGGTGCCCTATTAAAGTGAATGGATTTGTCTTTAATGCATAACCCAATAACGATAGTGGAAAAACGATAAGAGACATCATAGTACTCACTATATCCAATAGAGCACGACTACGACGTTCGAACACACCATCACACTATGGTGTTCCAGGAGGCGTGAGCTGTGAAACAATTTCCACATTGTCTAAAAGTGCATACCAAACTCGTAACTTAGATATTCACCTCCACGATCATATCGTAGACATTTCAGGCTCGTGTTTAATTAAGTAAATATCCCCATATTCACTCAAATCATCAGTGAAGGTAAAGAATAACGATATCCACTGTGTGTTTTAACACTCATTGGACCACATACATCAACATGTATTAATTCCAATAAGCCACTAGTCCACTCCATCATACCGGAAGACGGGGTATGAGTCATCTTGCCAAAAAGGCATGGCTCGCATGTCTCAACCGATTCAAAATCGAGTGAGTCAAAAATCCATCAGCATGGAGTTTCTTTCATGCGATTTATACCGATATGACATTTAGTGGCAGTGCCAAAAGTATGTGGTACTATCATTATTAACTTTATATCTTTTGGTACCAATGTTATGAACATGTGTACTACTACGATCATGATTCAATAAACCATTCCGAGTGGGCGCATGACCATTGAAGGCATTATCCATGTAAACAGAATAACCATTATTCTCTAACTTATATGAATAACCGTATTGCACTAATCATGATCTAATCACGTTCATGCTCAACACAAACACCAAATAACATTTATTTAGGTTTATCACAAATCCCGAAGGTAGAGAGAGCGTGCGATGGTGATCACATCAATCTTGGAAACACTTCCAACACACATCGTCACCTTTCACCTAGCTAGTCTCCGTTTGTTCCGTAGCTTTTATTTCACGTTGCTAACACTTAGCAACCGAACCGGTATCCAATACCCAGGTGCTACTAGGAGTACCAGCAAGGTACAAATCACTAACACGTATATCAAATATACTTCCATCGACATTACCAGCCTTCTTATCTACCAAGCATCTATGGTTTTTCCGCTTCAGCGAACATTCTCCTCATAACAGAAGCACTTAGTCCCGGGTTCGGGCTCAACCTTGGGTTTCTTCACTAGAGCAACAACTGGCTTGCCATTCCTGAAGTTTTTCCCTTCTTCCCCTTGCCCCTTTTTAAACTAGTGGTTTTCACTTAACCATCAACACTTGATGCTCCTTCTTGATTTCTACCTTCATGGTGTCAAACATCACGAACAACTCAGGGATGATCTTATCCATCCCTGGCATGTTATAGTTCATCACGAAGCTCTAGTAGCTTGGTGGTAGTGACTTGGAGAACTGCATTAATCACTATCTCATCTGGAAGATTAACTCCCACTTGATTCAAGTGATTGTAGCACCCAGACAATCTGAGCACACGCTCACCGATTGAGCTATTCTCCTTTATCTTGCAGGCAAAGAATCTTGTTGGAGGTCTCATACCTCTCAACATAGGCCCTAGCCTGAAATCCCAATTTCAGCTCTTAGAACATCTCTTATGTTCCGTGACGTTCAAAATGTTTTGGAGCCTAAATTCTAAGCCGTAATGCATGACGCACCGAACTATCACGTATTCATCAAAAAGTGCCTCTCATATGTTCACAACATCTGCAGACAACGCTTGAGGGAGTGGTGCACTTAGCGGTGCATCAAAGACATAAGCTTTCTGTGCAGCAATGAGGATAATCCTCAGATCACGGACCTAGTCCGTATTATTGCTACCATCAACTTTCAACTTATTTTTCTCTAGGACCGTATCAATAAAACCTGGGAGCTACAGCGCGAGCTATCTACAACATAATTTGCAAGGAAATTTTTAGACTAAGTTCATGATAATTAAGTTCATCTAATCAAATTATTAATGAACTCCCACTTAGATAGACATCTCTCTAGTCATCCAAGTGACACATGATCCACGTCAACTAGCCCGTGTCCGATCATCACGTGAGACGGACTAGTCATCCATGGTGAACATCTCTATGTTGATCGTATCTTCCATATGACTCATGTTCGACCTTTCGGTCTTCCGTGTTCCGAGGCCATGTCTGTACATGCTAGGCTCGTCAAGTCAACCTAAGTGTTTTGCGTGTGTAAATCTGGCTTACACCCGTTGTATGCGAATGTTAGAACCTATCACACCCGATCATCACGTGGTGCTTCGGAACAATAATCCTTAGCAACGGTGCACAGTTAGGGTGAACACTTTTCTTGAAATTTTAGTGAGAGATCATCTTATTTACTACCATCGTTCTAGGCAAATAAGATGTAAACATGATAAACATCACATGCAATCAATATAGTGACATGATATGGTCATTATCATCTTGCTCCTTTGATCTCCATCTTCGGGGCACCATGATCATCACTGTCACCGGCACGACACCATGATCTCCATCATCATGATCTCCATCACTGTGTCTTCATGAAGTTGTCTCGCCAACTATTACTTCTACCACTATGGCTAACGTTTAGCAATAAAGTAAAGTAATTACATGGCGTTTATGATTGACACGCAGGTCATACAATAAAATAAGACAACTCCTATGGCTCCTGCCGGTTGTCATACTCATCGACATGCAAGTCATGAATCCTATTACAAGAACATGATCAATCTCATACATCACAATGCATCACATCACATCCTTTTGGCCATATCACATCACAAGGCACATGCTGCAAAAATTAGTCAGACGTCCTCTAATTTGTAGTTGCAAGTTTTACGTGGCTGCTATAGGTTACTAGCAAGAACGTTTATTACCTACGCCAAAACCACAACGTGATATGCCAATTGCTATTTACCCTTCATAAGGACCCTTTTCATCGAATCCAATCCGACTAAGGTGGGAGAGACAGACACCCGCTAGCCACCTTATGCAACCAGTGCATGTTAGGCGGTGGAACCGGTCTCACGTAAGCGTACGTGTAAAGTTGGTCCGGGCCGCTTCATCCCACAATACTGCCGAATCAAGATAAGACTAGTAGTGGTAAGCAAATTAACAAAATCGACGCCCACAACAACTTGTGTTCTACCCGTGCATAGATTCTACGCATAGACCTAGCTCATGATGCCACTGTTGGGAGACGTAGTAGTGAATCAAAATTTTCCTACGGTCACCAAGATCTATCCATGGAGAAACCAACAACGAGTGGGGAGAGATTGCATCTTCATACCTTTGAAGATCGCTAAGCGGAAGCATTACAAGAACGCGGTGAACTCCGACCTTAGCACCGAACAACGGCGCCTCCGCGTTCAACACACTTGCAGCCCGGTGACGTCTCCTATTCCTTGATCCAGCAAGGAGGAAGGAGAGGTTGGGGAAGGGCTCCAACAGCAGCACGACGGCATGGTGGTGGTGGAGTAGCAAGGTATTCCGGCAGGGCTTCGCCTAAGCGCTGCGGAGGAGGAAGAAGAGAGGTAGGGCTTCGCCGTGTGAGAGAGAGATAAAATCTTATCTCAAAACATCCAAAACCTCAAGTATATATAGGAGGAGGGAAGTGGAGGGCTGGCTTGGCCTCTACTCCAAAGAGGAGAGGTTTGGCCGAATTAAAGGGAGAGTCCTCCTCCCACAAGGGAGGTGGAACTCTTCCTTTTGAATCCTTTTGGCCTTATCTCCTTATCTGCAGCCGCATGGGCCTTTAGAAAAAGTCTTTCCCAGCCCAATAAGGGCTGGCACACTTTATCTAACAGCCCATGAGGTCCATTGGTCGTCACACCCCTCCCCGGGGTCCTCCGGCACCCTCCCGACACTCCTGGTACACTACCGATGAGCCCGAAAACTTTCCGGTGACCAAAACTGGACTTCCTATATATCAATCTTTACCTCCGGACCATTCCGGAGCTCCTCGTGAAGTACGGGATCTCATCCGGGACTCCGAACAACCTTCGGTAATCATGTATACCATTTCCCTATAACCCTAGCGTCATCGAATCTTAAGTGTGTAGACCCTACGGGGTCGGGAGACACGTAGACATGACCGAGACACTTCTCCGACCAATAACCAACAGCGAGATCTGGATACCCATGTTGGCTCCCACGTACTCCACGATGATCTCATCGGATGAACCACAATGTCGGGGAATCAATCAATCCCGTATTCAATTCCCTTTGTCTATCGGTATGATACTTTCCCGAGATTCGATCATCGGTATCCCTATACCTTGTTCAATCTCGTTACTAGCAAGTCTCTTTACTCGTTCCGTAATACCTCATCCCATGACTAACTCCTTTGTCACATTGAGCTCATTATGATGATGTCTTACCGAGTGGGCCTAGAGATACCTCTCCGTCACACGGAGTGACAAATCCCAGTCTCGATTCGTGCCAACCCAACAGATACTTTCGGAGATACCCGTAGTGCACCTTTATAGCCACCCAGTTACGTTGTGACGTTTGGCACACCCAAAGCATTCCTACGGTATACAGGAGTTGCACAATCTCATGGTCTAAGGAAACGATACTTGGCATTGAAAAGCTTTAGCAAACAAACTACACGATCTAGTGCTATGCTTAGGATTGGGTCTTGTCCATCACATCATTCTCCTAATGATGTGATCCCGTTACCAACGACATCCAATGTCCATGGACATGAAACCGTGACCATCTATTGATCAACGAGCTAGTCAACTAGAGGCTCACTAGGGACATGTTGTGGTCCATGTATTCACACATGTATTACGGTTCCCGGTTAACACAATTATAGAATGAACAATAGACAATTATCATGTACAAGTAAATACAATAATAGCCATTTTATTATTGCCTCTAGGGCATATTTCCAACAAAATCAATCTTGTTGGCCAAACCAAACAGATAGATCCTTGAGAAATATGAAGCTATAACAATCATGCATAATAAATTTCAGAAATGACTAAGTTACTTCCAATGAATAATTTGATCATCAACCCAGAATTCATCGGATCTGAACAGACACACTGCAAAATAATATTACATAGGATATAGATCACCGCAGGAATCACGGAGAACATGGTATCGAAGATCAATGAGAGAGAAGAAGCCATTGAGCTACTAGCTATGAACCCGCAGATCTATGGTGAACTACTCATACATCATCATGGAGGCAGTAAGGTGGATGTACAAGGCCTCCGTGATCGATTCCCCCTCCGACAGGGTGCCAGAAAAGGTCTCTAGTTGGGATCGCCGCGGAACATAGTCTTGCGACTATGGAAAAACTGTTTCGGATGGCTCTCTAGGGTTTCTAGAAAATTTGAGGAGTTATAGAAGTGGAACTAGACCAATAGGGTTAACGAGGGGCCCACAAGCTTGGAGGCCGCGACCTACCCCCAGGGTGCTCCTGATAACCCACAAGTGTAGGGGATCTCAACCATCTTCACGGGTAGCATTACACCCTAATTTATTGATTTGACATGGGGAGCCAAAGAATATTTATTGTTCTTAACAGTTGAGTTGCCAATTCAACCACACCTGAGATATCTCTCTGTAGCAGAAGTTTTAGTAGCACATCGAAATAGTAGTAGTAATGGTAACAATAACAACATCAATTTTGTTGTGATTATAACAACAATAGCAAAAAGAGTAACATAGCAAGATTTAGTATACGAAAAGCGTAGGCATTTGGATAGGTGATGGATAAGTATATTGGATACCATTCATAATGTAACAATTACATACTAGAGCGACACAGAACTAGCTCCAATTTAGCAATGTAATGTAGCCATGTATTTCGTATATAGGCATACATGCTTATAATAAGAACTTGAATGACAACTTTTGTCCTACCCTCACATGACAACGGGGTCCATAAGGAAACTAAGGGATATTAAGGCCTCCTTTTAGTGGAGAACCGTAACAAAGCATTAACACATAGTGAATACATGAACTCCTCAAACTACGGTAATCACCGGAAAGATTCTCAATTATTTTCACCTTGGGTATGCGGATCATGACACATAATAGGTGCATACAACTTGTAAGATAGAATCCAAAACAATATCATATTCGTGGAAACATAAAATGTTAAGATCTGAAATCATGGCACTTGGGCCCTAGTGACAAGAATTAAGCATAGCAAAGTCATAGCAACATCACTCTCACAACATAGTGGATACTAGGGATCAAGACGTATCAAAAGAACTCGATTACATGACAAATCTCATACAGTCCCATCACCGTACAACAACCGTACAGACGAATTACTCACTCCCTGTGGCGAGCAACATGATGGTGGTGATGGACAAGGGTTGGTGATGACGATGATGATGAATCCCCCTCTCCGGAGCCCCAAACGGACTCCAGATCATCCCTCCCGAGGAAGAACATGAGGTGGCGGTGGTGGCTCTGCCTCATAAAACGCGATGAAATATTATCTCCTATTTTTTATCTGGAAATAGGAATTAATAGGACTGGAATTAGGGTCGATAGAGCCACTAGGTGGCCGAAAGACATTAGGGCGCGTCTAGGAGGGGTGGCCGCATCCTATTGGCTTGGCAGCAACTAGTAGCCCGCCTCTGGCGGATCTTCACTCTAATATTTTTGCTGTATTCCAGAAAACTTCTCCAAAAGTTTCGTCCAATTTCGAGAACTTATATTTCTACACAAAAGCAACGGCATGGTAGATCTATTGAAACCAACGCCAGGCTCGATTAGTTTCGTTCAAATGATCCAAATTAGAGTCCAACACAAGAGCAAAACTGTTTGAGAAAGTAGATACATTGGGGACGTATCAGCGACCCTCATGCTCATTGATACGTCTCCAACGTATCGATAATTTATGAAGTATTCACGCCATATTTACCTATGTTTACAATACTTTTATATGATTTTTATGCATTTTATATGATTTATTTAGAACTAATCCGGACTGACGTTGTTTTTAGCAGAATTACCGTGGTGTTGTTTTTGTGTAGAAAATGAACGTTCTCGGAATCGCCCAAAACTTTTTGATGATTTTTTCGAGAGGAAATAAGTAATATTGGAGTGAAGAACCATCGGAGGGGAGCCACCTGTGGGCCACAAGACATCAGGGTGCGCCCCCTAGGCCAGGCCCTGATGTGTGTTGGGGCCTACGTGGCTCCGTTGCCCGTGATTCCAATGCTGAAAAATCATATAAATCCCTGAAACCCCAGAAATAAAGAAAGGCTCTCCGCTTCGCTGCCGGAACTCTATGTATCGATGAAAAACCAGTCTAGAGCCATCCAGTAACCTGCCAAACAGGGAAATCCTCATCCGGTGGCCATCTTCATCATCCTGTTGTAGGCCATGATGAGGAGGGAGTGGTTCACCCTCGGGGCTATGGGTATGTACCTGTAGCTCTGTCTTCAGTATCTCTCTCTCCCTCTCATGTTCTTGAGATGTCAAGATCTTGATGTATCATGGGATTTGTTAATATAGTCAGATCATATGATTTTATTCCCTTGCTACCTTGTTGTGATGAATTGAATCTTTACCTTTGATTTTTATTGTGTCGGATTGAATATTGGATTGGAGATCACTTTGTATATGTCCGGCATGTGGATACCCATGGTGACAATGGGGTGTTCTATTGATTCACTTGATGTATGTTTTGGCACTCAACCTGTGGATTCCCGAGGTGACATTGCGTAATCTATACAAAGGGGTTAATACACATTCTTGTCGCACGTTCTCCGATATAAATCTTGGGGTGCTCCTTGAAGTTCTTTGTGTTGGATTGAATATGATAGATATGAAATTGTTTAATGCATGCCAAATAATTTACCCATGGATACTTGAGGTGACATTGGAATATCCAAGTGACATTAGAGTTGATTCATATGTATCATTGGTGTTATTTTTGTACGAACTCTAGGGCTGTCTGCGACACTTATAGGAATAGCGCAAAATATTGATCGGGAAGAATAACTTTGTGGTAGTTCTACTACGTACAACAATTTTATCTTATTTTTCTCCGCTAGATATGAACTTTTGAGTGATTTTTTGTTGCATGTTGAGGGATGATCATATGATTCAACTATGTTAGCATTGTTGGGAGATTACCTAGTGAATGTATGAACCCTAGGCCTTGTTTCCAAGCATTTATACTACATTTTACTCCCTGTTTTACACTTGTTACCTTGCTGTTTTCAAATTTTGAGATTACAAAACCTATATCTACCATCTATATTTTACTTGTATCACCATCTATTTGCCTAACTAGGGCATCTATACAATTTGACATTGTATTGGGTGTGTTGGGGGCACAAGGGATTTCTTGTATTTGATTGCAGGGTTGTTCGAGCGAGACCATATTCATCTTATACCCTTATACCCTTACATAGCCCCCAATAGCTAGGTTAATATTAGCTGATGATAATCCAGGTCTTCAAAACTTGGTAGAAGTAGAAATGCTTAGCCTGTAGGCCTCAACTTATTTAGAAGTAATCGCAAATCATCGTTCTAAACCCCCAAGGGCCGGCTCAAAGTTGATAATATTCAACCGGAGCTTTATTGAAGATAGGTAATAGAACCAATTGTAGCCCCCAAGGGCCGGCTCAATCCTGTCAAAGTTGAGTCGAAACTTTATTGAAGGTAGTTAATAGAGCCAATTGTAGCCCCCAAGGGACGGCTCAATCTTGTTAAAGTTGAGTCGGAGCTTTCATTGAAAACACTTTAAAAAGCCAGCCTGTAGTCCCCAAGTTCCGGGTTAGAAAAAATGATCCGGAACTGCATTGTAATCTTTGAGATCAAATAGACATTAGCCCCCCAAGTGTCAAACATATTGCTTGCAATCTGCTTGAAACTTGCTTAACCTTCATTATCTAAAAAAATTCCCTCTTGATAACTCATTCCTTATTTTGATATGTCACATGAAGCTTTAAACGAAGCCGAGTCATAAGTGGCCGGCTTAAAGAATAATCTAGCCACGCAGCAAGCCGCCCGAAGGAAGGCTGATGAAAAGTGCCAGCTCCTTGCTGAGGAACTGACCAAGATCAAAGCCGACTTTGCCGCCTTTAAAGAGTCTGCTAAAACTGAACAAGCCGCCCTGACTCAACGGACGGATGACGCTGACCAGCGGCTGATGATTGTGTCAGATGAGCTGCAGTCTCTGAAGCGCCATATCAAGAAAATGTCAGCCGCCATATTTGGTAAGTATTTGACAGCTTAACCCAAATTGTGTATGTGTACTTGTACTGGCGACTTATGACGAAGAATCTGTTTTATGTAGGTTCAAGGAGCCACCAACTCGCTTCCGACAGCTTGCTGCCCCTGAAGGCCATTTATACTCTGACGGAACAGCTTTACGGAGCTGTTTGCACGACCAAGGCTGTGCTCTACAAGGATATCACCCCCTCAACTATCAAAGGGGTCATAGAGCTTCTTTCCACGCTGCCAAAACAGATCGTAGAGCTGAAGGAATCAGCCGCCATACAGGGAGCTATCGCAGCCATAAGCCGGGCGTTAGCCTTTGATCCGGAGTTGATCCCTGGAGAAATGATGGACGGGTTTCCCTCCAAGAAAGATGATGGCTCCGAGTTTACAGAGGCTGACTATGCACGGTGTGTGAAGGCTTCCAAAGTCCTTGCCTCCGTGTTAGTAGAAGAAGTCAACTTGGCAACATATCAGGCGGCTTATAGAACCGATCAGAAGAGAATCCGCGGCCCCCTCTTTGAGTCCAAGGACCTGATGCCTGTCCATAGTAAGAATCTTTTTTGCTTTTGAAATTGACCCATACCCCTTGTTTGAATAAGGAAACTTTGCAGCTTTAACCCACTGCAACCGGGACTTGGACAATCTTCAGATCAAGGAGGTTGAAGACCCGGAACAGGGTGACCCACCGGCCAACTAATGGAGTTGTGAACGCCGTTGATAAGACGTCTCTTGTGACCCAACATGAGCGGTGTAAAACAATTGAAAATATTTTTGGGCTCTACAGAGAGAAGATGTAATAGGCTTTTAGTAACTTTGCCTTTGCCCGAACTATGCCATCATGCACATATTAAATAGTCCGGCTTAATATATATATATCATCTTCCTTGCACTTCCCATTGAATGTTTTACTGACTCTTGGCAGCTTAATTGACCCGCAAGAATACATGTATCCTGACATTGTTAGGAGGGAGGCTTAAAGCATAACCCAAAGATGCTGTATCTTTCTAACATGTTTTTTCAAAAACAGCTCATGTGCCGGTTCTATTGGGCTGACTCGCCACATAAAACTCCTTATCAGTACAGGGTCTCTGTGGAGATTGGCCATCAATTGACTTGAACCGGCTCAGGGTCTCCAGGCGACGTTAAGTGGTAAGAGTCGGGCGGGTCACCTAGCAGAGTAGCATCAGCTGATAGGCAGGTTTAACCCTGTTTGGCTTAAGAGTCGATCAAGTGGGTGTGTAAGCTACACCCGGCGGGTGGGAAGCTCCCAAGTGACCTTTGATGACAGAATCAACTATTTGGCTTGAGAGCCGACCGATAGGGTCTGATAAGCTACACCCGGAGGGTGGGAAGCCCCCTGGACGATCATGTTGACGGAGTCAACTGTTTCGCTTAAGAGCCAACCGATAGGGTCTGATAAGCTACACCCGGAGGGTGGTAAGCCCCCTGGACGATCATGTTGACGGAGTCAACTGTTTGGCTTAAGAGCCAACCGATAGGGTCTGATAAGCTACACCCGAAGGGTGGGAAGCCCCCTGGAGGATCGTGTTGACGGAGTCAACTGTTTGGCTTAAGAGTCGACAAATAGGGTCTGATAAGCTACACCCGGAGGGTGGGATGCCCCCTGGACGATCATGTTGACGCAGTCAATTTTTTTCTTGAGAGCCAACCGATAGGGTCTGATAAGCTACACCCGGACAGTGGGAAGCCCCCTGGATGATCATGTTGACGGAGTCAACTTTTTGGCTTGAGAGCCGACCGATAGGGTCTGATAAGCTACACCCGAAGGGTGGGAAGCCCCCTGGACGATCATGTTGACGGAGTCAACTTTTTGGCTTGAGAGCCAACCGATATTGTCTGATAAGCTACATCCGGAGGGTGAGAAGCCCCCTGGATGGTCATGTTGATGGATTCAACTTTTTGGCTTGATAGCCGACCGATAGGGTCTGATAAGCAACACCTGGAGGGTGGAAAGGCCCCTGGACGATCATGTTGACGGACTCAACTTTTTGGCTTGAGAGCCGACCAATAGGCTTTGATAAGCTACACCCGGAGGGTGGAAAGCCCCCTGGATGATCATGTTGACGGAGTCAACTTTTTGGCTTGACAGCCGACCAATAGGGTCTGATAAGCTACGCCCGGAGGGTGGGAAGCCCCCTGGACGGTCATTCTGGATCTTTCTTGCATAGATGAAGATATGCGAAACAGTAGAGGCCCCGGCTTGCAGGGATGTCAACTTTATTCATATATAAATATGATATGTACAATGATAGTGTACAATGTCGAGTCTCAATGACTTAAGTGTAGTAAGGCCACAGATGCGCTATGTTCCATGACCGGCGGGTCTCCTGCCCCGAGGTATCTGAATTGTCTCAGATGTCAATGAGGTAATATGACCCATTGTTGAGATTTCTGCTGACCACGGAAGGTCCTTCCCATGGAGGAGATAGCTTATGCATATTTGTCTTGTCTTGAATAAGCCGCAACACTAAGTTGCCTTCTTGAAAGTCCGGGTCTTGACTCTGCGGCTATGATAGAGGCGCAGGTCTTGCTGATAAATTGCCGAACAAGAAGCCGCCAGATCATGTTCCTCCTCCAAGGCATCCAACTCGTCTTGACGCGCCGTCTCATTGTTCGTCTCAATGTAAGCCGCCACTCGTGGCGAGTCATGACGGATGTCACTTGGTAACACGACCTCTACCCTGTAAACCATGAAGAAAGGTGTACAACCTGTTGATCTGTTGGGGGTAGTCCTGATGCTCCATAAGACGGACGGCAATTCCTCCACCCAACAACCCGACGTTCGCTGTAAAGGAACCATAAGCCGGGGCTTGATACCTTTCAGGATTTCTTGGTTAGCACGCTCCGCCTGACCGTTGGACTGTGGATGAGCAACCGCAGAAACATCAAGCCGGATGTGTTCAATGTCGCAGAACGTTTTCATAGCCCCCTTGGACAGGTTTGTGCCATTGTCTATGATGATGCTGTGAGGGTAACCAAAATAGTAGATCAGTTTCTTGATAAACTGAACCGTCGTAGCCGCGTCACACTTGCTAACCTGCTCAGCCTCTACCCACTTGGTAAACTTATCAACCGCCACCAAGAGGTGCGTCTTCGTGTCCTTGGATCTCTTGAAAGGCCCGACCATATCGAGCCCCCCAGACCGCAAACGGCCAAGTGATTGGAATCATGCGCAATTCTTGAGCCGGAACATGAGCACGCCGGCCAAACTTTTGATAGCCATCGCATTTGCGTACCAGATCCTCTGCATCCTTGTGAGCCGTCAACCAGAAGAAACTATGGCGGAAAGCCTTGGCCACCAGAGATTTTGAGCGGGCATGATGTATGCAATCACCAGCATGAATTTCATTCAAGATTTCCTTAACCTCCTCCGGTGAGACACAATGTTGAAACACGCCGGTGACGCTGCACTTGTGTAAATCGCCATTGGCTATCATCATGGATTTAGACCATCTGGTGATCTGTCTGGCCAGATTTTCATCATCAGGTAACTCGCCCCGAGGCAATTACGCCAAGTAAGGCACAGTCCAATCCGGAATAGCATGTAGAGCCGCCACCAATTGTCCCTCCATGTCAGGAACAACCAAATCTTCCTTTGAGGGTAATTTGACGGACGAGTGATGTAAGACGTCCAGAAAGATATTAGGCGGCACCGGCTTTCGTTGAGAGCCTAACCTTGATAGAGCATCAGCAGCCTCATTCCTATGACGATCAATATGTTCCACCTGATAACCCTTGAAGTGACCAGCAATGACATCCACCGCCCGACAATAAGCCGCCATCTGCGGATCCTTGGAGTCCAAGGTGCCTGAAACTTGCTGAGCCACAAGATCTGAGTCGCCGAAGAACCTTACCCGGCTTAAGTTCATCTCCTTAGACACCCTGAGGCCATGAAGCAGGGCTTCGTATTTAGCTGCATTTTTAGTGCAAGGGAACATCGGCCGGAGCACATAACAGAACTTGTCACCTTTGGGGGATGTTAAGACAACCCCTGCCCCTGATCCTTCCAGCTGCCTGGATCCATCAAAGTGTATTGTCCAGTATGTGTTATCCGGCTTTTCTTTGGGCGCATGACACTCTGTCCAGTCGTTTATGAAATCCACAAGGGCTTGAGACTTGACAGCTGTACGGGGTACGTATTTCAGATTGAGAGGTCCCAGCTCCAATGCCCACTTAGGAATCCTACCAGTGGCTTCTCTATTTTGAATTATGTCTCCCAACGAAGCTGAGCTGACCACGGTGATCTGGTGCCCTTAGAAGTAATGCTTTAACTTGCGGTTGGCCATGAACACCCCATACACTAACTTCTACCAATGTGGGTATCTCTTCTTGGACTCTGTCAGGACCTCTATGATATAATAAACCGGCCTCTGAACTGAATATTCTTTCCCTGCCTCCTTGCGCTCGACCACAATTGCAGCACTGACAGCCCTGTTGTTAGCCGCCATGTACAAGAGCAAGGGATCTTTCTTAGCCAGAGCGGCTAAAACTGGCAGCTCAGTGAGCTGCTTCTTGAGTGCCTCAAACGCTTCACGTACCGCCATACTCCAGATCAAATTGTCTGTCTTTTTCATCATTTGATATAAAGGGATGGCTTTCTCACCAATGCAACTTATAAACCGGCTCAACGCGACGATCTGCCCTGCCAGGCGTTGAACATCATTGATACAAGCCGACTCAGCCAGGGTCGGTGACAACCTTAATCTTATCCGAGTTAGCTTCAATACCACGCTCAGAGACCAGAAATCCCAAGAGCTTGCCAGCCGAAACACCAAAGACACACTTTGCTGGATTAAGCATCATCTTATAGATCTGCAGATTGTGAAAGGTTTCTTGTAAGTCATCAAGCAGAGTCTCCTTCTTCCTTGACTTGAGCACAATATCATCCACATAAGCGTGAACATTGCGCCCAATCTGGTTGTGAAGACAATTCTGCACACAACGACGCTGATAGGTTGCCTGAGCACTTTTGAGCCCAAAAGGCATAGACACATAGCAGAAGGCTCCAAAAGGCGTAACGAAAGCCGTCTTCTCTTGGTCCTTAACCGCCATCTTGATCTGATGATATCCTGAATAAGCATCCAGGAAGCATAAACTTTCGCAACCCGTCGTAGCATCAATGATTTGATCAATACGAGGGATAGCAAAAGGATCAGCCGGACAGGTCTTGCTAACATCCGTATAGTCCACACACATATGCCACGTGCCATTCTTCTTGAGAACAAGCACTAGGTTAGCAAGCCACTCCGGGTGAAAGACCTCGATGATGAAACCCGCCGCTAAGAGTCAGGCGACCTCTTCCCCAATGGCCTTGCGTCTCTCCTCGTTGAACCGCCGTAGAAATTGCTTGACAGGTTTAAACTTAGGATCCACATTAAGGTTATGCTCAGCTAACTCTCTCGGTACACCCGGCATTTCAGACGGCTTCCATGCAAAGATGTCCCGATGACTGATCAACCATGGCTCTCCTTCCGTGACTGATCATGGGTTAATTAAGTACCCCAAAATAAATGGATTTCACTAAGTCAGTTCATGACATATGTTGTTGCTAAAAACTATGAACTGTCATTCCCTATTAACTTGGTATATTTGTAACTTCGTAACAACTATAATAGCTTCTTTGGTAAACCAACTGATACTAAATGATTGTAATACAAAAATGCAGAGAATCTATGATCCGAAGGTGAAATAGAAAATCATATAGACGACTCAACTTGAAGTCTGATTGATTTGCATATCGGAACGATAACAAAACTGTAACTAATCCACATATACCTGCTTCACAATGAGATGGACGATATGAGCACTAATTCAATCAAACATATAAAGTATCCAAATATGCAAAACTGAAGTAATCAATTAGGATAAATTTAGTAACCGACATCTCTTAAGAAAATTCCATTGGCCACCATGTACCACCTGAATAATATGTGAAAATCTGCATCCAGATTAATTAGAAAATAACAAATATATTTTCTATGTAAGTACAATATGTTCGCTGCTCAATACATTAAGCAGATCCGTGAAGCTTTTCCTCAATTTAAGATGATAAATATTCACATCTTCTAAGTTCTAAGTCTAACTAATGGATGGTGGCGTTGTCTCGCGCCGTTCTGGCATCGACGGTAGGCCTGGCAAGGTCAAACAAAACATAGAAGATCACATCTTGAATATAGATTGATTGCAAATATGTCTTACAATGGTTGCCTTGTGAGATGCACGATTACAAGTATGAACTATAGGGAAATGCACTATGGTGGTTATGGTGGCTATGGAGATTCGATGGCAGCGTCTAGGGTTGATGAAGGGAATGGATATGGCTCTGTACTGGTAGACTTGCCCGATGCTCGATGTTCCATTGATATTTAGGTTGGGTGAAGTTGTCCAGGTAGACAAGCTGCCTCGGTTCCACGCCATACCACCACTCATACGAGTGGTCACCATTGTATGAAACGCCGTCTTTTTCTTTGGCGCCTCCTGTTGATTCCGTCTAGCTCCTCCATTACTCCTTTCCATGTTTTGACCTTATTTAGTCCATTTGTATTCCATTTCCCGCAGATTCACAATAAAGAGAGGATTTGTGGAAGTCTTTGCATTCATTAGTCATTAGTATCATTATCAGAACGAATATATTGATTTAGAGAAATATCTCAGTTTAAATGAAGATGAAACGTGTGTAAAAATATCATTCATGAATGGTCGCCGCTGCTAGTAAAACACACTCAGCCAAAAAGGGCCTATAGTAAATGTGTTCCGCACTAGGCCAGCTTTAGAAGTGCTTACCATGAGCCCTGCATGTGAACTTCTTGACGTCCTCCATTTCGGTCGGAGTGGCGGTAAACTTTGTTTTTGTCAACTCCAACCCTTTTAATAGTTGCTTATTATCTTGTTGAGAAGTCTGTTTTAACAAGCCAGATGCAGTTTATTAGCAAAATACAAATTATTAATTCGGCCACTCATGTCTAAACTAAGGTTCGGGGGCTACTAGGCTTCGTGGTTTTAAAATCGTTAAGCTTGTTTTGTAAAACTTATCGATCCCGTGGTCAGGTATGGCTACTCAACCAGTGTCTTGGGGGCCACTAGCCTTCGCTGTATTTTTTCCACCCGCAAGACCTTAGACATGTCAATGATTTGGAACATGACATCAAATAAAACTGGCTTGGTTCTTGGATGATCAACCATTAGTTCATTCATAGGGCTACTAGGCTAGTTAAAGATTTCATTATCATTGCGATAAAAGTTAGCTGCAGGCTTGTGGTCAATACTTCCACTTCATCCTTAAGCCACACTCAGGCAGTTCTTACATAGTCGGGTACTGATATTAGGGCATTAAACTCTTAATCAGTAAGACATGATTTTCCAAGGACATCTTCCTTCCCCGATGACGCGCTAAACTTTGCGGAGGTGGTCACCAAATATACCGACGACTCCTCCGATTGGGGATCTCCTCGAGGCACTTCGGGCGACGGCGGTTGTTTCGAGTCGGTCCTTGGAACGGGAATGTCCGTGCCTAGGACCTCAGACATGGGCGATGGGCGTGAACATGTTGCCTGTAGGTCACATAGTTCAATTTTCAGAACAATCAACATAGTAATTGCAGAAACATAATTCGAGAAGGATACTTATGCGACCAAAATAGTAGGAATGTCAGTCACGTCCTCGGTGGCTTGCCACCTAGTTTGGTTTCCCTGTACGGATTCCCTTGAAGGGTCGGGTTACCCTTTTGACACTTGGAGCGGCGACCCCTTTGGGGAGGAATTAAAGTGCTCATCACTGGAGCCATAGGGTCAGCAGATCATTGTCGTCAAGAACCAAGATGGGCATTTAACTTGGAGGAAGGTAGCATCCATGGGAAATTGCCATCGGGAAACCATTAGTGCTCTCTTGAAAGAATAGCCCATCCTCAAAGATGAGGGACAGTTCGGTGTCCTCATTAAACCCAGGACAACGAGTGTAAGACTCTGGCTGTGGGTATAGATAGTTAACCATGGTGATCCAACATTTCCACCCCTCCTTTGATATATTGAACAACTAATCACACGTATGAATAGACTGTTCGGATTCGCGAATTGTCTTCTACTAGTGACCTATGTTGTTATTTCCCCCGAAGAGAAAGGGTGAACCAATATAATAGCGATACATATTTCCCTGAGTGAGAACCAAAGTTTATCGAACCAATAGGATAATCAAGTAAAAATCATGTTGTCAGCACCTACACACATAAAACCAAACGCTTGCACCTAACATGGGTTGCCAATTCCCTTGAACTCATTATTTGTAAGGATTAATTATGGTAGAGATAGATATATAGATGGTAAAAACAAATAAGGTAAATAAGTGCAGCAAGGTATTTTGGTTTATAACAATTGGATTACAAGAGGCTTCTCTCTCGAAACCAAAGCATATAGTGGGTAGACAAATTACTGTTGTGCAATTGACAGAAATGCACATAGTTACGGTGTCATTCACGACAATGATAATGTATATAGTCATCACATCCATAAACAAGTAGACCAAAATGGTTTGGCATCTACCACCATTACTCCAGTTCAAGAGAGCTTATATGCTTGCCTCTCTAGGTATTAAGTTCATGCAAACGGAGTAATGGTTGGAGCACAGTGACATGATATAGACAAAATAAACCCAATCAATATGAATAAACCCCATCATTTTACCCTTAGTGTGAACAATAAAAATATGTGTCTTGTCCCCTTTTGGGACTAGGATATAGAGCATCGCAAGATTGAACCTACAACACACCACTTCCATTGAAGATAAATTAATCTAGTTGGCCAAACCAAATAGATAGATCGCTTAGAAATACGAAGCTATAACAATCATGCATAATAAATTTCAGAAATGACTCAGTTACTTTCAATGAATAATTTGATCATCAACTCAGAATTCATCGGATCTGAACAGACACACTGCAAAATAATATTACATAGGATATAGATCACCGCAGGAATCACGAAGAACATGGTATCGAAGATCAATATGAGAGAAGAATCCATCGAGCTACTAGCTATGAACCCGTAGATCTATGGTGAACTACTCACACATCATCATGGAGGCAGTAAGGTGGATGTACAAGGCCTCCGTGATCGATACCCCCTCCGACAGGGTGCCGGAAAAGGTCTCTAGTTGGGATCGCCGCGGAACATAGTCTTGCGACGGTGGAAAAACTGTTCCGGATGGCTCTCTGGGGTTTCTGAAAAATTTGAGGAGTTATAGAAGTGGAACTAGGCCAGGAGGGTTAACGGGGCCCCACAAGCTCGGAGGCCGCGACCTACCCCCAGGGTGCTCCTGATAACCCACAAGTGTAGGGGATCTCAACCATCTTCACGGGTAGCATTACACCCTAATTTATTGATTTGACAAGGGGAGCCAAAGAATATTTATTGGTCTTAGCAGTTGAGTTGCCAATTCAACCACACCTGAGATATCTCTCTATAGCAGAAGTTTTAGTAGCACATCGAAATAGTAGTAGTAATGGTAACAATAACAACATCAATTTTGTTGTGATTATAACAACAATAGCAAAAAGAGTAACATAGCAAGATTCAGTATACGAAAAGCGTAGGCATTTGGATAGGTGATGGATAAGTATATTGGATACCATTCATAATGTAACAATTACATACTAGAGCGACACAGAACTAGCTCCAATTCAATAATGTAATGTAGCCATGTATTTCGTATATATGCATACATGCTTATAATAAGAACTTGAATGACAACTTTAGTCCTACCCTCACATGACAACGGGCTCCATAAGGAAACTAAGGGATATTAAGGCCTCCTTTTAGTGGAGAACCGTAACAAAGCATTAACACATAGTGAATACATGAACTCCTCAAACTACGGTAATCACCCGAAAGATTCTCAATTATTGTCACCTTGGGTATGCGGATCATGACACGTAATAGGTGCATACAACTTGTAAGATAGGATCCAAAACAATATCATATTCATGGAAACATAAAAGGTTAAGATGTGAAATCATGGCACTTGGGACCTTGTGACAAGCATTAAGCATAGCAAAGTCATAGCAACATCACTCTCACAACATAGTGGATACTAGGGATCAAGACGTATCAAAATAACTCGATTACATGAAAAATATGATATAGTCCCATCACCATACAACAAGTGTACAGAGGAATTACTCACTCCCTGTGGCGAGCAACCTGATGGTGGTGATGGACAAGGGTTGGTGATGATGACGACGACGAATCCCCCTCTCCGGTGCCCCAAATGGACTCCAGATCATCCCTCCCGAGGAAGAACATGAGGTGGCGGTGGTGGCTGCACCTCATAAAACACGATGAAATATTATCTCCTATTTTTTCTCTGGAAATAGGAATTAATAGGACTGGAATTAGGGTCGAGAGAGCCACTAGGTGGCCGGAAGACATCAGGGCGCGGCCAGGAGGGGTGGCCGCATCTTGTTTGCTTGGCAACAACTAGTAGCCCCCCTCCGGCGGATCTTCACTCCAATATTTTTTCTGTATTCCAGAAAACTACTCCAAAAGTCTCGTCCAATTTCGAGAACTTATATTTCTACACAAAAACAACAACATGCTAGATCTATTGAAACCAACGCCAGTCTCGATTAGTTTCGTTCAAATGATCCAAATTAGAGTCCAAAACAAGAGCAAAAGTGTTTGAGAAAGTAGATATGTTGGGGACGTACCAGCGACCCTCATGCTCATTGATACGTCTCCAACGTATCGATAATTTACGAAGTATTCATGCCATATTTGCCTATGTTTACAATACTTTTATATGGTTTTGATGCACTTTATCTGATTTATTTAGAACTACCCCGGACTGACGTTGTTTTTAGCAGAATTACCGTGGTGTTGTTTTTGTGTAGAAAATGAACGTTCTTGGAATCACCCGAAACTTTTTGATGATTTTTTCGAGAGGAAATAAGTAATATTGGAGTGAAGAACCATCGGAGGGGAGCCACCTGTGGGCCACAAGACATCAGGGTGCGCCCCCTAGGCCAGGCCTTGATGTGTGTTGGGGCCCACGTGGCTCCGTTGCGCGTGATTCCAATGATGAAAAATCCTATAAATCCCCCAAACCCTAGAAATAAAGAAAGGCTCTCCGCCTTGCTACCGGAACTCTATGTATCGATGACAAACCAGTCTAGAGCCATCTAGTAACATGGCAAATAGGGAAATCCTCATCTGGTGGCCATCTTCATCATCCTGGTGTAGGCCATGACGAGGAGGGAGTACTTCACCCTCGGGGCTATGGGTATGAACCTGTAGCTCTGTCTTCAGTATCTCTCTCTCCCTCTCGTGTTCTTGAGATGTCAAGATCTTGATGTATCACAGGATTTGTTAATATAGTCGGATCATATGATTTTATTCCCTTGCTAACTTGTTGTGATGAATTGAATCTTTACCTTTGAGATTTTATTGGAGATCACTTTATATATGTCTGGCATGTGGATACCCATGGTGACAATGGGGTGTTCTATTGATTCACTTGATGTATGTTTTGGCACTCAACTTGCGGATTCCCGAGGTGACATTAGGGTAATCTATACATAGGGGTTGATACACATTCTTGTCGTACGTTCTCCGATATAAATCTTGGGGTGCTCCTTGAAGTTCGTTGTGTGGGATTGAATATGATAGATATGAAATTGTTTGATGCATGCCAAATAATTTACCCACGGATACTTGAGGTGACATTGGAATATTCAGGTGACATTAGAGTTGATTGATATGTATCATTGTTGTTATTTTTGGACGAACTCTAGGGCTGTCTGTGACACTTATAGGAATAGCGCAAAAGATTGATCGGAAAGAATAACTTTGTGGTTGTTCTACTATGTACAACCATTTTATCTTATCGTTCTCCGCTAGATATGAACTTTTGATTGATTTTTTGTTGTACGTTGAGGGATGATCATATGATTCAACTATGTTAGCATTGTTGGGAGATTGCCTAGTGAATGTATGAACCCTAGGCCTTGTTTCCAAGCATTTATACAACATTTTTCTCCGTGTTTTACACTTGTTACCTTGCTGTTTTCAAATTTTGAGATTACAAAAACCTATATCTACCATCTATATTTTATTTGTATCACCATCTATTTGCCTAAGTAGGGCATCTATACAATTTGACATCGTATTGTGTGTGTTGGGGGCACAAGGGATTTCTTGTATTTGATTGCAGGGTTGTTCGAGCGAGACCATATTCATCTTATACCCTTATACCCTTACATAGCCCCCAAGAGCCAGGTTAATATTAGCTGATGATAATCCGGGTCTTCAAAACTTGGTAGAAGTAGAAATGCTTGCCTGTAGGCCTCAAGTTATTTAGAAGTAATCACAAATCATTGTTGTTAACCCGCAAGGGCCGGCTCAAAGTTGATAATATTGAACCGGAGCTTTATTGAAGATAGGTAATAGAACCAATTGTAGCCCCCAAGGGCCGGCTCAATCCTGTTAAAGTTGAGTCGGAACTTTATTGAAGGTAGTTAATAGAGCCAATTTTAGCCCCCAAGGGCCGGCTCAATTTTGTTAAAGTTGAGTCAGAGCTTTCATTGAAAACCCTTTGAAAAGCCAGCCTGCAGTCCCCAAGTTCTGGGTTAGAAAAAATGATCTGGAACTGCATTGTAATCTTTGAGATCAAATAGACATTAGCCCCCAAGTGTCAAACATATTGCTTGAAATCTTCTTGAAACTTGCTTAACCTTCATTATCTGAAAAAATTCCCTCTTGATGACTCATTCCTTATTTTGATATGTCATATGACGCTTTAAACGAAGCCGAGTCAGAAGTGCCGGCTTAAACAATAATCTAACTACGCAGCAAGCCGCCCGAAGGAAGGCTGATGAAAAGTGCCAACTCCTTGCCGAGGAACTGACCAAGATCAAAGTTGATTTTGCCGCCTTCAAAGTGTCTGCTAAAACTGAACAAGCCGCCTTGACTCAATGGACGGATGACGCTGACCAGCGGCTGATGATTGTGTTAGATGAGCTACAGTCTCTGAAGCGCCATATCAAGAAAATGCCAGCCGCCATATTTGGTAAGTATTTGACAGCTTAACCCAAATTGTGAATGTGTACTTGTACTGGCGACTTATGACAAAGAATCTGTCTTATGTAGGTTCAAGGAGGTACCAACTCACTTCCGACAACTTGCTGCCCCTGAAGGCTATTTATACTCTGACGGGACAGCTTTACTGTGGAGCTGTTTGCACGACCAAGGCTGTGCTCTACAAGGATACCACCCCCTCAACTATCAAAGGGGTCATAGAGCTTATTTCCACGCTGCCAAAACAGATCGTAGAGCTGAAGAAATCAGCCGCCAGACAGGGAGCTATCGTAGCCATAAGCCGGGCGTTAGCCTTTGCTCCGGAGTTGACCCCTGCGGACATGATGGAACAGTTTCCCTCCAAGAAAGGTGATGGCTACGAGTTTAGAGAGGCTTACTATGCATGGTGTGTGAAGGCTTCCAAAGTCCTTGCCTCCATGTTAGTAGAAGAAGTCAACTTGGCAACATATCAGGCGGCTTACAAAACTGGTCAGAAGAGAATCCGCAACCCCCTCTTTGAGTCCAAGGACCTGATGCCTGTCCGCAGTAAGAATCCTTTTGCTTCTGAACTTGACCCATCCCCCTTCTTTGAAGAAGGAAACTTTTCAGCTTTAACCCGCTGCAACCGTGACTTGGACAATCTTCAGATCAAGGAGGTCGAAGACCCGGAGTAGGGTGACCCGCCGGCCAGCTAATGGAGTTGTCAACGCCATTGATAAGTCATCTCTTGTGACCCAACATGAGCGGTGTAAAACAATTGAAAATATTTTTGGGCTCTATAGAGAGGAGATGTAATAGGCTTGTAGTAACTTTGCCTTTGCCTGAACTGTGCCATCGTGAACATATTAAATAGTCCGGCTTAATATATATATTATCTTCCTTGCACTTCCTATTGGATGTTTGCCGACTGTTGACAGCTTAATTGACCTGCAAGAATAGATGTATCCAAACATTGTTAGGAGGGCGGCTTAAAGCATAACCCAAAGATGTTGTATCTTCCTAACATGTTTTTTCAAAAATAGCTCTTGTGCCGGTTCTACTGGGCTGACTCGCCACTTAAAACTCCTTATCAGTACAGGGTCTCTGTGCAGATTGGCCATCAATTGACTTGAACCGGCTCAGGGTCTCTAGGCGAGGTTAAGTGGTAAGAGTCGGGCGGGTCACCTAGCAGAGTAGCATCAGCTGACAGGTAGGTTTAACCCTGTTTGGCTTAAGAGCTGATCAAGAGGGTGTGTAAGCTACACCCGATGGGTGGGAAGCCCCCAAGTGACCTTTGTTGACGGAATCAACTGTTTGTCTTGAGAGCTGACCGATAGGGTCTAATAAGCTACACCCGGAGCGTGGGAAGCCCCCTGGACGATCATGTTGACGGAGTCAACTGTTTGGCTTAAGAGCCGACCGATAGGGTCTGGTAAGCTAGACCCGGAGGGTGGGAAGCCCCCCGATCGACCATGTTGACAGAGTCAACTGTTTGGCTTAAGAGCCGACCGATAGAGTCTGATAAGCTACACCCGAAGGGTGGGAAGCCCCCTGGACAATCATGTTGACGGAGTCAACTTTTTTGTCTTGAGAGCCGACCGATAGGGTCTGATAAGCTACACGTGGAGGGTGGGAAGCCCCCTAGACGATCATGTTGACGGAGTCAACTTTTTGGCTTGAGAGCCGACCGATAGGGTCTGATAAGCTACACCCAGAGGGTGGGAAGCCCCCTGGACGATCATGTTGATGGAGTCAACTTTTTGGCTTGAGAGCCGACCGATAGGGTCTGATAAGCTACACCCGGAGGGTGGAAAGCCCCCTGGACTATCCTGTTGACGGAGTAAACTTTTTGGCTTGAGAGCCGACCGATAGGGTTTGATAAGCTACACCCATAGTGTGGGAAGCCCGTTGGACGGTCATGTTGGATCTTTCTTGCATAGATGAAGATATGCGAAACAGTAGAGGCCCCGGCTTGCAGGGATGCCAACTTTATTCATATATAAATATGATATGTACAATGATAGTGTACAATGTCGAGTCTCAATGTCTTAAGTGTAGTAAGGCCGCAGATGCGCTATGTTCCACGACCGGCGGGTCTCCTGGCCCGAGGTATCTGAATCGTCTCGGATGTCAATGAGGTAATATGACCCATTGTTGAGATTTCTGCTAACCACAAAAGGTCCTTCCCATGGAGGAGATATCTTATGCATATTTGTCTGGTCTTGAATCAGCCGCAGCACTAAGTCTCCTTCTTGAAAGTTCGGGTCTTCACTCTGCGGCTATGATAGCGGCACATGTCTTGCTGATAAATTGCCGAACGAGCAGCCGCTAGATCACGTTCCTCCTCCAAGGCATCCAACGCGTCTTGACGCGTTGTCTCACTGTTTGTCTCAACATAAGCCACCACTCGTGGCAAGTCATGACGGATGTCACTTGGTAACACGACCTCTGCCCCGTAAACCATGAAGAGAGGTGTACAACCCATTGATCTGTTGGGGGTAGTCCTGATGCTCCATAAGACGGACGACAATTCCTCCACCCAACACCCGGTGTTCGCTGTAAAGGAACCATAAGCCGGGGCTTGATACCTCTCAGGATTTCTTGGTTAGCATGCTCCGCCTGACCATTGGACTGTGGATGAGTAACCGCGGAAACATCAAGCCGGATGTGTTCAATGTCACAGAACGTTTTCATAGCCCCCTTGGAGAGGTTTGTGCCATTGTCTGTGATGATGCTGTGAGGGTAAGCAAAATGGTAGATCAGTTTCTAACCGGCTCATTCTCTACCCACTTGGTAAACTTATCAACCGCCACCAAGAGGTGCATCTTCTTGTCCTTGGATCTCTTGAAAGGCCCGACCATATCGAGCCCCCAGACCGCAAACGGCCAAGTGATTGGAATCATGCGCAATTCTTGAGCCGGAACATGAGCACGCTTGCCAAACTTTTGATAGCCTTCGCATTTGCGTACTAGATCCTCTGCATCCTTGTGAGCCATCAACCAGAAGAAACCATGCTGGAAAGTCTTGGCCACCAGAGATTTTGAGCCGTTATGATGTCCGCAATCACCAGCATGTATTTCATTCAAGATTTCCTTACCCTCCTCCGATGAGACACAATGTTGAAACACACCGATGACGCTGCACTTGTGTAACTCGCCATTGACTATCGTCATGGATTTAGACCATCTGGTGATCTGTCTGGCCAGATTTTCATCATCAGGTAACTCGCCCGACTCAAGTACGCCAAGTAAGGCACAGTCCAATCCGGAATAGCATGTAGAGCCGCCACTAATTGTCCCTCCGTGTCAGGAATCATCAAATCTTCCTCTAAGGGTAATTTGACGGACGAGTGATGTAAGACGTCCAGAAAGATATTAGGCGGCACTGGCTTTCGTTGAGACCCTAACCTTGACAGAGCATCAGCCGTCTCGTTCCTGCGATGATCAATATGATCCACCTGATAACCCCTGAAGTGACAAGCAATGGCATCCACCGCCTGACGATAAGCCGCCATTTGCGGATCCTTGGAATCCCAAGTGCCTGAAACTTGCTGAGCCACAAGATCTGAGTCACCGAAGCACCTTACCCGGCTTAAGTTCATCTCCTTAGCTACCCCGAGGCCATGAAGCAGGGCTTCATATTCAGCTGCATTTTTAGTGCAAGGGAACATCAGCCGGAGCACATAACAGAACTTGTCACCTTTGGGCGATGTTAAGACAACCCCTGCCCCTGATCATTCCAGTTGCCTGGAACCATCAAAGTGTATTGTCTAGTATGTGTTATCCGGCTTTTCTTCGGGCACCTGACACTCTGTCCAGTCGTTCATGAAATCCACAAGGGCTTGAGACTTGACAGCTGTACGAGGTACGTATTTCAGATTGCGAGATCCCAGCTCCAATGCCCACATAGCAATCCTACCAGTGGCTTCTCTGTTTTGAATTATGTCTCCCAACGGAGCAAAGCTGACCACGGTGATCTGGTGCCCTAAGAAGTAATGCTTTAACGCGCGGTTGGCCATGAACACCCCATACACTAACTTCTGCCAATTTGGATATATGTGCTTGGACTCTGTCAGGACCTCTATGATATAATAAACCGGCCTCTGAAGTGGATATTCTTTCCCTGCCTCCTTGCGCTCGACCACAATTGCAGCGCTGACAACCCTGTTGTTAGCCGCCACGTACAAGAGCAAGGGTTCTTTCTCAGCTGGAGCGGCTAAAACCGGCGGCTCTGTGAGCCGCTTCTTGAGTGCCTCAAACGCTTCGCCCGCCGCCATACTCCAGACAAAATTGTCTACCTTTTTCATCATTTGATATAAAGAGATGGCTTTCTCACCAAGGCGGCTTATAAACCAGCTCAACGCGGCCATCTACCCTGCCAGGCGTTGAACATCATAGATACAAGCCGACTCAGCCAGGGAGGTGACAACCTTAATCTTATCCGGGTTAGCTTCAATACCATGCTCAGAGACCAGAAATCCCAAGAGCTTGCCAGCCGGAACACCAAAGACACACTTTGCTGGATTAAGCATCATCTTATAGATCCGCAGATTGTCAAAGGTTTCTTTTAAGTCCTCAAGCAGAGTCTCCTTCTTCCTTGACTTAAGCACAATATCATCCACATAAGCGTGAACGTTGCGCCCAATCTGGTTGTGAAGACAATTCTTCACACAGCGCTGATAAGTCGCCTGAGCACTCTTGAGCCCAAATAGCATAGACACATAGCAGAAGGCTCCAAAAGGCGTAATGAAAGCCGTCTTCTCTTGGTCCTTAACCGCCATCTTGATTTGATGATATCCTGAATAAGCATCCAGGAAGCATAAACTTTCGCAACCCGCCTTAGCATCAATGAACTGTTTTGGGATCCATATTGGCCGAATAGTGAACTGTTTAGATGAGTCACTGGAGTAAAATCCGCCACCTTGGTATCATCCGCCGAAAATTTGAGGGGCGGCTCAATCTTTGTGGTAGGCTTCTTCAGCGGGGTCATATCCTCCGGGTCAACATTCCCCTTATAAAACTTGAGCTCTCCCTCAGCACAACTGGATTCTGCGAAGCCGCATGCCCTTCTTCGCACTCAATAGCCGTATTCCGATCACCATGAACATTAATCGTACCTTTTAACCCGGGCATCTTGAGCTATAAGTAGACATAACAGGGCCTAGCCATTAACTTGGCATAAGCCGGCCGCCCAAATAATGCATGATAAGGGCTCTTGATCTTGAATACTTCAAACCACAAGGACTCCACCCTGTAGTTGTACTCGTCACCAAAGGCGACTTCCAAAGAAATCCAACCCACTGGATAAGCCGACTTGCCCGGGTACTAAACCATGAAAAACTGTTGATGAGGGCTTAATTTCTTTATCAAGCAGCTTCATCCATTGGAAGGTATCATAGTACAGGATATTGATGCTGCTGCCACCATCCATAAGTACCTTATTCACCATATATCCTCCCACTTGGGGAGCAACTACCAGGGCTAGCCGCCCTGGGTCATCAAGACGCAACAGATGATCTTCCCGGCTCCACGTTATGTCATACTCAGACCACTTCAAGTACTATGGTAGAGCTGGCGCGATTACGTTAACCGCCCGCTTGCGCAACTTCTGATCCCGCTTGTTAAGGCTAGTCATAAAAACATGATACTGGCCTGAACTGAGCTGCTTTGGATTACTCTGATACCCAGACTGATTATGCTGCTGCTGATTGTTGCTACCAGAGTGCTGAGGATGTCCTCCTTGGTAGCCCTGGCCATGATGACCGGATCCCGAGCCACCTGACCCAAACCCAGCTCCTGACCCGCATGGTCCTGAACCCGGGCGGGCCACCACCATTGTTGTTATATTGTTGCATGTTGTAGTTCTTAAACTTCTGCATGATGTGGCGATTACCCCATGTGTGACCCGCAACTCTATCGGGTCGGCTGTGCTCCGGAGAAGGTTTATTGAGCAATTCCTCCAAATTGAAAGGAGTCTTATTTTTGTTGAAAGGCGGTCTAAACTTCCTATTGCCCTTAGGATGGTTATGCCCGGTGCTGGCATTGGCCAGCAATTCTGACCCGCCATCTAGGTTCTTCCGCTTGCCCTGGTTACCATTACCTGCCGCACCCTTGCCATGATTGTTCTTTTTACCGTGGCCGGTCTTCTCCTCATCAGAACCTGGATCCTTCATGTTATCAGAGTCGGCAAACTTTGTGAGAGCCACCATGAGCTCTCCCATGTCCCGACACGTACGCTTGAGCCGGCCAAGCTTCTGCTTCAAAGGGATGAAGTGACAGTTCTTATCTAGGATCAGCACCGCTTGAGCCGCCGTGATCTGTTCAGACGAATGGAGGACGGTCGACACCCGGCGGACCCAATGATGAGCCGACTCATTCTCCTGTTGGACGCAGTGATCCAGATCCACAATCGTCATAGGCTGTTTGCAAGTCCCTTGAAAGTTTTTGATGAACCTTGCTCTCAGCTCAGCCCATGAATTGATGGTATTGGGTGGGAAACCCTTCAACAACGTGTGAGCCAGTCCTTCAAGCATCATGATGAAATACTTGGCACACACCGCGTCATTGACATCCAACATCTCTATAGCTAGCTCATATCTTTCGATCCAGGCCCCCGGAGGTAAGTCAGCAGTATAATTTGGGACCTTGCTAGGTCCTTTAAAATCCTTTGGCAACCGCTCGTTCCGCAGAGCTGGTACTAAACATGACACACCCACGGCCCTGGTGGTCACTCCCGCTCCTAATGGAATGGAGGGCGCAGGCTCTTGGTGAGCCGCCGCTACCAAAGCCACCGCCTCTTGCTGGTTTGTTGCCCGGTTTACGAGCGCCTATGCATCTAGAGCCGCCTGATCATCCCCTGGAGGCCCCCGGTGCCTATCGCTGCTAGACACCGCCGGCAACTCATAGCGCCGGCTAAAGCTGCGTTTGGGGAGGGGGGTTGACTGAACGCGACTCCGGCTGTAAGCATATTTCTCCTGCTGGGACATCGCCGTCTGAAGGTACCCAATGGGGTTCCGCACCTCTTCTACAAAAGGTGCCTCATCTGGAATAAGGATTGTTTCAAGCCAGGTTGCTGCAGCCACCATGTTCTCTGCCGGGTTGGAATAATGGCCCACCGGCGTTGGAAAAGCCACTGGTGAGGCCTAGTTTCGTCGAGGCGGGTTAAGCTGCTGTCGAGCCTCCGGCCGACTCCCAAGCGCATCCGCTGCTCATCCTATTCCTGGTGTATTAAAGAAATTCCTAGCCTCGTACTGTTTTGGTAAGCGGGATTGATGCCTCATCTGCTGCACCGCAGCCGCTGACTGCTGCGCTAGCTCAAGGCGGAAAGCATCTGTCTTAAGGCGTTCTGCTTCCGCCTCCATCTAAACTTTTAATTCGGCTATCCTCTATTGTACCTCCGCCATCTGGTCCTTGAGTCTTATGATCTCCAAGTTCCGAGCGTCTTGATTATCTGGTGTGACTTCAGTGGCCATCAGGGTTGCGAGCTTGTTCATCAGATCCAAAAGAACTTGAGCCTACGGCGGCGGGTTAGCCCCCGTGTTTGCTGCTCCAACGGCTGTGCCGCTCATGCCTAGGGCTGACCCTGCCATGAACACGGCCGCATGAACCGGCAGCCCGAGATCGTCCGGCTTAGAACGCTCTGACTCAGGGTAAGGCTCGTCGTAGCCCCCAAGCCTGCTGTTGTAAAGCTGGTAGATCGACTCTGCTGCTCTGCTCGAAGATCCGTCTTGTGAATAGACAAAAGTCTCCTTCGACATAGAAGTTTCAAGATCCATACCTTGAGTAAAGCCCACGAAGACGTGCTTCTGGCTCGGGTTGACACGGGCGGGTCGCACATATTCGGCGGGTTGTGTGCGCCTAGCTGGCTCGATGATGCTGGTGCAGAAGTCAGGTCCGTCTGTAGATCCGTCGACTTTGCCGATGAAAATGTGGATCCCGCCGAAGGGAACCCGGAATCCATATTTGACAGAGTCGGCATTTGGACCCCAGCCGGCGACGTCTATGTAGAACCAGCCGCGACGACTCTTGTTCATCCTTCTAACCACGTATGCCTCGAACCCTGGGAGCGAGCCCTTTGAGAAATCAACACCACCAAGCGCTAGCCCCATGGTGGGTGCCAACTGTCGTGTTTTTGTCATGGCAGATGTCCGGGTGAACGGACTTGGATTCGAGGCCATCACTAAGATGATAGACTCAACGGGGTTGATTGGACAAAGGACACGGGTGTACCCAGGTTCGGCCCCTCAAGTAGAGGTAATAACCTACGTGCTACTTGTGTTTGTATTGCTTGGTGTATCGATTACAAGGGAGCTGGTTGCGTGACCTAGTTCTCGATAGTTGATCTCTCTCTCTAAGTCGCCCCGGGTCTCACCTTTATATAGGAGGTCAAGACCACGGGTCATACAAGTCATAACCGACTCTCACAACGTGTCTCGATCAGTCTATCTCTACATTGTCTTGCCTTCCTGAGCAAGTTGTCTCTGGGCAGCTGACCTGCCCGGGTCTTCATACCTTCTCCGTCTGGGCCACGTCCCGGCCCATCTTGTCAAGCCGCCCAACGTCTTGGGCTTAAGTCTTCACGGCCCATCCTTGGGTTGGTGTATGAGCCACCAGGTGTGACCCGGAGCCTCCAGGGCGGGTCTCACCATGGGGTTATATCCCCAACACTACGCCTCCCATGGATTGATATACCTTAGGTCACCCACTTGAGGGAAAATTGCTACTGCCTACAAAACTCTATGCTTGGAGGCCATACATAGTCTACAAGAATAGGTATGCGTAGTAGACATCAAGCCATTTTCTAGCGCCTTTGTTGGGGAGGTGAGTGCTTGAAGGTATATCTTTAGATCTTGCAATTAAATCTTTCAGTTTCTTATTTTTCACTAGTTTGGTTTTATAAATGAAAAATTCAAAAAGATGGAGTTTAGGATGCCTCAGTTCTTCGTGTTTATAATGCACTACTGGAATCCCGACATTTGTCGTCTGCTACTTCTTGGCCGTGAGCTGGCTGATGGCAAAGAAGGTCTTTGTCGTCAGCTTAGAAAAACCAGACGACACATAAATGGATGATGGCAACTAAAAAATTTGTCGTCAGCCTGATCTTTGTCGTCCACTAGCCGACGAATAATGGCATGAAGGAAGATGGCAAAGAGACCAGATGAGCCCATAGGACCATGGAACGGGCTAGGTTAGGTGGGCGGCCTGGATGCCGACCGCTTGTACTTTGTCGTCTGCTTGAGCACTCTTTGCCATCCGCTAGCGGACAACAAAGAGCCGTCTAAGTAACGGCCGTCCCCAATGGCTGCCTAAGTCACCGTTTCCCCCCTCTCTCCCCGTCGACCTCTCTCCCCCCACTAACCCCCCATCCCACCCACTGCCCTAGCCCTGCCTGACACCACAGAGCCCCGCAGTCGGCCCCTACGTCCAGCACCACCACCATCCCCTGTGCCTGCGATGCCGCACCTCCACCCCTTCCCGCTGCACCCTCCTCGGAACGCAGCACCTCCTCCCTAGCCCTGCCTGAAGCCGTCGAGCCCTACATGCAGCCCCTGCACCTAGAACTGCCTCCGGCCACTACTACCGCTGGCCCCAGGCCCTTGTGCCTGTGCAACGCACCGCCCCTCCCTCCCCGCGACGCCACACCGCCTCCCCCTCCCCGCGGCGCCCCCTCCCCGTGGCCCTTCTCCAGCACTGCAATGACGGCATCCTCCCTATGCCGGCCATCCTCCACTGGCCCCCTCCCCCACCGACCCCTCCAAGGTGAGGTTTTTAGGATAGTTTAGGTCTAGGTATAGGTTAGTTTAGGTTTAGGTTAGTTTAGGTTTAGGTTTAGGTTTATGTTAGTTTAGTAGGTTAGTTTAGTTTCAGGTTAGTTAGTTTATTTATTAGATAAGAAAAAACCCAGAAGATAAAAAATCTCACACAACACTCCGACACCCCGACACGACGCCCCGACACCCCGACACGATGCCCCGACACGGCACCCGACACCCCGACCCGACACCCTGACACGACGCCCCGACACCCCGACATGAAGCCCCGACACGACACACTAACACTAAGCCCGACATGACAACCCGACACGTCACCCCGATACGACACACCTACACTAAGCCCCAACACCCGACCCGACACCCCTACACCCCGATATGACATCCCGATACTGTTGGGGAACGTCGCATGGGAAACAAAAATTTTCCTATGCACACGCAAACCTATCCATGGTGATGAGCATCTACGAGAGGGAGAGTGGATCTACGTACCCTTGTAGATCGCTAAGCGGGAAGCGTTAAGAAACGCGGTTGGTGTAGTCGTACTTTTCGCGATCCAGATCGCCGAGCATCCCGCGATCTAATCATGAACCGTCCCGCAAACCAATCACGAACCGTCCCGCGATCCGATCACGAACATCCCGTGGCCTTGATCACGATCCTTCCGACCTAGTACCGAACGGACGACACCTCCGCGTTCAGCACACGTGCAACTTGATGACGATCTCCACCGTCTTGATCTAGCAAGAGGAGGTGGAGAGGAGATAGAGTTCACCGATAGTGTGACGGCACTCCGGGATCTCATTCGGGACTCCGAACAACCTTCGGTCACCACCATACATAACTCTACACTATCGAAACGTCACCGAACCTTAAGTGTGCAGACCCTGCGGGTTCGAGAAATATGTAGACATGACCGAGACACTTCTACGGTCAATAACCAATGGTGGGACCTGGACGTCCACATTGGTTCCTACATATTCTACGAAGATCTTTATCGGTCGAACCTCTATGTCAAGGATTCAGTTAATCCCGTATAACGTTCCCTTTGTTCTTCGGTATGTTACTTTCCCGAGATTCGATCGTAGGTATCTCCATACCTAGTTCAACCTCGTTACCGGCAAGTATCTTTACTCGTTCCGTAATACAAGATCCCGCAACTAACAATTAGTCACATTGCTTGCAAGTCTTATTGTGATGTTGCATTACCGAGTGGGCCCCGAGATACCTCTCCGTCACACGGAGTAACAAATCCCAGTCTCGATCCATGCCAACTCAACAGACACCATCGGAGATACCTTTAGAGCACCTTTATAGTCACCCAGTTACGTTGTGACGTTTGATACACACAAGGCACTCCTCCGATATCCGTAAGTTGCATGATCTCATGGTCATAGGAACATATACTTGACATGCGGAAAACAGTAGCAATAAACTGACAAGATCATATGCTACGTTTTGTAGTTTGGGTCTTGTCCATCACATCATTCTCCCAATGATGTGATCCCGTTATCAAATGACATCACATGTCAATGGTTAGGAAACCCTGACCATCTTTGATCAACGAGCTAGTTCACTAGAGGCATACTAGTGACACAGTGTTTGTCTATTTACCCACACATGCAATGTGTTTCCAATCACTACAATTATAGCATGGATAATAAACGAATATCATGAACAAGGAAATATAATAATAAACACTTTATATATTGCCTCTAGGGCATATTTCCAATAGTCTCCCACTTGCACTAGAGTCAATAATCTAGTTCACATCACTATGTGATTTACATGGTAATAAATCGAACACCCATACAGTTCTGGTGTTGATCATGTTAAGCCCTTGGAAGAGGTTTAGTCAACGGGTCTGCAACATTCAGATCCGTGTGCACTTTGCAAATATTTATTACCTTCTCCTCGATGTAGAATAGGATGGAGTTGAAGCGTCGCTTTATGTGTCTGGTCCTCTTGTGAAACCTTGGTTCCTTGGCTAGAGCAATGGCACCAGTGTTGTCACAGAACAGATTTATTGGAGTCAGTACACTAGGCACTACTCCAAGATCTGCCATTAACTGCTTCATCCAGACACCTTCCTTCGCTGCCTCTGAGGCTGCGATGTACTCCGCTTCGAACGTAGAATCAGCTACCACGCTTTGCTTGGAACTGCACCAGCTTACCGCTCCCTCATTGGGAATAAATACGTATCGGGTTTCGACTTAGAGTCGTCCGGATCAGTGTCAAAGCTTGCATCGACATAACCCTTTACGATGAGCTCTTCATCACCTGCATAAACGAGAAACATCTCCTTAGTCCTATTAAGGTACTTAAGGATATTCTTGACCGCTTGCCAGTCTTCCACTCCAGGATCACTTTGAAACCTTTCGGCCATAGTTACGGCAAGGCTAACATTGGGTCTTGTGCACAACATTGCATACATGACAGAGCCTATGGCTGAAGCATAGGGGATGACGCTCATCTTTTCTTTATCTTCTGCAGTCACTGGGCATTGGGTCTTACTCAACTTCACACCTTGTAACACAGGCAAGAACCCCTTCTTGGCCTGTTCCATTTTGAACTTCTTCAAAACTTTATCAAGGTATGTGCTCTGTGAAAGTGCTATTAAGCGTCTTGACCTATCTCTATAGATCTTAATGCCTAATATGAAAGCAGCTTCTCCTAGGTCCTTCATTGAAAAACTCTTATTCAAATATTCCTTCACGCTTTCCAGCATTTCTATATTGTTTCCGATCAGCAATATGTCATCCACATATAACACTAGAAACGCTATAGAGCTCCCACTCACTTTCTTGTAAATACAAGCTTCTCCATAAACTTGTATAAACCCAAACGCTTTGATCACCTCATTAAAGCGCTTGTTCCAACTCCGAGATGCTTGCACCAGTCCATAAATGGATCGCTGGAGTTTGCAAACTTTGTCAGCATTCTCTGGATCGACAAAACCTTCGGGTTGCATCATATACATCTATTCCTCAAGGAAACCGTTGAGGAACGCCATTTTGACATCCATCTGCCAAATTTCATAGTCGAAATAAGCAGCTATTGCCAACATGATGCTAACAGACTTAAGCATCGCTATGGGTGAGAAAGTCTCATCATAGTCAACTCCTTGAACTTGTGAAAAACCTTTTGCCACAAGTCGAGCTTTATAGATTGTGACATTACTGTCCGCGTCCGTCTTCTTCTTATAGATCCATTTGTTCTGAATGGCCTTTCGCCCTTCAGGTAGTACTTCCAAAGTCCACAGTTTATTTTCATACATGGATCCCATCTCGGATTTCATGGCCTCCAACCATTTCTCAGAATCTGGGCCCATCACTGGTCCTCCATAGCTCGTAGGTTCATTGTTGTCTAACAACATGACCTCCAAGACAGGGTTGCCGTACCACTCGGGAGTAGTACGCGCCCTTGTCGACCTACGAGGTTCAATAGCAGCTTGATCCGAAGCTTCATGATCATCATCATTAACTTCCTCTTCTACCTTCATAGGTTCCACAGAAATATCTTTCTGTGCTACGCTACTCTCTGGTTGAAGTAAAGGTTCAATAACCTCATAAAGCTCTATTTTCCCCCCACTCATTTCTTTTGAGAGAAACTCTTTCTCAAGAAATGTTCCGTTCTTAGCGACAAACACATTGCCTTCGGATCTGAGATAGAAGGTATACCCGACTGTCTCTTTCGGGTATCCTATGAAGAAGCATTTTTCCGCTTTGGGTTCCAGCTTTTCAGGCTGAAGCTTTTTGACATAAGCATCACATCCACAAACTTTAAGAAATGACAACTTCGGCTTTTTGCCAAACCACAGTTCATATGGCGTCGTCTCAACGGATTTTGATGGTGCCCTATTTAAGGTGAATGCAACTGTCTCTAATGCATAACCCCAAAACGATAGTGGCAAATCGGCAAGAGACATCATAGAACGCACCATATACAATAAGTTTCGATTACGACATTCAGACACACCATTACGCTGTGGTGTTCCGGGCGGTGTCAACTGTGAAACAATTCCACATTGTCCTAAGTGACTGCCAAACTCATAACTCAGATATTCACCTACTCGATCAGATCGCAGAAATTTAATCTTCTTGTTACGATGATTCTCAACTTCACTCTGAAATTGCTTGAACTTTTCAAATGTTTCAGACTTGTGTTTCATCAAGTAAATATACCCATATCTACTCAAGTCATCAGTGAAGGTGAGAAAGTAACGATATCCACCGCGCGCTGCAACATTCATTGGACCGCACACATCAGTATGTATGATTTCCAATAAGTCACTTGCCCGTTCCATTGTTCCTGAGAACGGCGTTTTAGTCATCTTGCCCATCAGGCATGTTTCACATGTGTCACGTGATTCAAAATCAAGTAACTCCAAAAGTTCATCAGCATGGAGCTTCCTCATGCGTTTTACACCAATATGACCTAAACGGCACTGCCACAAGAAAGTGGTACTATCATTAACTACTCTACATCTTTTGGCATCAATGTTATGAACATGTGTGTCATCACTATCAAGATTCAATATGAATAAACCCCTAACATTGGGTGCATGACCATAAAAGATATTACTCATATAAATAGAACAACCTTTATTCTCTGATTTAAATGAGTAACCGTCTCGCAATAAACAAGATCCAGATATAATGTTCATGCTTAACGCAGGCACTAAATAACAATTATTCAGGTTCATCACTAATCCTGATGGTAATCGAAGAGAGAGCGTGCCGACGGCGATCACATCAACCTTGGAACCATTTCCCACGCGCATCGTCACTTCGTCCTTTGCCAGTCTTTGTTTATTCCGTAGTTCCTGCTTTGAGTTGCAAATGTGAGCAACTGAACCGGTATCAAATACCCAGGCACTACTACGAGAACTAGTAAGGTACACATCAATAACATGTATATCATATATACCTTGCTTGTCGTTGGCCGCCTTCTTGTCAGCCAGGTACTTGGGGCAGTTCCGCTTCCAGTGACCAGTTCCCTTGCAATGAAAGCACTCAGTTTCTGGCTTAGGCCCATGCTTAGGCTTCTTTGTATGAGCAGCAACTCCTTCTTGGTTTTACCCTTCTTGCCTTTGCCCTTGCCATTTTTCTTGAAACTAGTGGTTTTATTGACCATCAACACTTGATGTTCTTTCTGGATTTCAGACTCAGCGACTTTCAGCATCGCAAACAGCTCGGATGATGACTTGTTCATCCCGTGCATGTTATAGTTCATCACAAAACTTTTGTAACTAGGTGGCAGTGATTGAAGAACTCTATCAATGATCGCCTCTTGCGGAAGGGCAATTCCCAACTCAGCTAGACGGTTTGAGTACCCAGACATTCTGAGTATATGCTCACTGATAGACCCGTTCTCCTCCATCTTGCAAGCATAGAACTTATCGGAGGTCTCATACCTCTCGATTCGGGCATTCTTCTGAAAGATAAACTTCAACTCCTGGAACATCTCATATGCTCCATGACGTTCAAAACGTCTTTGAAGTCCCGGTTCTAAGCCATACAATATTGCACACTGAACTATTGAGTAGTCTCCAGCACGAGCCTCCCAAGCGTTCTTAACGTCTTCGGAGGTCATGTCTTCTGGTTGGTCACCAAGCGGTGCATCAAGGACATATTGTTTCTGGGAAGCCGTAAAGATAATCCTCAGATTACGGGCCCAATCAACAAAGTTACTTCCGTCATCTTTCAACTTAGCTTTCTCTAGGAATGCATTAAAATTCAGGGGTGCTACTGCGCGAGCCATTGATCTACAACATAAATATGCAAATGTTACTTAGACTATTTTTCATGATAATGAGTTTAGTTAATTAAATTACGAAATCTCCCACTCAAATTGACATCCCTCAGGTCATCTGAGTGTCACATGATCCAACCAACTCAAGTCCGATCATCACGTGAGTTAAGCTGGTTTCAATGGTGAACATCATTATGTTGATCATATCTACTATATGACTCATGTTCGACCTTTCGGTCTCTTGTGTTCCGAGGCCATGTCTGTACATGCTAGGCTCATCAAGTTCAACCCGAGTGTTCTGCACGTGCAAATCTGGCTTGCACCCGTTGTATGTGAATGTAGAGTCTATCACACCCGATCATCACGTGGTGTCTAGACACGACGAACTTCCGCAACGGTGCACACTCGGGGAGAACACAGTTCATCTTGAAATTCAAGTGAGGGATCACCTTATAATGCTACCGCCATACTAAGCAAAACAAGGTGCATACAATGATTAACATCTCATGCAATTCATAAGTGACATGATATGGCCATGAACTTTTGTTTAAGATCTCCATCTTCGAAACACCGGCATGATCTCCATCGTCACCGGCACAACACCATGATCTCCATCATCTTGATCTCCATCAATGTGTTGCCATTGGGGTTGTGGCGCCAGCCCTTCTTCTACTTCTATTGCTACCGCTTAGTGATAAATTAAAGCATTACATAGCGCTTAATGATTGACACGCAGGTCATACAATAATTAAAGACAACCCTATGGCTCCTGCCGGTTGCCGTATTCACCGACATGCAAGTCGTGAAAATCTATACATCACATGATCATCTCATACATCGCATATATCTCATCATGTAATTGGCCATATCACATCACAACATACCCTGCAAAAACAAGTTAGACGTCCTCTAATTGTTGTTGCATGTTTTACGTGGCTGCTGAACAAAAATCCGACCAAGGGAGGAAGCAATCTAAGCATCAACGCCCACAAATCTTTTGTGTTCTACTCGAGATCTCATCGAACCATCAACCTAGCTCATGATGACACTGTTGGGGAACATCACATGGGAAGATTTTTTTTCCTACGCACACGCAAACCTATCCATGGTGATGAGCATCTACGAGAGGGAGAGTAGATCTACGTACCCTTGTAGATCGCTAAGCGGGAAGCGTTAAGAAACACGGTTGGTGTAGTCGTACTTTTCGCGATCCAAATCGCCGAGCGTCCCGCGATCTAATCACGAACGATCCTGCAAACCAATCACGAACCGTCCCGTGATCTCGTCATGATCCGTCCTACGATCCGATCACGGACGTCCCGTGGCCTTGATCACGACACTTCCGATCTAGTACCGAACAGACGGCACCTCCGCGATCAGCACACGTGCATCTTGATGACGATCTCATGGTCATAGGAGCATATACTTGACATGCGGAAAACAATAGCAATAAACTGACACGATCATATGCTACGTTTTGTAGTTTGGGTCTTGTCCATCACATCATTCTCCCAATTATGTGATCCCGTTATCAAATGACATCACATGTCAATGGTTAGGAAACCCTGACCATCTTTGATCAACGAGCTAGTTCACTAGAGGCATACTAGGGACACAGTGTTTGTCTATTTACCCACACATGCAATGTGTTTCCAATCACTACAATTATAGCATGGATAATAAACGATTATCATGAACAAGGAAATATAATAATAAACACTTTATATATTGCCTCTAGGGCATATTTCCAATAGATACACCGACACAACGCGTCAACACCACGAAATGACACCTCGACACCCCGACACGACACCCGGGCGACGCCCCTCCCGTGAACGCCCTACACAACACCCCCAACATGACACCCCGACACGACACCCCGGCATGACACCCCCGGTGACGCTCCTTTGGTGAGCCCCCTGCATGACACCCAGGCATGACACCCCGACGCCACTAACCCCCGAGCCCCGACACCTCTTTGGCCTCTTATTGACCTAAAAGGTGTTATTCGGCCTTACAGAGGCTGACGGGGTCATGGTTTTGTAAATTATGAGTTAGGTCACATATTTCCCAATTTTGTTATAAAAAACATCATATTTGTGTTGATCGGGTGGATTTCAATGTACAATTGTTTCGTTGCTACGAGGGTCTGGTGTTCTACGACCTCCCTGTCCGTTGGACGAGCTTCGCCCCTGCGTTCATGGGTGAGTACAAATGACATCTCCTCCCCCCTTAATTTTCTCTGTTTTGGTCTTCGTGTCGATCAAACTTGCTAGCTATAGGTGTATTCAATCATCAGTATGCGTCTCCCGTTTGAAAGGGTGGCATCTATAAATATGCATGTCTTTGCATATTTATGACCGTCATCCTTTCGGATTGTGCAACGTTATCCATGGACAGCCCAAGTATGTGTATATTGAGTTTGTTTTTACATATGCTTTGCTCTGGATCCGATGCAGAATTTCATCAGTGCCTCCCTGTTGTTCTCCGGGTACACATCCTCTCTGTTTATTGCCGAGACGTGTATCAGGAGACCAGCGGGCAAGTGTTGCCATTGCGTCGGATCCGTAGCGGAGCATGGGAAAACAAACCCAATCTACACATACTCGGGTGGGATTAGGACCTATCTTTACCTATTAGCGTGTAGGTTGCATGGACGTAATAAAATTGACAAACTTAATTAGCTAATGAATATATATGATGAATTACACACACACACACAGATATATATATATATATATTCTTATGTGTTTATTCGGTAGGCAAGATGGGTGATCATGCGTGGATGTACACCAGTCACACTAGTCAGAAAGACACGACCAATGAATGATTAACAAAAACCAAGGGGTTTGTGAGAGCCGCATTTGCAAATGGCCAGGAAAAACACCTGTTGCCCCTATCCCTGGTGCGACAACTTTAAAAAGAGGACAAAGGGTGAAATGGGTAAACACCTCCAGAAGTGGGGTTTTACACATAATTATACGGTGTGGAGTTTTCATGGTAAGTCTAGAAAACGTGCAAGAGCTGAGGTGGTTCGTCGTCGCACCGACGAGCTGGTACTGGGATGGAAGGCATGGTGCAAGACTTGGATGATGCTCGGTATTCAGACTACGGGATGGAGGAATCTGTAAAGTCCTTCTATGAAATGTTGGAGTCTTCTAAACGTCCTCTCCACGAGCACATTGAGCTTTGTCAGCTGGATGCCATCGCGCAAGTAATGGCTCTGAAGGCTCAGTTCAACCTGGGTAGAGAATGCTATGACACGATGATGACAATATTTGGACCCTTTCTACCCAAAGGCCATGTCATGCCTGCAAACCTGTACTAGTCAGACAAAATCCTCCGTGTAATTAATATGGCCTATGAGAAGATAGATGCCTGTGAGAATGGATGTGCGTCATTTAGGCTTGAGTATTCAGACTTGAACTATTGTCCCATATGGGAGTCTTCCGGGTATGTTTTGGTAGACAACGGTATGGGTTACAAGATTCAGACCAAAATCCCCGTTAATGTTCTTAGGTATATGTCAATTGTACCAAGACTTCAACGTATTTTCATGGTCGAAGAGATGGCCAGACAGATGACATGGCAGAAATTAGGTAAAAGAACCTTACTAGATGCAGATGGGAATTATATGTTGGTACACACTTCAGACACTTTGCGTGGAAGCACTTTGATGCATTACATAAGGATAAAGCTTTAGATCCAACGCATCCTCGAGTCGCCATCAAAACGGATGGGTTCAATGTATTTGGTATGACGTCAACCCAATACAGTTGTTGGCCTGTATTTGTCATTCCACTCAATCTCCCCCCGGTCGGATTATGCAAAGAAATAACATTTTCTTGACGTTGATAATTCCAGGGCCCAACTATCCGGGGAAGAATATGAATGTGTACATGCAACTGCTTAAGGATGAATTGCAAGAAGCTTGGGATAATGGGTTCAAGACATACGCGCCGCTACAAAACAAAAATTCATGATGCATGTGTGGTACATGTACTCGATGCATCACTTGTCGGCGTATGCATTATTCTTTGGCTGTTGTGTGCATGGAAAGGTGTCGTGCCCCACATGCAAGGCAACTCTTCAATTTCATTGGCTACACGTGGGTCACAAGTTTTCTTGCTTCGACTTGCATAGACAGTTCCTGGATCCTCGCCACAAGTTCAGAAAAGACAAGAATAATTTCATCAAAGGTATGGGTTTTCTGATTGTGAGGACCAGGTGGTTGAGGGGGCCACTGTCTACCATCATTGTAGTACACATCTCCCGCCCGTGCCGGCGACCCGTGAGCAGAGGTGGTCGATTCGGCCTAATGGGGATAAGTAAGTGCATTTACTCCTGTTAACCTTTTGCCTTCACATTTCTTCAAATATCTAATGCGTTGGCTTTGTCATACTGTAGGGGTTGGATTCACGCCAAGAATGCCCGCAGCCAACTCCGTCCTTGGTGTGCTTTGCCAACAAATCTTTTCGGGGTTTGTCACATTGCGCAGTGAAGGCCGTATTTGAGAGCTAGGATTGACCTGAGAGCACTACTTGGCTGCCCCGGACCCGCCGAAGGAGAGGATCGTTGATGTCTTTTGCAACACGAGGGATGACATGGTGATCGGAAAGTTTTGGGTAATTTATCCTTTTCATAATTAAAAATCAACAATAGCTATTTATTGTACTACTCAATGTTGTCTCACTTGATTGCAGACCTTCTATGGGTGTGAGGAGGCCGCGACAAAGGTTATCGATGCCGAGTGTAGGAGCCTACTACAGAACTTACGACACGATGCTCGACCGAGGCTGTTCGAGACTACTACACCTCATGGAAAGTTAAGAAGGAAAAGAAGATGCGACGCGGAAAGTTTTTGCAGAAGGCGTAGTACATGAAGATAATTACCTTTTCTTAAGGCCTTGTACTTAGCTTCCTTGATTTGATTCATAGGCATAGCGTTCAAATTATTCTTTACTCACTTAGGAGCCATCGAGATTGTGTGCGGATAAGATGCATTGTTGGGAGGCGTTGGTGGATGAGTGGTGCTTAGACCATTGGCTAGGCATCCACAACAACGCCAAGGACCAGCGTGCCAAAATGGCTGGTGTGAGACACCATCAAGGCAGCATCAACTTATATCAGTTCGGGGAGAACTGGGTATGTGGTTTGCTTCATGATTCATGCAATTCATTGTTTATCCTAGGTTGGGACCGTTACTAGTACTTTGTTACACTCTCTCTTTGAGGCGCATCACAATAACACGGAGGTGCCAGAGGTGTACGACTTCTATGCCATGGCCCACACTGCCTCATACAAGAAGGCGAAGCCATTATCTGAGTTTAACATCGATCATCCCGAGAACTTCATGTTGGGGAACATAGAAATAATTCAAAAAATTTCCTACGTGTCACGAAGATCAATGTAGGAGATGCTAGCAACAAGAGAGAGGGAGGGAATCTTCATACCCTTAAAGATCGCTAAGAGGAAGCGTTACAAAGAACGTGGTTGATGTAGTCGTACTCGCGGCGATTGAAATCGCGAAAGATCCGATCCAAGCACCGAATGGACAGTGCCTCCATGTTCAACACACGTACAGCCAGTGGACGTCTCCTCCTTCTTGATCCAGCAAGGGGGAGGAGAAGTTGAGGGAGAGCTCCAGCAGCATGATGGCGTGGCGGCGGCGGAGCTCACGGTTCTCCGGCAAAGCTTCGCTAAGTGCTACGGAGGAGGAGGAGGTGCAGGAAGGGGGGAGGGCTGCACCAGGGGAACGGTGCGGCTTCCCTCCCACCCCTCCACTATTTATAGGAGGAAGGAAAGAGGTGGCCGCCCCCCTAGATCCATCTAGAGGGGGGCGGCGGCCAAGGGGGAGGACTTGCCCCCCAAGTTAGGTGGGAGGCGCCCCCCACCCCCTAGGTTTGCCAACCCTAGGAACCTTGGGCCCTTGGGGAGGGGCACCAGCCCTCTAAGGGGCTGGTTACCATCCAATTTCAGACCATCAGGTCCTCCGGGATAGGTGGATCCTCCCGGTGGATCCCCGGAACCCCTTCGATGGTCCCGGTACAATAGCGATAAACCCCGAAAGCTCTCTGGTGACTGAAACTTGACTTCCCATATATAAATCTTCATCTCTGGACAATTCGAAACTCATCGTGACCTCCGAGATCTCATCCGGGACTCCGAACAACTTTTGGTAACCACATACAATTCCCATTAAACTCTAGCGTCACCGAACCTTAAGTGTGTAGACCCTATGGATTCGGGAACAATGCAGTCATGACTAAGATGCCTCTCTGTCCAATAACCAATAGCGGGATTTGGATACCCATATTGGCTCCCACATATTCCACGATGATCTCATCGGATGAATCATGATGTCGGGGATTCAAGTAATCCCGTATACAATTCCCTTTGTCCATCTGTATGTTACTTCTCCGAGATTCGATGGTCGGTATCCCTATACCTTGTTCAATCCTGTTGCTAGCAAGTCTCTTTACTCATTCCTTAACACATGATCCCATGACTAACTCCTTATGATGATGTATTACCAATTGGGACCGGAGATACCTCTCTGTTACACGGAGTGACAAATCCCACTCTCGATTCGTGCCACCCCAACAGACACTTTCGTAGGCAACTGTAGTGCACCTTTATAGTCACTGAGTTATGTTGTGACATTTGACACACCCAAAGCATTCCTACGGTATCCGGGAGTTGCACAATCTCATGGTCTAAGGAAACGATACTTGACATTAGAAAAGCTCTAGCAGGCAAACTACACGATCTTGTGCTATGCTTAGGATTGGGTCTTCTCAATCACATCATTCTCCTAATGATGTGATCCCGATATGAACGACATCCAATGTCCATGGCCAGGAAACCATGACCATCTATTGATCTACGATCTAGTCAACTAGAGGCTCACTAGGGACATGGTGTGGTCTATGTATTCACACATGCATTACGGTTCCCGATTAATACAATTATAGCATGAACAATAGACAATTATCATTAACAAGGAAATACAATAATAACCATTTTATTATTGCCTCTAGGGCATATTTCCAACAGTCTCCCACTCGCACTAGAGTCAATAAGCTAGTTACATTGTGATGAATTGAACACCCATAGAGTTCTAGTGCTGATCATGTTCTGCTCGTGAAAGAGGTCTAGTCAACGGATCTGCGACATTCTTATCCATATGTACTTTACAAATATCTATATCTCCATCTGAATGTAACCACGAATGGAGTTGAAGCAGTGCTTGATGTGCTTGGTCTTCTTGTGAAACCTGGGCTCCTTGGCAATGGCAATAGCTCCAGTGTTGTCATAGAAGAGAGTAAGCGGGCCCGACGCATTGGGAATCACTCCTAGGTCAGTGATGAACTCCTCCATCCGGACTGCTTCCTGCGCTGCTTCCAAAGCACCTATGTACTCCGCTTGGCATGTAGATGCTGCCACGACGGTTTGCTTGCTACTGCACCAGCTGATTGCCCCACCATTCAAAATATACACGTATCCGGTTTGTGACTTGGAGTCATCCGGGTCTATGTCGAAGCTACCATCGACGTAACCCTTTACGACGAGCTCTTAGGCACCTTCATAAACGAGAAACATATCATTAGTCCTTTTCAGGTACTTAAGGATATTCTTGACCACTGTCCAGTGTTCCATTCCGGGATCACTTTGGTACCTCCCTACCAAACTTATGGCAAGGTTCACATCAGGTCTGGTACAAAGCATGACATACATAATAGGGCGTATGGCTCAGGCATAGGGGATGACACTCATCTTTTCTCTATGTTCTACCAACATCGGGCATTGAGTTGTGCTCAATCTCACACCTTGCAATACAGGCAGGGACCCCTTCTTGGACGGATCCATATTGAACTTCTTCAATATCTTTTCAAGGTATGTGCTTTGCGAAAGACCAATGAGGCGTCTCGATCTATCTCTATAGATCTTGATGCCTAATATGTAAGAAGCTTCTCCAAGGTCCTTCATTGAAAAACACTTATTCAAGTAGGCCTTTACGCTTTCCAAAAGTTCTATATCATTTCCAATCAACAATATGTCATCCACATATAAAATGAGAAATGCTACAATGCTCCCACTCACTTTCTTGTAAATACAGGCTTCTCCATAAGTCTGTATAAACCCAAATGCTTTGTTCACCACATCTAAGCGAATGTTCCAACTCCGAGATGCTTGCACCAGCCCATAGATGGAGCGCTGGAGCTTGCATACCTTGTCAGCATTCTTAGGATCGACAAAACCTTCCGGCTGCATCATATACAATTCTTCCTTAAGGAAACCCTTAAGGAATGACGTTTTGACGTCAATTTGCCAGATCTCATAATCATAAAATGCGACAACTGCTAACATGATTCAGACGTACTTCACCGTCGCTACAAGTGAGAAGGTCTCATCGTAATCAACTCCTTGAACTTGTCGATAACCCTTAGCGACAAGCCGAGCCTTATAGATGGTCACATTACCATGCGCATTAGTCTTCTTCTTAAAGATTCATTTATTTTCTATGGATTGCCGATCATCGGGCAAGTCCACCAAAGTCCACACTTTGTTCTCATACATGTACCCTATCTCGTATTTCATGGCTTCAAGCCATTTGTTGGAATCTGGGCCAACCATGGCTTCTTCATAGTTTGAGGGTTCACCTTGTCCAACAACATGATTTCCAGGAAAGGGTTGCCATACCACTCTGCTGCAGAACGTGTTCTTGTGGACCTATGAAGTTTTGTAGTAACTTGATCAGAAGTTTCATGATCATCGTCATTAACTTCCTCCCTAGTCGGTGCAGGCACCACAGAAACACTCTCCTACACTGCACTACTTTCCTGTTTGAGAGGTGGCACAATTACCTCATCAAGTTCTACTTTCCTCATACTTACTTATTTCAATAGAAACTCTTTTCTCTAGAAAGGATCCATTCTTGGCAATAAAGATCTTGCCTTCGGATCTAAGGTAGAAGGTATACCCAATAGTTTCCTTCGGGTATCCTATGAAGACGCACTTTTCTAATTTTGGTTTGAACTTTTCAGGTTGATGTTTCTTGACATAAGCATCGCATCCCCAAACTTCTAGAAATGAGAGCTTGGATTTCTTCGCAAACCATAATTCATACGGTGTCGTCTCGATGGATTTAGACGGTGCCCTATTTAAAGTGAATGTGGCAGTCTCTAATGCATATCCCCAAAATGATAGCGGTATATTAGTAAGAGACATCAAAGATTCACCATATCCAATAGAGTGCGATTACAACGTTCAGACACACCATTACGCTGAGGTGTACCAAGTGGCGTGAGTTGTGAAACAATTGCACATTTCCTTAACTGCATGCCAAACTCTTGACTCAAATATTGTCCTCCACGATTAGATCATAAAAACTTTATTTTCTTGTCATGTTGATTCTCTACCTCACTCTGAAATTCCTTGAACTTTTCAAAGGTCCCAGACTTGTGTTTCATTAAGTAGACATACCCATATCTTCTTAAGTCATTAGTGAGGGTGTGAACATAACAATAGCCTCCGCGAGCCTCAACGCTCATCGGTCCGCATACATCGTATGTATTATTTCCAAGAAGTTGGTTTCTCTCTCCATTGTTCTGGGGAACAGAGTCTTAGTCATCTTGCCCATGAGGCATGTTCGCACATGTCAAATTATTCATAATCAAGAGACTCCAAAAGTCCATCTGCCTAGAGTTTCTTCATGCGTTTGACACCAATATGACCATGGCGGCAGTGCCACAAGTATGTGGGACTATCATTATCAACCTTACATTGTTTGGTATTCACACTATGAATATGTGTAACATCACGTTCGAGATTCAATAAAAATAAACCATTGACTAGTGGGGCATGACCATAAAACATATCTCTCATATAAATAGAACAACCATTATTCTCGGATTTAAATGAATAGCCATCTCGCATCAAACGAGATCCAGATACAATGTTCATACTCAAAGCTGGTACTAAAAAACAATTATTGAGGTTTAAAACTAAACCCGAAGGTAGGTGTAGAGGCAGCATGCCGACAGCAATCACATCGACCTTGGAACCATTCTCGACGCGCATCGTCACCTCATCCTTTGGCAGTCTCTGCTTATTCCGCAGCTCGTGTTTTGAGTTACAAATGTGAGATACCGCACCGGTATCAAATACCCAGGAGCTACTACGAGCGCTGGTAAGGTACATATAAATAACATGTATATCATATATACCTTTGAGGTTGCCAGCCTTCTTATTCGCTAAGTACTTGGGGTAGTTCCTCTTCCGGTCACCGGTTCCCTTACAATAAAAGCACTCAGTCTCAGGCTTGGGTCCATTCTTGGGTTTCTTCCCGGTAGTGGATTTACCGTGCATGGCAACTGCTTTTCCGTCCTTCTTGAAATTCTTCTTACCCTTGCCTTTCTTGAAACTAGTGGTCTTATTCACCATCAACACTTGATGTTCCTTTTTGATTTCCACCTCCGCTGATTTTAGCATCGAATATAACTCAAAAGAGGACTGCTCCATCCCTTGCATATTGTAGTTCATCCCGTAGCTCTTGTATCTAGGTGGAAGAGACTGGAGGATTCTGTCAATAACCGAGTCATCCAGAAGATTAACTCACAGCTAAGAGAAGCGGTTGTGCAACCCAGACATTTTGAGTATGTGCTCGCTGATAGAACTATTTTCCTCCATCTTCCAACTGAAGAACTTGTCGGAGACTTCATATCTCTCGACCCGGGCATGAGCTTGGAAAACCATTCTCAGCTCTTGGACCATCACATATGCTCTGTGTTGCTCAAAACTCTTTTGGAGCCCCGGTTCTAAGCTGTAAAGCATGCCGCACTGAACCAACGAGTAATCATCACTACACGACTGCCAGGCATTCATAACGTCTTGAGTTGCTGGGAAAACGGGTGCATCACCTAGCAGTGCATCAAGGACATAATTTCTTGGAAGCTATGAGGATGATCCTCAAGTTATGGACCCAGCCCGTATAGTTGCTTCCATCGTCTTTTAGCTTGGTTTAATCTAGGAACGCGTTGAAGTTGAGGGCAACATTAGCATGGGCCACTGGATCTACAAGATAGATTGTAAAGACAATTTTAGACTAAGTTCATGACAATTAAATTCATCTAATCAAATTATTTAATGAACTCCCACTCAGATAGACATCCCTCTAGTCATCTAAGTGATACATGATCCACATCAACTAGGCCGTGTCCGACCATCACGTGAGACGGACTAGTCATCAATGGTGAACATCTCCATATTGATCGCATCTACTATACGACTGATGTTCGACCTTTCGGTCTCTCGTGTTCTAAGGCCATGTCTGTACATGCTAGTCTCATCAAGTCAACCTAAGCATTTCACGTGTGTAAATATGGCTTACACCCTTTGTATGCCAACGTTAGAATCTATCACAACCGATCATCACGTAGTGCGTCAAAACAATGATCCTTCGCAACGGTGCACACTTAGGGGGGACACATTTCTTGAAATTTTAGTGAGGGATCATCTTATTTATGCTACCGTCGTTCTAAGAAAATAAGATGTAAGAACATGATAAACATCATATGCAAATCATAAAGCGACATGATATGGCCAATATCATCTTGTGCCTTTGATCTCCATCTTCGGGGCGCGGTATGATCACCATCATCACCGGCACGACACCATGATCTCCATCATCATGATATCCATCATAGTGTCTTCATGAAGTTGTCCTGCCAACTATTAATTCTACTACTATGGCTAACGGTTAGGAATAAAGTAAAGTAATTACATTGCGTTTTTGATTGACACGCAGGTCATAAAATAAATTAAGAAAACTCCTATGGCTCCTGCCGGTTGTCATACTCATCGACATGCAAGTTGTGATTCATATTACAAGAACATGAGCAATCTCATACATCACATATATTGGATCACATCCTTTTGGCCATATCACATGACATAGCATACCCTGCAAAAACAAGTTAGACGTCCTCTAATTGTTGTTGCATACGGGGCTGTTATAGGTTTCTAGCAAGAACGTTTCTTACCTACGCAAAAGCCACAATGGTGATATGCCAATTTTTGTTTACCCTACATAAGGACCCTTTTCATCAAATCCGATCCGACTAAAGTGGGAGAGACAAACACCCGCTAGCCACCTTATGCAGCAAGTGCTTGTCAGGTGGTGGAACCTGTCTCACGTAAGCGTACATGTAAAGTCGGTCCGGCCTCGTCATCCCACAATGTCGCTGAATCAAGATAAGACTATAAAGGCAAGAAAATTGACCAAATCATCGCCCACAACTACTTCTGTTCTACTCATGCATAGAATCTACGCATAGACCTAGCTCTGATACCACTTTTGGGGAACGTAGTAATAATTCAGAAAAATTTCCTGTGTGTCACCAAGATCAATCTAGAAGATTCTAGAAACGATAGATAAGGAGTGCATCTTCATACCTAGGAAGATCGGTAAGCGGAAGCGTTATGAAGAACGCGGTTGATGGAGTCGTACTCGCGGCAATTCAAATCGCGGAAGATCTGATCCAAGCGCTGAACGGACGACACCTCCATGTTCAACACACGTACAGCCCGGGGACGTATCCTCCTTCTTGATGCAGCAAGGGGAGGAGAAGTTGAGGGAGATCTTGGGCAGCACGACGGCATGGTGGCGGTGGAGCTCGCGGTTCTCCAGTAGAGCTTTGCTAAGAACTACGGAGGAGGAGGAGGTGTAGGAAGGGGGAGGGTGCGCCAGGGGAAGGGTGCGGCTGCCCTCCCACCCCTCCACTATTTATAGGGGAATGGAAGAGGTGGCCGCCCCCCTAGATCCATCTAGAGGGGGGAGGCGACCAAGGGGGAGGACTTGCCCCCAAGTTAGGTGGGAGGTGCCCCCACCCACTAGGGTTTGCAACCCTAGGTACCTGCCCTTGGAGAGGGGGAGGGGAGCACCAGCCCACTAAGGGGCTGGTTCCCACCCAAGTCCAGCCCATTAGGTCCTTCGGGGCAGGTGGACCCTCCCGATGGACCCCCGGAACTCCTTCGGTGGTCCCGATACAATATCGATAAACCCCGAAACCTTTCCGGTGACTGAAAATGGACTTCCCATATATAAATCTTCATCTCCGTACCATTTCGGAAGTACTCATGACGTCCAAGATCTCATCCGTGACTACGAACAACTTTCGGTAACCACATACAATTCCCATTACAACTCTAGCGTCATCGAACCTTAAGTGTGTACACTCTACGGGTTCGGGAACTATGCATTCATGAATGAGACACCTCTCCGGCCAATAACCAATAGCGGGATCTAGATACCCATATTGGCTCCCACATGTTCCATGATGATCTCATCGGATGAATCACGATGTCGGGGATCTAATTAATCCCGTATGCAATTCTCTTTGTCCATCGGTATGTTACTTGCCCAAGATTCGATCGTCAGTATCCCTATTCCTCGTTCAATCTCTTTGCCGGCAAGTCCCTTTACTCGTTCTGTGACACATGATCCTGTGACTAACTACTTAGTCATATTTAGCTCATTATGATGATGTATTACCGAGTGGGCCCAGAGATACCTCTCTGTTACACGGAGTGACAAATCTCAGTCTCGATTCGTGCCAACCCAATAGACACTTTCGGAGACGCCTGTAGTGCACCTTTATAGTCACCCAGTTACTTTGTGACGTTTAATACACCCAAAGCATTCCTACGGTATTCGGGAGTTGCACAATCTCATGGTCTAAGGAAATGATACTTGACATTAGAAAAGCTCTAGCAGACGAACTACACGATCTTGTTCTATGCTTAGGATTGGGTATTCTCCATCACATCATTTTCCTAATGATGTGATCCCGTTATCAATGACATCCAATGTCCATGGCCAGGAAACCATGACCATCTATTGATCAACAAGCTAGTGAACTAGAGGCTCACTAGGGACACGGTGTGGTTTATGTATTCACACGTGTATTACGGTTTTCAGTTAATACAATTATAGCATGAACAATAGAAAATTATCATGAACAAGGAAATACAATAATAACCGTTTTATTATTACCTCTAGGTAATATTTCCAACACTTCACCAACCTCTGCTCCCACCACAAGCTTGTCTAGTACAGAGATGTGGGGATGGCGTTGAATGGGGAGGACTTTAACCCGAGCCAGATTATTATTGATCCGGAGATGGTGATGATATCTGGCGATGGGACATGCCATGGGTCGATATCCATTGGATATGGTGTTATACGTTATCCTAGCACTCTCCGGGAGATCAAGGCGTGCCAAACGAGCTCTTGTCCTGAGATAAGGCCTCATCCACAGCTAGTCCAACTCGCCATCGAGGTTAGTTATACAGACTCAAATATCTTTCCTCCATTACATTGTGTGTGAGAACAAAGATGATTATAATGCTAACGAGGAGTTATGTTGGAGGCTGCTATTCAGGAAGAGAGAGAGGGAAGCCAGGCTCTTCTGGAGGATAGGGACCAGCAGGCGGCAGAGAAGGAGAGGGAGTTGGAAGAGAGGATAGCTAGGTTGTTAGAGGCGGAGAGGTCACGGAACGAGGCGTCTCACCGGGCCATGTACGAGATCTTCGTGGTAAGTTTCTTATTCGTATTATCCAAATCATGCATGTATGGTTCATTTCATTAATAACCAATATGATTGACTTGTTAAAACCAAATGTGCAGTTTATGTGCGAGAAGACCGGCCAGACCCCTCTGTCGATGCCAGTCATTACCATGATGGGAACGGTGAGTTTTATTTCAATGGTCATTAATTACTAGTCTTAACATTTTAGTGTCATCAAGCTAACGATACTTTGCAAATGATCTTTGGTACAACATAACTTCCGAGCCGCATTGCACGACCCTTCTCCAGGGCATCCTTCTCCAGGTGACACCGCCCGAGCAACCCCGGTGGTTCACCTCCATGATGACGAGGACAGTAAGTTTTTTCTAGTGTTTTTCTTAAAAAAATCATAATGACCTATACTTAGCTTATTTAATTCATTTATGACATAATTATCTTACTTAGGTCAAAAATGGCATCATAACCTAGGTTAGCCCATAAATGTCATATGCTTAGCTTATTTTCCTCCAAAGGGATACAATAATCTAACTTATCTCCAAAATGACCAAGTTTACCTTGGTTAGCTCATAAATAACATATGCTTAGCTTATTTTCCTCCAACGGTACATACTAATCTTACTTAGCTTTAAAATGACCTAGTTTACCTTGGTTAGCTCATAAATGACCTATACTTAGCTTATTATCCACCAAAGGGACATACTAATCTTACTTAGCTCCAAAATGACCTAGTTTACCTTATTAAGCTCATAAATGACCTACACTTAGCTTATTTTCCTCCAAAGGGACCTAATAATCTTACTTGGCTCCAAAATGACCTAGTTTACCTTGGTTAGCTCATAAATGACGTATACTTAGCTTTGTTTCCTCCAAAATGAAATAATCAGCTTACTTACCTCCAAAATAACCTATTTTACCTAAGTTGGATCTAAAATGACCTATACTGAGCTTTATTTTCTCCAAAATAACATTGTAAGCTTACTCACCTCCGAAATGACCTATTTTACCTAAGTTAGCTCTAAAATGACCTATTCTTAGCTTTGTCTCCTCCACAAGGACATAATAAGCTTAGTTAACTCAAAAATGGCATAATAGCCTTGCTAACCTCATAAATTCCATATACTAGCTTATTTTCTTGCAGAACAACACAATAACCATAGTTAGGTCAAAAATGGCATAATTACCTAGGTTAGCTCTAAAATGACACAACACAATAATCAATAAGAAGAACAAAAACAAGAGGAGAAATAGAAAGACAAGAAAACACTTCATCATCATCATCTTCTTCTTCTATTCTTCTTCTTCTTCTTCTTCTAGATCTTCTAGTATTCTTCTTTTAACTTTCTTATTTCCAATTTTGCAGATTTGATTCACTTCAGGGCAACTTGCTTTAATGGAGTGCTAGTGTTTACTTTCTGTTTTCATTTTGTATCGATGAACTTATGTGAAACTTCCAACCTATGGATTAAACTATTGTAATATGGATGAAGCTATGTATGTATGGATGAAACTATTGTAATATGGTGAAACTTGCACTTTTGATGTGATATGTTTGTTGGATGATCATATTCATATGGCATGGATATGGGTTTTGTGAAATATATATGTACATCATACATTTTCTTGTGAAAATGCTTGGATATGTCAAAAACTAAATTTAAAAGAGGCAATATAGTCACTTTGCCATTTGCCAAAGAGGGCAAAGGGGGCTTTGCCGTTTGCCACGGACAGCAAAGGGCCCACATGGCATCAACTTGTGCAACCTGGCGGTACCAGGTCTGGGCCATTTGGTCTCTTTGCCTTCTGCTGGCACACGACACAGGGAGCAACTCCTTCGTCGTTTGCCAATAGATAGCAAAGAACTGCCACATACCAGCTGGCAATGTCTGTCACTTTGCCGTCTTAGACAGATGACAAATGAGCTGCTCCCTTGGCCGTTTGTAGGTAGACGACAAATGATGTCGTTAGCCAACTAATGGGGCTAACCTGCCGCCTACGCCATCCACTATCTTTGCCGTCTGCATGGCCTCCATGGCTGACAGCAAAAATCTTTACCATCTGCTGACAAAAAGTAGACAACAAAGGGCCCATTTACCATAGCTTTCTGTGCTGGACGTGGGCCTATCCTTAGCCATCTGCCATGGCAGACGGGCCTGATTCCTGTAGTGATGTCTTTCGTGAAAACAAGGAGTCAAAAAATTGTGGTCAATTGTTAGAGGAGAAATTTGTGAAAATACTTAATGAGAATTCCTCGAATGATGAGCATGATAGTAATATTGTTTTTATAATTTGTATGAATATCGATGATGCTAATGATCATTGGACTAGTCGGGATAAAAATGTTTCCTATAAGGATGTGCACTTTTGTTGAGTGAATAAAATTTGCAAAGACATGCCATATAGGGGCAATAATTTTTTTAAGAAGCATAAAACTGCTCAAACTAATTGGTGGATTAAGGTTATAGAAAATTTTGCCACAAGATTATGCTCTCTTCGTCCCATTACTTAAGAGCTCTACAATAGGGATGGTCATCTTAATTTCCAATGCATGCTTTTTCATGATCTAACCGTTTCCAAGTATTGTGATATTTTGATCTCCCATGAACTCTATAATGGACTTTGTTTATTTTTGGGGTGTGAAGAATTGTCACATAAAAATTATTGGTTTGATATATTCCTTATCACTAATGGTAATGAATCTAATCTACAATAAATCTATATGTTTGCGTAGTGAATTGTAATGAGAATGATTATATTGCCAAATATAGAAATAATGAGAAACCAATAGAATTTGAAACTAATAGTAATGAAAGGCTAAATGTCTCTGAATAAACTTCTATTGTTTCTTGTGATGAATTAGGTTGCAAGGAAGATATTTCCATTGAAACAATCTCTTCAATAAGAAGCTCAAAAAAATCACCTAAACCCACACATAAGGTGGTGAAGACAAAGAAAATAAGTAAAAGTAGAGGTATAAAGGTATCTCTCCCAAATAATGTTGCTCCTATAATCATTGAGAAGGAATACGAAAGTAGTGTGGACGATGATGCACTTGATGATTATATTGTTATGCCTACTACTTGTTATGATGAGGATGATTGGGAAGATAGAGACACTCCTTATAATATTGAATTTTTTTGACACCAACTTGGGAAATTGTGATGATAATAATTTTAACACTATTGGTGCTATTCATGCTATTGATGATTATGCTAATGATATGCACACCCACAACCTTGGGGATGCTATGTTTGATGAAAATGGCATGTTTGAGAATTTATTTACATAAAATGATGTTTATCCCAAGCTTGGGGATGCAATTTTACATGAAGATAATCTTTTTAGCCCCCCCTACTTTCAATAGTCAATTTTTTTATGATGATCCAATGCCTCCTATTTATGATGATTGCAATTTTAATGAAAGTGGATTTGGTAGAGTGTCAACTTTAAATGATTATTATCCCAAAATTTTGGAGGGTGTTTAATCTCATTATAATGAAAAAAAATAGCTTTATAGAGGTCATGAATTTATTTAGTAATGATTCCACTATCTTGGAAGAGGTTTCAATTGATTATGATCAGAACCAAATTACTACTTATGATGATTATTGTGATGATACGTATTTTATAAAAAGTAGTGTTGAATACTATTATAAAACTTTTTCATAATTGTGAATACCATTTTTCTAAACATTATTATTTTAATGTGGAAACAATTTAGAGCATTCAAGTCTCCTATGATACTCCCACTATTATGTATGAGAAATTTTGTTTATGTGGAGAATGAGAAATTTCCTATCCTTGTAGATCATGAAAAGATTGCTTTATGTAATCATTATATTGTTGAATTCCTTCATGATGCTACTGAAAATTATTATGAGTGAGGAACCTATGCTTGTAGGAATTGCAATAATATCAAGTTTCCTCCTTATGTGTCCAAAGTATAGAAGATATGCATGTTTTGCCTCTCTATGCTAGTTTATTCTTGCTCCCATAATTTTTTTGCTCACAAAATCTCTATGCATAGGAAGTGGGTTAGACTTAAGTGTGCTTGCCATTCGATTAATGATGATCTCTTGCATATTTCAATTACTATTCTTACATGAGCATCATTGAAATCATCATGCCTAGCTAAGAGGCTTTAAAGAAAAGCGCTTGCTGGGAGACAACCCATCACTTATACTTTCTGTTTTGGTGTGTTCACACGATTAATTTACAGTAGTAATCATGTTTTGTGTCTTTCATTTCAAAAAGTGCCAAGTAAAGCATTTGGGATAGTGTGAATACTTGTTAGTTTGATTCTGTGCAAAAACAAAAACTAATATGTCTAGCGTAGAATTTCTTTGATTTTACTGCAAAGTCAAAAAATTATGAAATTTTTACACCGTTTTATACTCAAATTCTAGGAGTTTTTCCAGTTTTTCAATTTTTAGAGACAGGGAAATATGGTTATACTACAAATGTTCACAAATTGTTCTATTTTTGACATATTCTGTTTTGCATCCATAGTTTGCTTGTTTTAGCGTTTCCCTACATATATTTAGTGATATAAATTATGGGAATGATAGAATACAGTAGGTATTATGTGAGAACAAATATAAATCTTGTCTTGATAGTACCTAAGTGAATGATATATATATCTTTATTACACTAACCCGTCTGACAAAGTTCCGTTAAGTTTTGTGTGATTGAAGTTTTAAAGTTTTGGTGAGATATCGATATGAAGAGGATAAGGAGTGGCAATACCAAAAGATTGGTAATTCCCAAGGAACCCGCAAGGTAATATCCAAGGAATACTAAAGCTTCTAATCTTGGGCATGCCCCGAAAGGCATCCTCTCTTTCATCTTCAACACTATTGGTATATCTTATATATAGCTATATTTTTATTCGTCATATAATATTTGTTCTACTTGGATCATCATTTTATTTTATTTTAAATTTTCTTGCTTCTATTTATAATATTCTTTTTCAATAAAAATTTCTAAGAATAGCCTTAAGATGGCCCAGTTACATGTTTGATGTGTGTTGTGTAAAAATAGAAACTTTTGCTGTAGTGTTGGAATTTTAATACTATAATGGAACGTGGAAAGGTTCTGAAATTTTTACATAGTATTCTCATATAATTTTTTTTATCTTTTTATAAATTTTCATAATTTCTAGAGATACAGAGGTGCACTTTGTAAATTAATTGCTACACACTGTCATGTTTTGATAGATGCCATCATAGTTTTGTTATCTACTTCTCCTATAGTTTTCATGACCTATATTAATAGATATAAATTGTGGAAATGATATTATACAGTATATAATTTTTGAAAATTATTATGCAAATTGTCTTGGCAATACATAAAGTCCTGATTTATTTTTGTCTGCACTAACCTATCTCACAAGTTGTTTTCAAGGTTTCTGTGGATTAAGTTTTTGAGACCTAGGTGAAACCAGGACATGAGAGGATTGAACAAGATACTAATGTATACTATGCAACCTTCTCCTTGTAGACGTTTTTGGTCCTCCAAGTGCAGAGGTTTGTAGGATAGTAGCAATTTTCCCTTAAATGGGTGACCTAAGGTTTATCAATCCGTGGGAGGCGTAGGATGATGATGGTCTCTCTCAAGCAACCCTGCAACCAAATAACAAAGAGTCTCTTGTGTCCCCAACACACCCAATACAATGGTAAGTTGTATAGGTGCACTAGTTCGGCGAAGATATGGTGATACAAGTGCAATATGGATGGTAGATATAGGTTTTTGTAATCTGAAAATATAAAAACAGCAAGGTAATTAATGGTAAAAGTGAGCACGAACGGTATTGCAATGCGTGGAAACAAGGCCTAGGGTTCATACTTTCACTAGTGAAGTTCCCTCAACAATGATAACATAATTGGATCATATAACTATCCCTCAACGTGCAACAATGAGTCACTCCAAAGTCACTAATAGCGGAGAACAAAGGAAGAGATTATTGTCGGGTACGAAACCTCCACAAAGTTATTCTTTCTGATCGATCTATTCAAGAGTCCGTAGTAAAATAACACGAAGCTATTCTTTCCGTTCAATCTATCCTAGAGTTCGTACTAGAATAACACCTTAAGACACATATCAACCAAGACCCTAATGTCACCTAGATACTCCATTGTGACCTCAAGTATCCGTGGGTATGATTATACGACATGCATCACACAATATCAAAAGCATCTATTCAACCAACACATAGAACTTTAAAGAGTGCCCCGAAGTTTCTACCGGAGAGTCAAAACGTGTGCCAACCCCTATGCATAGGTTCCCGAGGTCACCAAACACGCAAGTTGATCGCCAAAACATACATCAAGTGCTCACATGAATATCACATTGTCACCACAGATAGACACATGCAAGACATACATCAAGTGTTCTTAAAGATTCAATCCGATAAGATAACTCCAAAGGGGAAACTCAATTTATTACTAGAAGGGAGAGGGGAAGAACATCATAAGATCCAACTATAGTAGCAAAGCCCGCGGTACATCGAGATCAATACATCTCAAGAACACGAGAGAGAGAGAGAGAGAGAGATCAAACACATAGCTAATGGTACATACCCTCAGCCCCGAGGGTGGAATACTCCCTCCTAATCATGGAGATCGCCGGGATGATGAAGATGGCCACCAGAGATGGGTTCCCGCTCCGACAGGGTGCCGGAACGGGCTCCCGATCGGTTTTTGGTGGCTACAAAGGCTTGCGGCAGCAGAACTCCCGATCTAGGTTTAGTTCTGATGGTTTCTGTATTTATAAGACTGTATGGCGTCGAGAACAAGTCAGGAGGGGCCACGAGGAGGTCATGAGCCCCCTAGGCGAGGCCAGGGGGGTGGCCATGCCTCCTAGGCTCGTGGCTTCCGCGGGACTCCTCTCCGGTATCTTTTTCTTCTAGTATTTTTGATATTTGCCATAAAAAATCATAGCAAAAGTTTTATTCTGTTTGGACTCTGTTTGATATTCCTACCTGAAAAAGGTCAAAAACACGGGAAAAACAGGAACTGGCACTGGGCTCTAGGTCAATTGGTTAGTCCCAAAAGTAATATAAAATAGCATATAAATGCATATAAAACATCCAAAGTTGATAACATAATAGCATGGAACAATCCAAAATTATAGATACGTTGGAGACGTATCAGATACAAAAGCTCAAGCTTGGCGATGCCCAAGGGTTCCCAAGTAAATATTTCAAGAAGTCTCAAGTATCTAATCTTGGGGAAGCTACGCATCCCACCTCTTTTCGTCAACTATCGGTTAGCTTATGTTGTGCCCACATTTTTATTCGTTCACATGATGCATGCTATTCTTGGAATGTATTTTTGTTTGATGATTGATAAAATACTCAGATCTGACAGAATTTATTGAGAGAGAGAGATTCCTCACATAGCTACTTTATTATTTGACTACTCATTGATCTTCACTTATATCTTCACTTAGATCTGACCAAATTTAGTGAGAGAGAAAATTCATTGAAGTTTACTCATGTGCTTCACTTATATCCCAAGCATAAACGATGAATGAATTGAATGTCATATATGTGAAATTATATATCCTTCATATGTTCGTCCCATGAGGAGTAGTGACTTCACATACGTGGAGTATAAGCAGTAAAATTTCTTGGAAGTTAGCAAACATATCATTGGTCATTTAAAGGATTCATGAATGAATATTGAAGGAAGAGAGGTTTCACATATAAATATACTATCTTGTACATATTATACGATTGTGATCCCCTTTAATTATTTTCAAACATGATTAAACAGTTTACGTTGGACAAAGAAGACAACATACTGGTTATGTTTGTTTATATTCACACAGCAATTATATTGTCATGGATCCTCTGACATGTGGTGCTTCTGTAGAACCTTTTTCTATCCAAAACATCATACTAAGTAGAGATACTACTTGTGCATCCAAATCCTTAAGCCAAGTTTCTTCAATAAAGGTCCACCATACCTACCTATATAAGGTATTTAACTGCCATTCCGAGTAAATTAGCATTTGCCACCTCTAAACATTCAAATAAACATCCGTTTTGTGTGCTCGTACCGCTAATTTAGCTACTAGGCGGTAATTATATTCTATGCTAGGCGAGTTATTCTCAAGATGAGTGTTTATTCACTTGTCATTGCACGAGAGAGGCAGGTAAAAGGATGCCCAGTCCTGCATAATACAAAAACAAATAAACAACCCACTAGAATGTTCATTGTTTGGAGGGCAACCATGGATTAGGCCAGCCATTGAATGTGTTTGAATGGTGGACGGGGAGTAAAATTTCAATTCTGTTTGGGGACCACCAATAGTGTGATTAGCAAGGAAGATATTGAAATCTCAGTTGTGACGTTGATAGTAAAGGCACACCAACCAAAATTACATATTCATCTCGGTTTTTAACAATGAGCTCTGGCACCTCTGCAATTCCCTGCTTCCCCCTGCGAAGGG